>JARHVA010000499.1:2602500-2942500 GCA_037957365.1 Torreya grandis | reverse complement strand
TGATTGTTGTCAAAACCATCATGGAGAATTTAACTATGTTCCCCTCAAATATAAATGTGACACATCTTTGTATTCTTTCCACGGTAGCATCCATTTATTATAACTATGTGGTACCAAATGTATTTTCAATTTGATTTCTTATAGAGAAAGATTATAAATCAAGTTAATTCATCCATTAGTAATGAAAACCCATAATAATCATAGAGAATTTAATGTTCTAAGCCTAATACCTCAAGGGGTGGTGTTAATGAAATCAAGAAGCTAACTAAGAAATCATGATAAGCAATACCTTTCCGTAGTGTCTCTCCTTTAAAAATGGTTAATAAACGTGCTTATGCTCAGATTTGGTGCTCTAAGTCTTTGTCAATGTGGTGTATCATGTGCCTTTATCATCTCTTAGTTCACCAATGGCTTTGGATCCTTTATTGGTCAATTTAGGGGAATGAGTGAGGTTTCTTTAGAATTGTTTCTACATATTAACATTGGACAACTAAAGCTTAAAATTTATGGTCATGGATTACATATTTATAGCTTTCTATAAATATTAAGAATCAACCATGACCATCCATCCTGAGATCAAGATGTGTGGCCAAAGATTAATTCAATTTTAAAGGACAAATCCATTAATATTTTGGAATAAGGGAGCATTAATGAGGCATGAGTAGGATTAAACCTAATATTTATATCCATTAATGACTGGTGCTTGACACCCCTTTGATGATGTCATGTCCTAAAATTTTTGATTTATGAATTTACAATAATAGATATTCAATAAATTTCCATGGATTTTCCACTTAAGCTCTTAATCTTATTTGGATATGATTAATAGTTTTACTTAGTATTTTTGTAATTATTGGAAATTGGTCACACGTTTAATCAAACTAGTCAAAAATGTCAATTTATTGAGTCATAATTTAACTGGAGTTGAATCAGAAGAAGGTGAGAATTTTTTATAGGGTATTATCCTAATTAAGATAATATAGATGTAAATCGACACATGCATGTGACATGTGATGATGAATCAATGTCAAACTGATGCTCAAATATCCTAATGTGCTACCTATAAGCCTATTTGAGGGATCAACCCTATTTTAGGCTAAAAGTAAGAAGAACATAGTAGTGTTGAACATATATTGAGCCCAAATAAAATTTTTATCAAGTTCAATACCATTAGGAAAGTTAGTAATAAATAAGTGAATTCCTAAATACAAAGGATGTAGTCAAGTACTTTGAAAGCCACCTACAGATGACTCATTAAAAAAAATAGTCTCAATGCATACAATGAGGAAATAGAGGTATTTTAAATTGATTATAGCCTAATTTAAAACTTAAATAGGTCCAATAACCATAAGAAGATCATTGGTGTGAATGGTAATGTCTAAACATATAATAAGCAGTTAAGTGACCCTAAAAGGGCACCTACAGGCTATTTAAGCACATGATGGTCCTACGCCTAAAGTGAGAAGAAAAGAATGATATGTGAGACTATAAGGCTTACCTAAGATTTAAAAAAATGTCATAATGTCATGATCATAATAGAAACAAGTCATAAGGATAGTCAAATCTGAGTTTCATGACTCCATACACAGTCTACCAAAACCATACAGTCATACACAGGCTACATCCAATATTGAGATAAATTGAAGTGTCATGCCTTATAAATTGGTAAAAATAGTGGTGATTATTGGAAAAATACATTCACATTCAATTAAAATTCATACTATTATTGGAGATACCCATTGTTTTGTCTCAGACCTTGTCCACTCCATTGGCAAGGGGCAGTCTTGAGACTAAGGGTTTGTTATGGTCTAAAAGAACAAAGAAAGTATTAAATACACAATGGAGTGTCCTTGTGTAAAAAAAATACATATAATAGGTTTCCATACACTTCCAAGAGGCACAAAAGCTTAGGTTTCAAACTAGATGCCATTGAGGACTAGTAAAGAGGAGACAAGCCTAAACCTCAAGACCCCTAACCAGTACACCATTACCATATAGAGGAATGATGAGAAATAAAAAAGAATTTATAACAATTAATGGTATTTTTTTATAGTTTTTTAAACCTATCCTAGAATTTATATGAAGTTTTGAGGCCCAAAACCCAATTTGGACCTATCTCACGCTCAAGAAACATTAATCATGCCACATGCAAATCTACTTCAGATGTTCATACCATAGCTCACAATTTGAATGGGAAGATGATAAATTTAGTATATATTAGGAGGTTATTCAATAAGTTTTTCCAAGTTAAATGAGGTTAAATAATTATTTTTATTTATGAACAATTGTTAAGACCCCAAACAAGTCTTAAACCTCTCTAAAACCTTGATCATGACTAGTCAAGGGGAAAAAAGATCAAAATCACATGTAATGCCATATTTTAATCCCAAAACCTATTGTAATTTGTTTATGACTCTAAGGAGGTTCCACACATATACTTTGATGATGATGTCACCTATACATATTTCTAAAAATGGCTTATTTTACATGACTTTTGGTGTTTTTAGGTGTTATGAGAAGGGGAAAACTTACCAATCATTTTATGAGGTAATTTTGTATGTTTAATATCTATTAAATTCCAAAAAATTTCACAAAATATTATGGATGTGGTCAAAATAGGCCAATTTTCCAAGGTAATCTCAAATAGGCTCAAAATGAGGCTAGGTAACAAGGTGGTTTTTTGGTTTGCATACTTCTACAGTGTCTCGGGACCTCAAAGTTGACATGGAGGTTTTTTATTTCCTAGGTAAATTTAATCATACACTTTTGGGTGATTTAACATGTGAGAAAATAGGGTCCTAATCAAAGAAGCCTAATTCAAGATAGAGAAAGGTAGAAAAGATAGACTTCCACTTAGAGTTAAAAGATGAAATTTGACATGGATTTATAAGGACATAATGGGTCATAAAATATTCCATTTTTTTGTCATTATCATTTTTACAACTCCATACACAAGAAGGTTTACAGGTTTTTAGGACTATAAGGAAACTAGGCCTATTGAAGGATTGAGGAGCAAAATGAGTTCTTGAGAGTTGTTCTAAGAACCAAAATTGTTTATTTCAAGCATAATAACATATTTTAACACCATTAATGGAGATAATATGACTTGAATAAGATTCACTTGAGTTTTGGGCCACTTGGACCAAGATAGGCATGGGAAATGAAGAGTTTCAAGACACCTATGCACATGAATGATGAAATGTTAGATCAGAGGAGTGTCTTAAGGAATAAAAGACGTAAAATGAGTTTATTGATATAATTTAATGGTAAATTAATGATTTTAAATCCCATTTTTCACTCCTTTCATGCAAAAAAGGGTAGTTTTCAAGAAGTTAATCAAGGTGTCAAGCCAAGTTTGTAACCCTTACACCACATGGAAGATCAGAGAAACTTTAGGACTGATACACATGGACTTGGAGGTCTATTTTGACTATCTCATAACTCAATTTAATTTTTTAACTTAGGGACACTTGTAAATTCTTCTCTACTATGCCCCTCTCTTTCTTCACACTTCTCTATATAAGACTATAATAGAGGTGTTACACTCTATAATAGGGTGGCCTTTAAGCTATGTAATCAAAATAGTAGTATACTAAAATATGAAAAATGGGCGTAAAGATTCCCCTAGGCTATAGGGAAACAATGACACATAAACAAGATGACAAGCATTGCCTCTAGGCCATAGGAGACAATGAAACAAATAAACAAATGGGAAAAATAGAAGAAAATGAAGGGTTAGTTGAGTTGACTCTAGATGCACTAGGCAAGTGGACATTGCCTACATAGTTTTATGGATGTAAGGTTCAACATGAACTTCAGGCCCAATGTAGTTCTCCTAGGATATGGGATAGAAGAAAATTGATGATAAGGAAACATGATTTTCATGTAGATGAATATGGGGATGGTCTCATAAAATGGTGAGTGCATTTGGAAAATCCAAGGGTGAAGTAATGCATCAATTTTAAATGAATAATGCACACAATGGTGACTCAAAAAATAGTGAGAGAATTTAGTTAAGGTCAATAAGGATGGAAAACTAAAGGACAAGTGGTTACTTATGAAATAACTAGGAGTCGCATAATCCTTAAGGCAAAAAAGTGGTCAAAAAATAAAAAAAGGTACAATCAAACTAACTCAAGATACCCCATGTATCCAATTGCTACTTACATAGTCTGTGCAAACCTCAAGATGATGTAGTTCTCCCAAAAATGAAAGGAAAAAGACCAATATGGTTTATAAATAAAATGAACAAACAAGATGGCCCAACCCAACAAAATTGGTGACTTTATATCTCGCATGGAAACTCTAAGCCAATTTTCATGATTTTATGATTTTTATGATTTTCTAGGTCTTGTAAAAATGTTTTTGGAATGTTATAAGTGTCTCAACTCATTTGAGAATTATGAGAAACTAAACATTCCAACTCACAAAATGGTAAGATAAAAACTTAGGTTGCTTGAAAAATGGTGAGAGTGCTCTTAAGATAAAAAATTGCTAATGTTTTTGGTCATTTATTTTATCATTTTCTAATATTTTTGTGTTTTTGGGGTAAACAACAAAAAAACAATATGAACAAAGTTACAAGGAACTACTTAGCTGAGGAGATGCACTTCCAGATGTAAGAGTTTAAATTATATTTAAACTAGATGCAACAGTGTGATGTCAATCTATAAGAAAGTAGCGGTAAATACCAAACAACAACAAAATAAGAATATAAAAATATGGAATATCAAATAAGTCCAAAGGAAAAATCCATCAAGTAAAAACCATGTGCTGACCTACCCTAATACACCTATCTACAAAAGAAGTTGAAAATATTGATCAAGTGAAACTACCTTGTAGAATGGTCCTTGAATTTGAACAAAATGTTGGTGAATCATAATCATGATCATAATTGGTGAAGGGTATATAATCATATCAATCCAAGGAAATTATAATTAGTCTAGGTATAGTGGAATAGAAATGGTCTAGGTTACAATGGTTCATATTAAAATGGTCCAGGTTATAATGGTCCATGTTACACTAGTCTAGGTTACAACGGTCTAGGTGACAATGGTCTAAGATGAAATGGTATAAGATACGATGGTATATGGTATAATGGTCTAGGATAAAATGGTCTAGATAATAAAGGTCTAGGGTTAAAATTGTCCATGTGATAAGTATGATGAAAAAATAAGCAATTTCAGCATAAAATGCCCATAAGTAAGGGAACCTATAGATAATGGTTCAAAAGGTTGTTAAGCATAGAAACACTTGAGATGTATAATGTTCATTATTTTGGGATATTTTCACCTATTGGAGTGGCCAATCATTATGCCCCTGATCTATAGTTTGTTATAACCACATATGGGCCCAATCTATTAGGCTAAAACTTACCCTTCTTCTTATGTTCAACATTAGTGTTCTTTTGGTTCTCTTTTAAGACCAAGTCACTAACTTCAAAATCCTGAGGGGGATTGTATTTTTTATAGCTATGATGCAACCTATTCTAATATGTTTTTAGATTGTCTAGTATAACCAAATGCTTTTCATAAAGATTTTATATCTCTTGCAACCTAGAAACTCTATAGTCTTCCTCATCAACAATGTGTTTTAAAGACACCCATAATGAAGGTAGCTTGACCTCAATCAAGATAATAACATGTATGTCAAACACCATGGAATATAGAGTGGCTCTTTTAGGGGTACTATGACTAATATGGTACGCCCAAAGTATGGGAAATATTTTCAAGTGCCAATTATGACCAACATCATTGATAATCTTCTTAAGGATTGTGACAATGGTTTTTTTAGACACCTCGGCTTGACCATTTCTTTGAAAATTTTATGGCGTGGTTTTATTGTGTTTTTTAAATAAGGTATAGAGAGATTTAACATCCTTATTCACACATGAACCACCATTATATAATATGATTAGGGATAGGATACCATAATTATAGTTGATATGGTAATGGATAAACATGGTGATTTGCTTCTCGGTTACGTAAGTGAGAGGAATGGCCTCAATCCACTTAGTAAAATACTCCATAATATTAAGAATTTTTTTTTGGCCATTAGAATATGTTGGGTTTATTTTCCCAATGAGATTGAGACCTCATGTAGAAAATGGCCATGGTGTAGTGATCAGTTGTAGCGGCAATGAAGGTGTATGTATCAAATTACCATGTTATTAGCAAATAGCACACTTATTGACATAATTGCAAGCATTTATCTCCATCTTGGGCAAGTAGTATCTTGTTTTCATGATTTTTTTGGCAAGGAATACATCATTGGTGTGGGTCCCACACATTCTTTCATGGACCTATTTAAGTACTAACATTGATTCTCCTGAAGATAAACAATGAATAAATAATCCGTCATAGCCCCTATGATAAAGTTATTCGTAAGGAGGGTATAACAATCTAGGAGATGAAGGAATATTTTTTGGAAATTATATGAAAGGTCAAGAGGAAGAATTTGGTCATGAAAATATTTATAAATGTATTATTACCAAAGACATATAGTTGGGAGATTAGGACCAGCAATAGTACAAAACCTCTCTGAATCTGGTAATATATGAGTAGGTTGTAGAAGGTTTTCAATGAGAAACTAATAATCTTTTACATCATTGGTAACTTGTACCATGCACCCAATTGTTGCCATTGCATCGATTGACTAGTTATTAGCCTGTGGTACATGTTCAAATTGTAATTACCTAAAATATAACTTGAGATTGTCCAAAATGTGCTTGTAGGGTATAATATTTTCATCTCAAGTCTAATACTAGTTTTTAGTCTGATTAATGATTAATTAAGAGTCCCCATAAACCATTAACTATTGGATATCCCATTGTATTACAATACAAAGTCCTATAATAAAGGCTTCATACTCAACCATGTTTTTGGTGTAGTGGAAACTAATATGAAATGCTTGGGGAATGAGGTCCCTTGTGGTTTAAATAGTAAAATGTTGGCTTCATATCCATGGAAATTTAAGGAGCCATCAAATTGTAATGTCTAGTGTTCAGAGTCATAAGCCACCTCCTTTATTGTCATGATAGAGTCATCATGAAAATCAAATGTGAGTGGTTGAGTATCTATGATAGGACCTTCAACAAGTTGATCTATAATGACTTTCCCATTAATAAATTTATAATTCTAATACTCATCATCAAATTCACTTAATAGCATAACCCACTTAACCATACAGCCTATAAGAGTTACTTTGTTTAATAAGTATTTGAGAGGGTCCACCTTAGCAATGAAAATAATTTTATTATTAAACATGTAATGTCATAAATTTTAGGAAGTGAACACCATTTACAAATGATATTTATCCATAGGTATATAATTATGCTCGTATGCTATGATTTTCCTACTCAGATAGCAAACCACATGTTCTTTACCTTGGTCATCATGTTAGACTAAGAGTGCCCCAAGTAAATTTTTTGTGGTTGATATGTGAAGAAGCAATGTTTGGCCATGTGTTCATAGTCTCAATATTGGTAGGTTGGCCAAGTACATCTTGAGTTTTTAAAATGATTGTTGACATTCAATATCCCACTAAAATGTGACACCTTTCTTCAAGAGGTACATAAAAGGATGACATGTGTCTTCCAATTGTGATATGTACCTATGAATAGATTGAATTTTTCCCTATATATTGTAGAGCTATTTTAGATTAGAAGGTGAAAGAATTTCCATGATGGCCTTGAATTTATAAGGATCCACTTTAATCCCTCTCTATGATATAATGAATCCTATTAGTTTGCCTAAAGTGGTGTTAAATATGCACTTATTAAGATTGAGACAAACCTTGTATTTACGAAGTCTCTTAAAGATTATTCATAAAATGTCAAGATGTCTTAAATGGGTTATTGATTTTCCTAAAATATCATCAACATAATCCTTAACTATATCATCCATTATGTCATATAAGATGATAGTCATGGCATATTTATAAGCACCAGTGTTCTTCAATCCAAAAGGCATGACTGGATAACATAATGTTCCCCATGGTGTTGTGAATGTAGAATTATGCTAGTCCCATGGGGCTATCTTGATCTAATTATACCCTAAGAAGCCATCTATGAGGGACACATTGTACCTTACATTTGATTTGAAAATCATGTTGATGTTTGGTAGAGAGAAATCATCCTTAAGACATGCTTTGTTGATGTCTTTAAAATCAATACAAATGTATATGCCCTGCAACATTTTACTAACTGGAACTATATTTGATTTCAATTCAGAATGGTCTAGTGATCTTATGAAGACAACTCCCAATAATTTTTATAGCTCCTTTTTCAATAATATGGAAATATGTGGATGCATTTTTTGTAATTTTTGCTTGACCAGTTTATCATCTGGATGTACCATAAGGTGATGCATAACCAAGGTAAGGTTCAGTCTTGGCATGTCTAAGTAAGCCCATGTGAATATATCAATAAAATCCCTTAGTATAGTGAAAATATAATCATGCTCTTCATCATTGAGGTATGTTCCTAGATAAATAATCATAGGATCTTCATAGGTTCCAAGTTTTACCTCATTTGTATTCTCTACAAGGAGCATGGAACCATTGTCTAGAATAGTAGAAAATGTTTGATGTTGATCCTCTTCTTCAACCATTGGTTGTGATTCCCAAATCTCATTATAGTGAGAGGAATCTGAATCTGCTAGTTTTAGTAATGGCCAATTGACAAATTTCTTAGGAAAATCAAGAGAAATATGCTCAAAGTCTTTATGCTATTTAGAAGTAATGCTGGAATTGGTTGTAAAGCTTGGACTTGGCAAACATTGAGCTTCCTATGGAGGTGAGCAAACTTACCTATCCAAGAACACCTAAAATAGGTTTTCACTCAAGGGATTATCTTTATCTTTACTATTTCCCTGACCAATGAGTCCTTCAAAGAGGTTTTCACCTAAATATCTCAATGTTTTATCTTTTGTATGACCAATGAAATTTATCCACTCTCTAAAGTAGGTGGAAAGGTCCAATGAGAATTTGAATCCTTATTTGTGATCACCAAATGGAAATCCATCTCTAAGGCCAACATACTCTACAATAGATTCATCATTCTAAAACTCATCTAGAGGTATAATATAGTTTTTCTAGTCCTAATCAATAAGGTTAAGATGGCAAAGGGCAAGTGGGTAATTAGATTTGATAGTTATAATGGAATTAAAGTCAAATAGGTTAGTATCAACTATCTCATTATAGGCACTATAATGGGATGTTGTGTCACTATCAAGAGTTTTTTATTTAGCTGATAAAGAGGAATCACTTTTAAAATACATGAGGTCACCCCTAAGGGGTATAAGTCTGAGACCTTGGTTCATATTAGGTTTTACAATAGATAGATGTTCAATAATACCTTGCTCACATGGGCCAAATCCTTTATATTCATAGTCAAAACTATCCATAATTTGATTAGAGATAGGGTACTTATGCACTTTAAAAAAATTGGCAAGGCCCTCAATAGACAACCAATTTTCTTCAGTAATGGCTTCCTAATCCTGATTTGGTGAAGTGGCTGGTACAAATACCATTGGTTGCTTCTACGTGTTTTTCTTTTCCCAAATCATGTTGGTCCTATTATGGATTTTAGAAGGTTTAGGTCTTCCATAGTACTTGGGATAATTTGGAACTTTCTAATATGAAAAGCATCTTTCAGATGGTATGTGGAAATATCAGCATCCTAAATAATAAGTTGGTTTGTGAAGTTTGTAGGAAATAGATCAGTCAAAGTAGAAATAGATTGGCAAGATCACTAGGGTTGATATAATTAGATTTAGGTGGTTTAAAAACTATTTTTTTCTTCTTAGCCATAAATTAAGAACTAGAGCAATAGTTATAATTTTTGTATTCAGCCTTTAGGTGTTTATAATATTGGTATGGTTACAAATCAACATAAATAGTGACCTCAATTCTTGAATGGGGGAACTTGAGGCATTGATGTAGGGTAGAATGGATATCTCATACTTCATGGATATAAGGATGACCAAAAATTAAATTTTAATTCAATTCAATGTCCTTGACATGGCATAGGGTATCATAGGTTATAGGCCCAATAATGATTGGCAAGCAAAAGACTCTCTTTCAAAGTTGTCATATACTTTGATCCTGATTGTT
The DNA here is from genome assembly GCA_037957365.1 of Torreya grandis. Taxonomy (NCBI): domain Eukaryota; kingdom Viridiplantae; phylum Streptophyta; class Pinopsida; order Cupressales; family Taxaceae; genus Torreya; species Torreya grandis. The sequence continues at coordinate 2,932,387 of JARHVA010000499.1, read as the reverse complement.
TCAAGCTACATGTCCTTGGTGGTATATCCCAACCATTGTATCAATTTTGGCAACATTATATTCATACTTGAACCATTTTATATAAGAACCCATTTGATCTTATGATGTTTGATAATGACCTTGATATAGAAGGGATTATTATGTTTAAGACCAAGAGAAGACATATCTCATTGATCAAAGGTAAGTTTTTGTCTTTGAGATAAATGTCCCATGAGTGTTTAGAATTGGCTAGGGTTAATGTCTTTGGGAGTAATGGACTATTTGAGGAAGTCATTTAGTATGGTCCTATGAAATTTTGATGTACATAAAATAATAAGAATAGAAATTTGCACAAAAGTTTTATTTTGTTGATTATGAATACTATACGATTACTCAACTGTAGGATGAGAAGGTTTGGTCTTTGTCAGTACAGTGTTTAGTTTAGGATTAGAAGGCATAATGTTTAAATTTGGCTCAATGTTAGAATAAGGCAAAGGGACTTGAAGGGTGACTCATGAGTGTCTAGTTATGACTGCATTATTTTGATTCAGTAGGGAGTTATCATAATTTAAAGAATTAGGTAATGGTCTACAAATAGTATCTTATAGAAACCAAAGCACAATAGAATTACTTGAACTTGGTGTGGCCTTATTTTAAGAAGAGGGTATCAAACCTGAAATAAATCAAGTAATGCTTTGAGGAGTTTCAAATGGTACATGGGTTTTAACTATAATGGTGGTGACATGATTACCATAAATACACCCAATGGTGTTATTATAATCATATGACATAGTATTGTAGCCCAGGTTATTAGCTTGGGTATCAGACCATATTAATGAATATGTTGGTTTTGTTTATGACCTTATCCTTACTGACATTGGCCCTATCCTTGGTTTTGATTATTTCATTGCTATTATTGATTATGTTTGGGAAATGGGTCTTTGTAAATTCCCATATCTTGATTGGTGTTTTATGATGCTTGTTTGAATTTAATTTATTTGCTCTCAATCAGGTCATTAATGGGATGCCTTAATTATATACATCAATAAATAACATGGTCAATAACACGATGAAAATTTTAGAATTGATCTTCCTAATACCTATTAGGTTTGGGTTCATCTTTAGGAAATGGTTTTGATATATGATACATGATCAAATTGGATACCACTAGCTTTTAGAATACTACCTCAATAGGTTCTCCCAGTTTGTTGAATGGTCTATATTTATTGAATCTTCTACATGGAGGATCTCTTTGTAAAGTGGTTAGTGGATTAGGTTGTGCATTTTGAACTAATGGAGCCTAAACTATTTTAACATGTTGTGAATCTAATAATCCATTACCCACCATGTTATTTTTCTTATTAGAAACGTTAGGTTTATCTATAGTAGTAACTTAAATAGGGGGTTGAGTTTGATTACATGTTTGAGTTAGTGATTATATTTTCATAAGACCCTTGATGATAAGTTATTTATTTATTTATACACCCTTCCAAATAATTTCCTTGAATGTGTTATCACAAGTGAGACTCATATTATTGGCCACCTCAGGGTGCATGTTATGTGCAAAGATGTCAGCTAACTATTTGTTTGTCAAATTATGTTGAAAGTGACCAACTAGTGCTCTCCATCATTATAGGTATGCCACGAATATTTCTCCATCTCTCTATTTTGATTTTCATAAGTTAACCAATTTTAATTCATGATCAATGTTGTAAGAGAAATGGTTGACAATTTTTTTTGATAGATTGTTGAAATCTATCATCAATGCCTTAGGCAATTTAAGGAACCAATCTAATGTTTGTTCAACCAAGTTACATGGAAATAAGCATAGAAAATGAACATTATTTTAGGCTACCTCTTGTCATAACATAAAAAGGAATTGAATATGTTCTTTAAGGACACCCTTACATTCATATTTATCAAACTTAAGTACTTCAAAATAAGGTGGAAAGGGTACTTGAATAATTCTAAAGTCAAATGGATAAGGACATATCTCATTGAAATTGTATTTCTTGATTCAATTCTCTATCTCAAGCCTCATTACTATTTATTTCATTGAATTCCACTCTTACATGTTTGGTATGTTTGTTGGTGGAATATAGTTTTGTTGGGTAGGAATGTATCCTTCATGTGTGGTTGTATTAGGGATATGAATCCTTTATGTGTGTATATATATATATATATATATATATATATATATATATATATATATATATATATATATATATATTTTGTTTATCCTTGGATGTGATTAGATTTGACATTGTTGGTTCAATGCATTTTGTTATTAATTCCTAGATACTTGATACTATCTCCTAGGAATCTATTATTGTGAGCTATAGTAAATTTATTAGTTTTGGGGTACTTGTTGTTAGTTTACCAAATGGAATTATCATTATTGGTTTTCAAAGGGAACTTTTTATGTGTGAGAATAACTTGCTTAATTAATTTATAAAATACCCCTAATATGTGATGAGTATTTAACAATGTGTTGTTATGACTAGGAAAGAGTCTCTTGATGGTTAAATTAAGTATGCTATGTATCAAGTGGAACTTGTTATAAAGTATCTATAGGTTTATTCTATTCAGAAGAAGCCATAATGTCCACATTATATATAGGATCGACTAGGGCTTGATGTATTTGATATAATGTTTTTTTCTTGCTCCACAAAAAGAAGTATTATCTATTGAAGTCTCAACTAAATAAGCTATTAGGTTTGTGATGAATTAATCAACATATCTTGATTAATTTATTGGATTTTAGTCTTAAGATCTTGATCAGTTGGGGAAGAGTCCACAAGTGGTTCTTTTCCTTTGCTATCAAAAGTAATGTTTGATTTTGTGACACAAGTAAGAGGTTACTCTATAAAAAGTATATGAAAAATTTCCACTGGTAAATCAAGGTAAAGTTGAGCTCATAATTCTATGAACCTTAGGAGAGATTCATCTTTATCCTCTATAGGTTGGTATTCAAAATAATCATGTTTAGATCCTACCATAGTTGGGATTTCATCAAACACGATGGAGTGTTCTTCCCCATCATAAAAATGCTCTTCCTCATAACTAAGGCCATAATAAACCCCACTATGAGTATACGTTTTCATGTTTGAAGATAATTTTCTATGTTTGTGAAGTGTTTTAAATTTTAGTTTACAAATGTCAAAAAGTGTTTGGACTCTTCAATCAAACCAATACAATATAGATTAGTATCAATTAATCAAAAATAAGTGGTGTGATGCCACACAATTATAAAAAATAAGTCCTAAGAATATTGGACCTTGGTTGATCTAAAATGATAATTCAAAATAAGGTAGAACAAACTTGGAGCTTAGGGTGCAAGATAGCACAAGGAAATCTAAGTTTGAAGTATGTTAATACCATAAAAATATGAGCATGAACATGGTGGGCCATGATAAAAAAAAATAGAAGAAGACTTTTTGGACCAAGAAGCTTACGTTACAGACTAATAAGCTTAGGATGTGAACTAACACAAGAAATCCTACATATAATATCAAAAACAAATGGGAAGCACAATAATGCCATATATAAATAAAGTTGAATGGTCAAGGAACTTAGAGCGTGAGTGAATGCAAGATAATATAAGTTCAAATAAGAATAGAATGAGAAGCATCTAGATAAAAGGCTTTTAAACCAAAGAGAAAATTTCACCCAAGTTACTCAAACCAAGCACAAAAGGTGAACCACCCAAGCCCAAGTTGTAGGTAAGACTCCGGTATAGACCAATCATGTTGTGGATTATAAATTAGAAATGTAAAATTTCTAATTTGGACTTAAATACCTTTAGATTTTTAAGTGATAAATAGTCTAGACCCAAATGAATAATGTAACAACATTCTTTTGGAAACACAAACACAAATGATTTGATTCATTTTTGAATAAGGCTAAAATGTTTTGAATTAATTTGACTAGTGTAATACCTCTTTGTTCAAAATATGGTGTATAACAAGCATTTGGTTTTGGATGTGCTTTGGGACACACACACAAAAATAGTTTTTAGACTAAAAAACAATGCAATTAAATAAGAACAAGAAAACACTAAAGTATACACCCTATCTATAAACTGATAAGGTTGATTTATACCATTAGATTTTATCAATAAACTCCTTTTTTAGAGTAAATAAGTTGTTAATCTAATAAATTTAGATGCACATGAAAATTAGGGTTGTTTAGACCCCCTCTTCTCTCAATAGGTCAAACAGTGACATTGAACTTTAGTTTACTCACCCTGCACCAATAGTACTCTACATAAAATGGGGTTTATGTAAAAAACTATAAGTTCCAATCGATATAGATGGTACTATATGTGTGATTAACACTAAGGCATAACACAACATTTGGATCCAAGCTAATCAACTTTTTCTAAAAAGGTCTTATCTTTTTTACATCCATTACATCTACCAAATTTCTTAGTTTAGTGTGATGTCCATATTAGGCCATTATTATGAGGGCAAAAATCATTAACAGAGTTAGTTTAAATTCTCAAATGTCCCAATGATTCACCATCTCAATTTGTATACCCCACTATGGAGTGGGGTTAAAAAATTGCTGAGAGATGAATTATTGGGTCAATGCTTCCCTAAATAACTTATGGGGAGGTGATGAAATCCTATCCACAAGCCAAGATGCAAGAAATAAAAATGTAGAAGGACATTAAAGGTCATTTTGGGATCACCAAGTCACTCAAATATTGGGGAGTGAGTTTGAAACATTCCTTCTATGTTTGGATTAAGTGATAAAAGCAATAAGTGAAGCACTTTTGGTCACCCAAGTTCCCTAAAGGGCATGGGGGGAGAGCATGCACATTAAGCATGATTTGTATAATTAAAAATCAAGTCAAATAACTTTGAAACTATTTTAACTAAAAAATAAATGAAAAAAAATGAAAGACACTTAAGAGTCCTAAGCTATAATGAATGTTTTTTTTAAGCCTAAATTCAAATGTGAATGAAATTTTCCTTTGTTGCTGTAAAAATTAAACTAGAAAAGTGTCTTAATCCTCCAAAAATAGAGTGTTAGTAGTAAAACAAGGGTGTAGGATATCAAAATAAAATTTAATCTTATTGTTTTAACTCTCTATATTTTTAACATAGGGTAATCTCACCATTCTATAGAGTGATATCACCATTCCAAAAGGTGATATCACTATTTGATAGAGCAATCTTGCCATTCTATAGGGTGATATCATTGTTTCATAGAGTAATCCCACTATAAATTTTGGTCCAGGATGATATTGTTCATTATTAGATGACCTTGTTATTTCATAGATCGATATCACTAATAAGTAAGTCGATCCCACCGATCTACAAAAATCACAAAAAGAATAGAAAATCATAACAATCAATCTCATTATTTATGCGTATAACCTCACTATTGCTCAAGGTGATCTCATCGTTCCATAGGACTATCTCATTAATGGTTAGGATGACTTCACCATCTACAAGGTCATCTTGTTGTTTGGTCCAGAAGATAAAAACATGAAAATTAGAAAGAAAAAGAGAGTAAGACATCCTCAAAAGAGGGTCTGAATGTATAATTATAAGGATAAAATGGTATATGAGATGCACACTCCCACCAGGCATGCCAAAATGTAGAGTAAGATTACAAATAAATTAAGTTCATGCATTATTAAAGAAAACCCATAATAATAATAGAGAATGTAACATGATAATCCTACTCCCTCGAGGGTCAGTGTTAATGAAATCAAGAAACTAACTAAGAAAGCATGACAAACAATACCTTCTCATAGTGGCTCTCCTTCAAAAATGGTCAATAAATGTGCTTATGCCTAGATTTGGTGCTCCAAGTCTTTGTTAATGAGGTGTAGCATGTGCCCTAGTCATCTCTTAGTTCACCAACTCCTTGATTGCTCAATTTAGGGGAATGAGTGAAGGTTCTCTAACATTATTTATGCATAATGACATTTCACAACTAAAGCTTTTAATTTATGGTCATGGCTCACATATTTATAGATTTCCATAAATTTTGAGAATCAACCATGACCATCCATCCTAAGATCAAGATGTGTGGCCAAGGATTAATTAAATTTTAGAGGACAAAGCCATTAATATTTTAGAATAAGGGAGCATTAATGAGGTATGGTTAGGCTTAAACATGATATTTATCTCCATTACTGTTTAGTGCTTGACACCCTTCAATGATGTCATGGCTTAGATATTTTGATTTATGAATTTTCAATAATAGATATTCAATAAATTTCCATGGGTTTTCTACTTAAGCTCATAATACGATTTGGATTTGCTTAATGGTTTTAGTTAGTATTTTTGAAATTCTTGGAAATTGGTCGCATATTTTATCAAATTGGTTGAAAATGTCAACTTACTGAGTAGTAATCTGACTAGAGTTGAATAAAAATAAGTTTATGATTACGTACAAGGTATTATGCTAATTAGGACAATATAGACATGAATCAACACATGCACATGTTGTGTGCTGATGAATCAAATGACTGACAGAGGCTATTGGTTGAATGGTTACAACTTCTTATATTACTTGAAAGCAAAAGTTTTACAAAGTAGTTTTTTTATAGAAATATAGACACAAAGCATAAATTTGTCTTTTGATCCTTAATTTAACACTAGATGTGATAGGAGAGAATACATCAAGTTTTTGATGACCTTAGGAAAAGTTAGGACTTATTAGGACTCTCTAAGACTACTAGGAAACTCTTTTGTCTAGCAATGAGCTAGGTTCTTCCTTTTATTGGAGACAGAAGACTGGCTAGATAGGTAAAAGATAATAATTAACTGTAAACTTGAGTTACCAGTTAACCCTTTTATTTAAATTAGAAAGAGAATTGTGGAATGTTTATGGAATCTCTACCATCAATGTCCAACACTAAGTCCTTTTTACATAATTAAAGATAGTGTGCAAAAATTATTGTTCTTTTCATAAATCAAGTAACCAAGGAATCTTATAGGCATGGCCAATAAAGGTCATGTCAAATCACAATTCCATTTTATTTTCATAGTTGGATACTACATCTCTGACATATTAGACCAGTGTAGAGACAAAACCAATTTGTCTAGAGTTTAGATGTTAGGAAGCTTTCAGTCTCAATCATAGCTTTTGTCTTTACTATAGTCTCAAAGGACTATTATTAACATGGTTTTTTAACTACCTTTCTTTTAGATAATTTTGGACAAGAAATAGTTCCTAAAAATCATCTTCTTTGATATATTCTTCAACAACATCATAAAAGGCAGTAAACATAATGATGCTAAATTTTCCTGCTTTTATCTAGATTTTCAAACATTTCACATCCTCAATATTTTACAATTGATTATTATAGTTTCCCAAGTGAAATCTTACGTAAGAAATATCATAGAATAAACTATAAGTATTATCATATCATTTTGAAAAATTATTATGAACTAAAAATAAAACCTTCAACCAATGAGGCATCATTGTATATAAATCTAGAAGAAATTACTCAAAATAAGTAGTTATTTTGATGAGGGGTTCAATGAATGTGATTTTCTCCATAGAGAAAGTTTCTTCTCCATATTTTTTGGCTAGATCATGGATCCTTCCAAAATTTGTGTGATCAAAATGGAATTTGAGCACATAATGATTATCATTTTAATCTGAATATTACCATTATATAAGTTATTGGGAAAACTTATGGCTTCAGAAGCATGTTTTGAATATCAATGAGATAGAATTTTATTGATTGTTTCTAGTAAAAGGCAACATTTAATACTTTGTATATAACCTTTAGGAATCCATACCTACTTAACTTGATTTTTTTGGATATTTACTAGTTTAGACTTCTTGTAATCTACAAATGATGCTGGAATAATTCTTCTATTTTTAGAACTTGCTCTCAAACTTGAGGCCATTTCAATGTTTTCAGATATGAGGATGTGTATTGTTTGTAGTCCTTTTAAAATTGATTTAGTTCTTGTCATATAATAATAAGATAAACATCATTATTAAGAAAGGAATCATAAAAGACAAAGAGAGTGTACTAGCATCTACCATGCTTCCAGTAATTTCTCTAGAAAAGAGTGATTATCATTCACTCAATCATATGGTTTTGGGGTAACACCATAAAGCCTAATGGTAATTAGAAGTTACTATACTAGAGCGTTTTGGGATAACTCCAATCAAACATTTTGAGGAGTGTGATTCCTTTGAAAAATGGTTTTGTGGTTATAACCATTAAACCATGTGGTGTTTGTACCACAAGGCAAATAGTTTATGGGAAAACTATTAAACCATAGGTATTTATTATTATTATTAACCACTATATTTAGAATTAGGTGATGGAATATTATTTTATATATAATATATTTTCCATTAGGAGACTCTTTGAAATATAGTACCATTAATTATGTTATCATAATCATGCCATCTAAATATATGGGCCTTCTTTATTTTAACTTGTGAATTGAAGACAATAATTATGGAAGGACATTGGAGATGGTTGTAATTATATAATTTTAATCTAGGTAACCTATAAAATTATTCATCAATTAAATGGTCAGACATGTAACAAAGAATTAGTCTAGGAAACCTATTATGGATTTTGTTGAGAAATCTAGCTGCATCTGGATGTAGGCTAATTCCTTTATTATCAACATGACTCTCAAACTGTGATTTAGGAATGCATATTTTATTTATGACTCCAATTTTGACCAGCTTCAATATCCTTTCAATTTATTCTATGGACCAATTATCTCTAGTTAATTTATGGATAAACATATGAATATATTATTTTCCATGTAATTCTAGAGTGATCAGTTCTTCTTCAATGTCTAGGGCAATTTGGAGATCAAAATTGTACCTATTCTTGATGTTTTTGACACTTTCCTAGTGAATCTTATTATTTATATCTTATAACCATCTATTAGCATACCAATATTTTACCAAGATTTTTATAATACTATCAGGAAATTGACTCTAATTGTAGTTATCTTCTGGAGAAGAAAGAATGTCATATTCGAAAGAATTTTTCTTTTGTTTTTCCAAGAAGATTGTGAGGGTTCCCTTCTAAACATATGTATATTATTGGTTTATACATTTTTTAAGTGAAAAATAAATATATAGAATCCATGAGGTATTTTAGATACATATTTTGGTTATCCTTTATAGAAAAAACTTAACTTTATATCATAAATAGTATAGGATTCTAAGGAATCTAAGAAGGGACTTCCTAGGATGATATAATAATAACCATTTTTAATTTGTACAAAAGAAATGTTTGTAGTATGGTGTCCAATGGTTAAAGGAACATCTAAATCAAAATACTAAATAGAGATATAATTATTTATAGTATAGATAGTAAAAGTTGTAGGATTATGAGTTCAATTTTGGATAAAAGAGGAGTGGGCAAAATTGACATCAGATCTTGAATCAATCAAAGCAATATGTTCATAAAAAATTTATCCATCAAAAACATTTACTGGGATTTGGATAGGAGAATCTTTTAAGATTAAAATATTGATTTATTCCTTTTCTATAACATATGGTTCTATCATTTTGTATACTCCTTATATAATTTATAATTTATATCATAAGGATGATTGAAATTTCTTTGGGCAAGACATCCTAGAGGCCTACATATTGGTTTGTCAAGATCAGCTAGGTAGTCACCGAACAACTAGAATTGGCATGGTATGATAGTCCATCTAGTTTTTCTACAATTTGTAATGTAATAGTGGATTTCAATAATTGTCAAGTTTATATATAAATGGATTTTTAATGTATGTCTCAAATATAGGTGGATAGTCTGGATAAAATTTGTAAAGTAACAAGATCCACCATAGGGATATGTATGATGACCAACTTTTTTCATGCCACATTTCAACATGTATAACTCTTTTAAAGTTTATTAATCAATAGATTTGACATAGTTCTTTGAAATTCATATTAGGACTAATGACCCTAATTTCTTGTGAATTTTGGTAGACTTCAAAATAGGGATGATAAGTATGGTGCAATAGTTCCTTATTAGTGAAGGATTTATAAGTAAGACAAAAATGAGAAGAATACAAAACTGAATAATATGATTCTATTATAAATGGGAAAACTTTGATCTAAAGGTTAGAAGGGAGATTTATCCATATTTATCTATCTCTTTTAGACTCCTTAGGATACTCTCTAGGATTAATCTAGAAGGTGTATAAATCAATATATTCTTCTTATTTTAAAAGGCATTCTTAACTTTTGATTATGTTTCCTATGTTCTCTTCCCTTTTTAATACTAGATCCTATTATATCTCTTACTCTTCAAGCCAATATAGTGCATCATCAAGATCTTGAATGTCTTGGAATACATTATCATTGTCTCGGATAACACTTTGAAAATTGTCTTTGGAGAATGGAAACTACATAAGTTTCATGGGAGGTATGAATTCTAGTTTTAGTCCCTAAATAGAATTTTCATCTTCTATTTTGACAAAAAAATTTCCTTTCTTGAAATTACTATGAGAGGATGCTAAGTTAGGTCTAGGGGACTAAACTATTGAATGAAAGTCAAAGGTTTGAGATAAAGATCTAGGAAGTATGTGGATATTTTATCCATCTATATTTTGTATCTTTTTCTCTTTCTTACTTATTTTTGGTGCTACATTTTTAAGCCAATTTAATTTCCATTTAGATGGGATTTAAATATCATTTACTATCCCATTTTGTATTTTTACTAGACCATTCAGTCTTTTAGCATAAGGAAGATTTTCAATAATCTTAGGTTTATTGGTGTTTGTCATACTATACATGACCTGAATATTAACTGAAGCATATTGGAAATGACCAAACATGTTAAGTCCATAAACTAATGAAAATAATCCCCGTCAATCTAATGATCTATGCTTAACTTTTTACATCATTTGTCTTTGACTCCTAATGTCATATTAGGTTAGTGTTTATATCAAACTAAGCCACTATTTAGTTGACATATAGAAGAAAACTAGCATGCATGTTAGAAATCTACTTGTCTTTTGTCGTATAGAGAAACATAAGAGATAGATTTGATATTTGTAGGGATCTGAGGTTTTATAGATATTCTTGAGGGAAAAATGGATAAATTGAACCTCTTCATTCATTCTAATTTATTCTATTTCATGTTTGGGTAAGAGAGGAAGAAGATGGGTCTGATATGTTTTTCCTATCTTATATACGAGGACTAATTCTATAGATTTGAATTTTGGTTTAACAAAATAATTAAAAGTGGATTTATACATGATTTTTCCTAAAATATTATTTCAAAGCTAAGATTTTTTGTATACTTTGGAAGGATTCAAATAAGTATGGGAATAGTTTGTAATTGCACCTTAAATTTCTTCTTTTATAACTTCAATATGTGGTATTGATAAAGTACATTATCCTTGATCGAATATGTTGTGTATAATCTCTCATAGGCATCTCATAGTATCCTTTTGCTTTTTCTTCATTAAGGATGTCATATCTTGGATGATTATTTGCTCCTTTTCAGAATTCTACCATTGCTTTTCTTCATAGAGTAGCAAGGTATACAAATCTGTTGACGGTGTCCATTGTGTGAGCTCAAACAAATAACAACTATTTACAAAGATAACAATGTCAAAATAAAAGGGTGCTCAAGCCTCAGGGGAGTTGAAAAGATAATAGAAATCAAGTTACCCATGGTGACTATTGACTTTGGTAGAATGATAGGAATTTAATAGATATGTTAAATTATAACAATAGATCTACCACATTTTTGCAAGCGTAGGAAAACTTAGGAATTATTAGGACTCTCTAATACTACTAGGCAATTCTCTTGTCTTACAATGAGTTGGGCTCTTCCTTATATAGGAGAAGGAAGACTAGCTAGATAGGTAAAAGAAAATATTTACCTAGAAACTTGAGTTACTAGTTAACACCTTTATTTCAAATAGAAAGAGACTTATGGGGTAATGATTAAATCTCTACCATCGATGTCTACCACTAAATCCTTTTACACAATTAAAAATACTATACAAATATTCTTTTACTTATTAAAGTGATTTGCTATTAGAGTTTGATGAGGAAGAGGATATGTTTGGTGGGTCCAACAAGGATTTCAATTCTTCTAGTAGATCATTTTTAGAGATAGGATTGAATAGACACCTTATTTGAAGTGTTTGGAAAATATTCCAATAAGGCCCATTATCATTTTCAAACCTAGGATTGTCGTATAAAACAGATTCCCATTGAGCTTTCTCCTTATAATAGTATGAACAATTGTATCGGTAGAGAATTATTCTTATTAATAAATAGTATGTGGCCTTAATCCTTCAATGAATGAGTAGAGATATTGATTATATCCTCCTTGAATAGAAGTGTTCCATGTCCAATTTGGCCTTTTGACTAGATCTAAGAATTATTGGAGCTAAATTTCATTATGAAGTCTTTGAATAATAATTTCACCTTCATTAAGTCCTATATGACTACTTGCTACTCTAGAGTATTGGAGATCCATAGATTTAGTCCTAAAAAACCTAGAATATTGATAAGCCAATCCTTATCTGATAATTTTCTCTTGGGTTAATATGTTTAATTCATTGAATTTAACAATTTTCACCCTAGTTAAATTGAATCTCGAGGTAGGCTGATGCATTAAAGTTGTGATAGGATTCTAGCTTAGCCAATTTTCAACATTATTTTTTGTCAATATAATATGATCAAATTTGTAATTAAACTGGTTAAAATTTTATTTCCACTTGACATATTTACCTCTTCCATCTTTCCTTCCATGATCCTTTTCCTTAAAAGTGGCAAATGTAGTACAATCAGTTCTAATTAAAAACTATTTTAGATGCATTAGTTTTATGGTTAATTTTTCCAAGCATTTTTTGATAGCATATATTTATTTGTTGAAGATATCCATTTTATTACATAATCATCAAATACCCCACTGGCATATTCACAAACATATTATTTATTATTTTTGATGCAACATAGAATTCCTCCCCATGCATAGTCACTAGCATCTATATGAAGAACATAATTTTTTGAGAGGGGTACATACAAATATGGAAAATATTGTACCTTTGTCTTGATTATTTGAACAACTTTAGTTAATTCATCTATCCAGACATATTTTTTATTTTTCTTTAGCAAGTCTTGGAGAATAACTCTATCATTTCTTGAATCTTCATAAAAATTGTTAACATAATTATGCATGCCTATAAATGCTTGTAAATATTTTTTGTATAATACATCAAGAAATTGAAGTACCTTTTATTTGATATGTGGTATCATTTAAATCTAACCATTTTTTACTAACATTCCCAAAAAATTACAATCTTGTTGGCATAGTTGCAGTTTGGTACTAGATAAGACCATCCCTGATTCTTTAGCAATTTGATAGAATTTTTGAATATGTTGGAAATGATCTTCAATATATTTGTTGAATATTAAAATATCATCTATAAATATTCATATAAAATCAAATGTATCCATAAAAAATGAATCCATATGAGTCTAAAAGTAAGAAGGAGCATTCATCAGTTCAAAAGGCATGACATTCCATTGATAGTGTCTGAATGGAAAACTAAATGTTATATTAGGATTATCACCTTATCTAACCCTTATCTGATAAAATCCTAATTTGAAATAAAATTGGGAGAAATAATTCGACTTTTCTACCTTTTATAAAAGATAAATTTTATCTAAAATAGGATAAGGGTATTGTTCAGTAATAACATTCAATGGCCTACAATTAATGACCATTCTCTTCTTTCCTCTTTTTTGTTCTAAATGTTTATTGATCATAAATGCATATTAATAAAAATAAGATGTTTAAGGTTCAATAAAATTATGGTCAAGAAGTCTTTGATTGCCTTTTCCATGTCATTGTAGCTAGCATTTGGCATAAGAATAATATTTCCTATTTTCTTTATTTTATCTGAGATTATTTTGATTTCCATTTCAGGCATCTTTTACCTAAAATTTTGAGGATCATCTGAATAAATTTATTCCTTAATAAATTCTCTTATTTTTTGGATTTCTTCTAATATTTTATTAGGAGATGAAATATTCATGGTAGTGGGAAATTGTTCATTAACATATTGTAACCTATGGGTCTTTACCATGTCTTCATTCAAAGTGAAAAGTACATGCTTAGGAGTGCTACCATATGGAGAGTAGGAGTATATAAAATATCCTCCTAAAAAAATATCAATAAGAATATTATTAAATTGGAAAAAATCATAAAAAAAACTTTTCCTTGAGTCTTCAAAGGTTCTTGATTCTTGTAATGTCTGGAGATGAAGAAATTTCCTTGGAAATTAATAGATTCATATAATTGGTCATCTTCCAGCTCTTCTTAGTTATATAGAATGATTTATTTTGAAAAATAATGTCAAGCTCTTGTGTTTACTTGTGCATCTAAAAAGTTTCCATTGATTTATATATTAATGAATTGGGCATACCTCCCATTCAAGAGTTGTGTTATCTATACTACTTTGGGTTCTTGTTTAACAAGGATTAAAATACAAAAATTCCTTTGGCATGTTGGATCTCTTAATGATCCAAAACTCAAAAGTTCTGGTTGATAAATATTTCAATATCATAGAAATAACACAATAACAATGAATTCTTTGAGAAGAGATGTAGTATTACCCAAGATCGCAATACAAATATATGCTTATCTCTAGGAAGAGATGTCTATCTTCAAATTTTGAGTTATTTATTTATACAAATTTTGAAATAATGTGGAGGATTTGGAAGGTCACCAATATTGAGGGAGATTAAGTGGTTTGACTTCTAAGATTTAAAACAATACACAATTCGAGGAATTACTATTTTTAGACTGCACTACTAAAATTGAAATTTAGGGCACTTATATTGGGTTTTTGGGGGTAAAAATTCATTATTCAAAGATCAATTCCATCTCATGATATTTTCCTCATTCTTATCTTTCCAACGGTTCAAACGGTGAGTCAATTGGAGCTACGGTGAAAAAGTTATGGCTCCCAAAAGTTCTATCATCAATTAGGGTGGAACTGTCACCTAAATTGTCGCCTAAATTATTGCCCAAATCATTCCTCCCTCCTTGAAAATCAATGGTCCCCATTGCATCAATGTTCCCCATTAGGTGTGGTAGTTATTTCTTGATTTGATTCTCTGTGAGCCACTCACCTTGGTGGCTAAGCTGGCCCCTTTTGACCACTCGATAAAGCAGAATAGAGTGTCCTCTTGTTGTCTTCATCCAAGTATCCATAATCTAATCCTCTTCCACTAGAGCAAAACTTTGTGGATCAAGATCATCAATGTCTAGTTGTTCTACTACAATTGAAGTGTCCAATAGAGGTGGGTGATATGGTTTGAGGAGCTCCACATTGAATGTTAGAAGCAGACCAAGGTAGGCTGGTAGGTTCAACTCAAAAGTATTTTCTCCAACTCTTCTAGTGATGGTGTAGGGACCATATTGCAGAGGCTGAATCTTTCTATGTGGGCCTGCAAGTCATTCCTTTTGAAGCCACAACCAAACCTTGTCACCCACATCAAAATGGTGTGTAATCCTATGTTTGTCATGGCATTGCTTATACTTTTGATTCATCTTCTCCAAGATGTCATGAACTTGTTGCTGGATGTGTTGCATTTGTTAAATAAAATTTGTTGCTTTTGCTACCTTAGATCTTCCATGAGGTGTGTATTCCATGGTGGAAAATGGAACAACTATATCAATTGGTGCCATGGGTTGGAACCCAAAACATACTTAGAATGGACTGTGCTTGGTCAAGCTGTGCAACACCTGATTGTATCCATGTTGTATGAAAAGAAGTCCCTCATCCCATGTGCATGGATGTTTAGAGTGATACATTTGAATCATGTGAAAAATCAAGTGGTTTACCACCTCTGTCTAGCCATCAATCTGTGGATCGAAGGCTGTGGACTTTATCAGCTTAGTATCCATCATCTTCCATAGAGTGGACCAGAAGATGATCAGGAACCAGCTATCTCGATCTGAGACAATGGACTTTGGGAGAACAAAATGGAGCCATACATGACTAAAATATAATTGAGAAGTTTCCTCAGTAGATATATTTTTCTTACAAGTAATCATGATAGCCATTTTTGAAAAATGATCACCTACCACAAAAATACAGTCCTTACCATGTTTTGAAGTGGGCAAACCTAAGAGAAAATCCATTGAGATGGATTCACAAGGCCTAGTTGGTTCTGGCTATAGTGTGCACAATCCTTGCTTCTTATTTTTTGGCTTGGCTATCACACATGGGTTGCAAGATTTGAGATATCTTTCCACATCCTTTCGCATATGGGGCTAGTAGAAGTGTTTTTGAAGAACTACCAATGTCTTTTCAATACCAAAGTGTCCAGCTATCCTACTGAAGTGTGCTTCCCATATCATCTTTTATTGCTCTACAACTGGAACATAGATATGCCCCATATGATAGAGGACATTATCTTGCAAATAGAAATCAGAAACATGTTTACCTTTTTGAAGTGTTTGATATGTATCATCAAAGGTAAGATCTACTTCATACAGAGCACCCCAAGTGGTAGTCTCATGTCCACATAAGTCAAGAATTATTATGAGTGCAGTAGTTGGTGGGTGGCTCAAACAATCTACAATTTTTTTTGAGCTCCCCTTTTTGTGTTTGATTATCAGGTGGAATTGCTAAAGATATGTGACCCACTTTTGGTGCCTCCCATTTCGTAGTTTGTTTTGTGTCTAGATGAATTCTAATGGTCTGTGGTTAGTGTGGATGACCATCTCTTTCCCCAAAATGTAGTGTTTCCATTGTTTGTAGGCTTGCAAAATGGCATAGAGCTCCTTATCATATGTTGGATATTTCCTAATTGTATCAGTGAAAGTTTCACTATGATATGCAATAGAATGGCCATGTTGCATGATGACAGCTCCCATGGCATATTCAGATACATCTATCATCAACTCAAAAGGTTGATGCAAATTTGGCAAGGCAAGAACAGGGGCTGAGCAGAGTCTATTCTTCAAATTCTCAAATTCCCTTTGTTGTATTTCACCCCACTAAAATGTAGCTTTAGCTCCTCCTTTAGTCACTTGGGTTAGTGACCAAGCAACATATGAAAATCCAAGAATAAACTTGTGGTAGAAATTTACAAGACCCAGAAAAATATGAAGCTCTACGAGGGTCCTTGGTGTGGGCCATTCTCAAATAACCCAAATCTTTTCTAGATCAACATGGACCCCTTCCTCATTCACAACGTACTTGAGGTACTAAATTGTTGTCATCCCAAATGTGCATTTGTCAAGATTTGCATACAACTTGTGCTCCCAAAGAGTTTGAAGCACCTTACAAACATGTTGCAAATGTTCTTCCCATGTTCTACTATAGATGAGTATGTAATCTAAGTAGACAACCATGAATGAGTTGGTGAAGGGTCATAAGATGTCATCCATCATCCTCATGAAGGTTGCAGATGCGTTAGTTAAGCCAAAAGGAATAACTAACCATTAAAAGATCCCCTCCTTAGATTTGAATGTAGTCTTTTAGACATCAGTGGGATCAATGGGAATTTGGTGATAACCAAATTTGAGATCAATTTTGGTGAAGAACTTCACACCACAGAGTTGGTCTAGTAGGTCATCAATCTTGGGGAGAGGGTAGTGATTCTTCACAGAGATTTTATTTAGGGCTTGGTAGTCAATGCAAAGCCTCCATGTTCCATATTTCTTCAGTGCCAAGATAATTGGGCTACCACAAGGTGATAATCTTTTCCTAATGTGACTCTTTTGGATCAATTCTTGAATCTATCTTTTTATCTCATCATTCTCCAAAATTGATCTACGATACACAAGACTATTAGGCAAAGGTGATCCTGGGATCAAATTGATAGAATGTTTTACTTGGAAATGTAATGGAACTCCTGTGGGTGACTTGAATAAGTCATCATATTCTCTTGTGATTCATCCTATCTACTTTTGTTGTTGTGTTGATTGTGTAGTCAAGACTGCAACATCAGCCTTCCTAGATTTCTGTGGTTTGACCACCATGAGAACAAATTACTTTGTCTTCTCTACCAATCTCTTGCATTGATTAGCACTAATCAGTGAGATAGATCTGGGAAGTGGTACCTCTAGTACCCTATAGTTCCATGTTCCAAGAGTGAGGGTGATCCTTTGAGTTCATGATTCATAGATGCCATGTCGCTCATACATGAATGCCTGACCAAGGAGTACATCATAAACATCTAGATTGACCACATCACACAAGAATTCATCTTGGAATGGTTTTATAGCATATGAAATAAGACACTAATGGGTGACACGGAGGTCTCTCCCTCAGCTCAACCATCCAATACTGTAGGGCTTTGGATGAGACTTCATGGATAGATTTAGACTTTTCACAACTTTAGCAGAGATTAAATTATTTTGACTCCCACTATCAAGAATGAAATGTAGAGGCTTACCTTTTACCCATAATTTGGAGTGAAATAGTCTTTCCTTATCATCTAGTCTTTCCTCACAGGTCTGTGATGAAGTGATGAAGGTGTCAGGCTCAGTATTTACAATTTATTCTTTGTCCTCTTTGACTGTGGGTTGTGTATGAGGTAGAGTAGTAGATATCGAGTATTGTGACTCAAAAAGTAGTGACTTGATGGCTTGACATTATTCTTTGGAGTGAGTTCTAGTTTTGTGGTAATCACACCATTTTCCAGCCTTCCCTTTCTAGGATTTTTTATCCTAAAACTCCTTTTTCTTCCAATTTTGGCCTTGTGTTTGACCTTCCTTGTCACTTTTCCATTTTGAGGGTTGAATCTTTGTATTCTTTCTACCATGATTCTGTTCAATATTCACTACAAATTTGTATGCCTCATTGAGGGTTTCCAAATTAAAAAGTGTCATTTCCCCCTGTATGTACCATTTTAGTCCACCATGATATTTGAGAGTCTTATGTTTCTCACTTTCTTGAATTCCCAATCTTGCAAATAGAATGAAAAGTGCATGTGTAATCTTGAATATATTGGTCCTTACCTTGGTGAAGTTATTGCCACTGTATGTACAAATCATCATATGCTCTAATGGGATAGTATTCTTCTTTCACCACTTCCACAAAATCATCCCAAGTAGGTTCCACCTCAAGGCTAATGTCATCTATATTGAACCTCTTTCTGTACACTTCTCACTAGTTTTTCATGGGCAATGATGATTTTAAAAGAGCAAAAGTAATATTTTCTCCATCGATGAACTTATTTATAGAGAAGTAGGAAGACAATTGATCCAAATAATTTTTTTATTGCATTAGCATTGATTTTTCCTTCAAATGTAGGAATATCAAAATTTACCTGAACCATGAAGGGTGTTGGGGCATTGAAAGGACATTCCCTAGATGAGGAGCCAAGAAGTGTAGCCGTGGAGTTAGAATTTCCCATCAAAAGTGTTTGAAGAATTTGGGAAAATTATTGTAGCATCTATGCTTATTACCATTGGAGGGCTTCATTCACCATTTCCTTGAAACGATCGGATGTCTTGGTGTTGTCTACCATTTGAAGTCGTTTGGAGTAAATAGGTGGAAAATTTGGAAGCTTTGTTGTTTCCCACCCAAACTTTTTGTAGCTTGAACTCGTCCTCAAGATCATACACTCTCAAGACAAACCGCTCTGATACCACTGATCCAAAACTCATAAGTTTTGGTTGATAAATATTTCAATAGCATAGAAACAACACAGTAATAATGAATTCTCTGAGAAGAGATGTAGTATTACTCAAGATCACAATACAAATATATGCTTATCTCTAGGAAGAGATGTCTATCTTCACATTTTAGGTTACCTCTTTATTTATACACATTTTAAAATCATGGGGAGGATGTGGAAGGTCACCAATCTTGAGGGAGATTAAGTGGTTTGACTTCCAAGATTTAAAATAATACAAAATTTGAAGAATTACTATTTTTAGAAACTTACTATTTTTAGAATGTACTATTAAAATTGAAATTTGGGGCACTTCCATTAGGTTTTTATGGGTCAAAATTAATTTATAAAAGCTCCATGTTAGCTCACGATGTTATCCTAATTCTTAGCTATCCAACGGTTCAACTAGTGAGTCAATTGGAGCTACAGTGTAAAAGTTATGGCTCCCGGAAGTTCCATCATCAATTAGGGTGGAACTGTCACCCGAATTGTCACCTAAATTGTTGCCCAGATCACTTAAGGAGATATCGAAGAATTCTTCAGAAGTATCCTCTTTTTCTATAATTTATTCAATATTAATCTCCTTATAAATCTTCTATTTTGCAATCATCATCTTTACATTCCTTTTTAAAATCACCTTCTCTAAATAATCCATCATTTCTAGTTCAGGAGATTTACCTTTCAAATCCCATAGAAGAATTGGATTGACAAACTACCTAGGTGTTTATTCTAGTATGAGACATTGAAATTTATTTTTCATCCATGAATCACTTGGTTTGAATGAATAATCAAAATGAACAGTTAGTTGTGAGGGCTTTGAAATTGTAGGGGGCATATTGGAACCTAGGTTGAATACTTTTCCCATGGACTTTCTTTGAAAGAGACCATTCTTGAGGTTTTTCTTTGGTTGTTTACATATTCCTTCATCATATTGATCTCTTGGGTATTTCATAAGAGTGGTTTCTTATAAATCATTGGCAAGGATAAGAAGGTCATCATCACCATCATCATTGCCTTTTGAGGAAGGATCTTTTTCTAGGATGGGCTCAAAGATATTATCCTTCTAATATAACTCAGTTCCTTCTTCAATTATATCCAACCATGTTAATGTAGTAGTGGAATATACATACTTGATAACCTTATTTTTATAGGTGCATTATGGGGTAATATGGCCAAGCTGGTTACATATATAGCATTTAATTTCTTTTGTTGCAGGTCATGGCATTTTGTTGTGATGAAGGTATGTAGTCTTAGGAGAAGGAGTACACCAAGTAGGGATTTTTTTTTAAAGATAGTTTTTTGCTATATTTCTTAGGTTTTTTGATATAAGGCCTAAAACCATAAGGTATTGATTTAGGAAACTAGATTACAACTTTACTAGCATTTTTCTAGGATAATTTTTGGATAACTTTTGTTCATGATATAAGCAACATGATTTGTTGTCTAGCAAAGTTAATTATATTTGTCAAAGTCATAGCATCAAGATTAAGTCCTTTAAGTTAAATATAGGATATGATTCTATCATTTAGATCATAAGGTAAGGACTCTAAATAATGAATTTTTATAGCATTTTAATTGTAATAGTGGCCTTCATAAGCCATTATTTGATATTGGATACTATATGGCTCAAACTAAGAAAGGTCACATAACTTCATTTTGGCTAACCACCTATTTAATTCCATTTATTTATTTCCTTGAGGGGGGTAAAACTCATTTATGAGTAGATGGTATAGGGTAGCCATAGGATCAAGTTATGAGAAAACTCTAGACTCTTGAATTGGGGGTGATATTGAGTTCCATCATTGTAATTTTATTCCCCAAAATATTTGATGGAAAATATAAAATTAGTTCTTCCATCAAGAGTAGTATTAGTTCTAATATTTTTCATGGTATTGGACCAAGTTTTTATTTAATTAAAATTATTTAATATATCATCAATTTTTAGGTACCATGTATTTATGGGTATATTAGATCTTATCATCATGGTTAATGATGGAGAGGAAGAACTAACTTTTATAGGTTTAGTTCTGATTCTGGTTTCCTTTTATGAATCATATGGCTTAAAATTTCGTCCAAAATCAAGATATATTGGTTCTAAGGAAGAACTTATTCTAATTTGTTCCTTTTCTATGGATTCTAGCTAGGTCAGGCTATTTCTAATGAGGAAAATTTATCATCAAAATAACCCAACTTATCTCCAACCGAGTGAAGAATATTGAGGGAAGAATATGCAGTTTTTTTATTAGGTCAACAGATTCATGAATTTGGGGTATATGAATAGGAAATTTTCATATACTTTAGACATGGGTGTTTATCATACCAAGGTTATTATTGCT
The DNA here is from genome assembly GCA_037957365.1 of Torreya grandis. Taxonomy (NCBI): domain Eukaryota; kingdom Viridiplantae; phylum Streptophyta; class Pinopsida; order Cupressales; family Taxaceae; genus Torreya; species Torreya grandis. The sequence goes on along the minus strand of JARHVA010000499.1, from coordinate 2,910,443 downwards.
TTGAGAGACAACTTTGTTGACTAATTGTACCTATCCTAATACAAAAATAAGATTACTAGTTGTTTCACTTATAATATTGTGGGTAGACTTAATGGCTGAACTAGACTGGGTGAAATATTGTTTGAAATTTTGGACATCTCTACATATATCATCAAATTTTTCTCAATAATGGGCATTATATCTAGAAACATAATTATGATGTTTATATTCTCCTTATGGCTCACTTTCAAAAGGATTTGAGGGATGGAAAGCATATGAAAAATAAGAAACTTGTCATTCTATTTGATTATGCCATCCTTTATGGGGTGGCCATCTTCCTCCTTTATAAGAGGTTATCTCATTATATTTATATAAATCTAAATTATTTTCTCTAGGTAATTATAACATAGTTAGAGAAGGCTTATTCTCCATACCTTGAAATTTTTTGCTTGACATGGTATTTTTCTTGTTAGATTCTACTATGGTGGAAACACTATATACTGGATGATTATCTACTTATTTATGGAATTATGCCATTGATTTTATTAATATAGTATCAAGATATATAGGTCCATTAACGGTATCCACTATGTGAGATCTAAAAAACAACTATTTTCAAAGACAACAATGTCAAAGATAAGGGTGTTCAAGCCTCAAGTAGTTGTGAATCAGTGAGCTCTTAAATATTTCTTCTAATCTTTAGTTCTTTAATCAAGCATCAATACATAATCCATAGATAAATCAAATCACATCAAATAGCATAAAGACATAACACATGATATATGTGGAAAACACTTAAAGGGAAAAAACACATATTGATCACTACATGGACTATTTATCTTGAATTAGATATGCAATGAGTCAATAAGGGTGTTGAGCACCCACTCAAATTGAGGCACCAACCCCAAATAGTCAAGCACCAACTTAAAAAAAAAGGTTTAGCAATCACCCACTTGTTAATAAGTACCAACTCCTTGATTTATAGACTCCAATATATAAGAGGCTTTGTCTCCCCTTTCCAAACACCAACTTGATAGAAGGATTCATCAAACCCACTAGTTAAGAAGCAAAAATTCTTACTTTAGATAATCCACCTTTATTAGTTTCTTCTATCAACAGATGATGGTACAATTCTATCATCTCTCTGCTTATCTATCTCAGATTCATTCTATTATTTTTTTGCTCATCACTCTTAGAATCAATCTATTGTTTTTCTGATCATCACTCTCAAATTATTTTTGCTATTTTTTTATCTCTTTCTTTGCTCAATCAAATAGACAAATTAGGATATCTTTTGTCTCTTCTATTTATTTTTAAATACTTTGTCCTCTCTACCTTCTCTACTAATCTCTTTTAGCAAATTTTGTATGAATCATTTGATGATTTCATACTCACACTTATCTAATCTTATATTCCTCAACAAACCTCTACTCTCCTCCTTAGAAAATTTATCTAATAATATTATATGGCCATTCGTTCCTCAACAAACCTTTACTCTGCTCTTTAGTGAATAATGTTTCTCTATTTTCATACTTAGAAATAATAATTTGATCTTGCTTATATACAATATGTTAATTAACAACCTCTTCAAATCAGCCAAATAAAACTCCATGGTCGGCTATAAAATGATTTATTCTCTTTTGAAAATATACTTCACATTAGCTTATTTAAAATCTCACTCACATAGGTTGTCCTAATTACAACAAATCTATGATAGACCAAGTAATCATTAGAATACATTTAGTGTTGGCCTAATGAAGTCTACAGTAAACTTGATGCAATTCTTAGTAGCTCTAATGTAGTTCGTATCACCCCTAATGTAGTCTATAGTAAGCTTGATATAATTCATATCAAACCTAATGTAATCTATAGTAAGCATGATGTAATCCATAGCAATCTTGATGAAATCCATAAAAAACCTAATGCAATCCATACAAAACTTGATGTAATCCATAGCAAGCCTTATGTAATCCATAACATGCCTGATGCAGTCTATAACATGCCTAATGTAGTTCATATCATGCTTGAGTTCACTCACCTCATCATACCACCAATTCATACCTTCACCATGACATTACTAGATCAAGCTTCCAATGCAATTGACACCTTGACCTATTCATTCTATGTCATGACCTCAACAAAATATCACATAAGCAGACATAAGACATCACAACACACTCATATCATTGCACCATTATTTTTTAAATGAAAAAAATCTTACACAACCACATATAGACATAAAACACATGACCAAGCTTCCTTCACATATCTCACCTTGAAACTCTTTATGTCATGATTCTACCATACTATGCACATACATTCCTCTACACATGCCTCTTGATATCATGACATCAGTGACTTTTATAGACCACTTCATACACTATGCTTCCTTTGTAGACATTAGTTTTCATTAGATACTCTTTCATTACCTATACCTTCCATGCTCACAAAATTCATGACAACTCCCATTCATGCAACACTCTCTCTTTCATGAATGACTTACTCATAACAACTCTCATGACCACACTCTTCTTTTCTTATGATACAAATATTCTCTCTCATTTTAACACTCATGGAAAAATTCTTTTCTCTTATGCACCTAATATTTTATGTACCTTGACATATCACATGTTGCCTTCTATCATTAGTCACCTTTGACATAAAACTTCACAAAATGCTTCTTGATATCAACCTTGACATCAATGATATGTACTTTCATGTAACCATAATACATTAGTTTCCTTTAAATTCTTTCTTTCCTTTAAATTCTCACTTGCCTCCAAATTATCTCATGACAACATCCTTAAATGACAATATTCTCTCAATGTACACATTGCCAAATAGGCTTAGTCATCTTTTTCATCATCATGTTGCCAACTAAGAACACACTCTTAACAAGCTAATCATATCCACAATACTCACTCACTAATCAACACTCTCTTTATTCCACTACCATGCTCAAGCACTTGACCAAACAAACATTTGATATCAATGACCATTATGCCTTTACATGATGTACCCTTTTGACATCAGTGACAAAAAAATGCCAATAAATTCCCCCTTTTTCATTGATGGTAAACACATTGAAGGAAAAATGCACTACAATATGAATCACTTCAAAATGGTATTTTTCCCATCTTCTCATTCTCCCCCTTTTGACATTAATAACAAAGGGTATTCTAAAAACTACCATCTGATCCATGGACCTAAACTTCAGTAAAAAATATAATGAAATGCTAATAAAAACTCGCCATAGGATCATACCAATTGTTGTAGACAATTTATGGAACATTTGAATAGTATGTCAAGAAACCATGCTTCTTATGACTTCTACATCACTGTCTTGACACTTCACAACATAGAGATACAAAGCTCTCCCTAACTCCATGCATACCTTCTTCAAATGAATTTAAATACATAGGAACACTTACCTTGTCCTTGATATGACTGATATAGATCAAACTCTTGATCACTCACTAAGCTACCCCACTTCTAATGCTAACTGAAGAATTAGGAAATCCCCCTTTGTCTTCATAGCTAATGCTCATCACTTGATTCATCATGACTCTCAAACCATCCTCAACTTCATTCAAACATCTTGATACCAATACAAATTCTCAACACAAATCAAGCTATCAAATGTTATAAACATAGAATAACTTTTTGTTTACCTCTCATATACCAATAAACTACACAAGCTTTCATCATGCTTCCATCTCTGTCAACAACATCCAACTTGACTCATCAAACACTTTTCCTTATTGATCTCATTCAATATATATAAATTATTTACAGTCTTAACAACATCTACTACCAATCTTCTTGAAATTGCTTTTCTTATTTCATATCCATTTCCATGAAAAGTTAGAGTATATCCTTGATTGTACATTTAACTAATACTTAGAAAATTATGATTTAGTCCTTTCACATATAACACATTCTTAGTTTTAGTTTTACCTTTGTCAAGACTTAGTATTCCCTTACCAATAATATTAGTTATTGTATTATCTCCAAACTTGATTGTACATTTAGTAGTCTTCTTCAAAGATATAAATTTATTTTTGTCACCTATCATATGTCTTAAACAATCATTGTCAATGTACCATTTCAAACTCTCATCTTTAATGTGAAAAGCATTTTTTGCTAACATGGATTCTTCTTCCTTCAGACTATCATTTTCTTTCTCCTTTTTCATTATCTTCAAAGGTTCTAACTTCTTATCAAGTTGAACATATGCCTTCCTATTTTAAATAGGGGGTTTTACATAACCCAATCTATAAAATCTTGAAACATGTCTAATTATATTACAATTGTAATAGATCACACTATTTTTATTGATTTAACCCTTGGAAAAATAAATTTGAGATCCTTTTGGAAATCTAGGACTATTAATATCACTTCTCTATACATCATTATTTCTAGCATTGTATCTATAATCTACATCTCTATATCCAAATTGATTATAAGAAAAATAATAACCATAAATAAATTCATGTACCTTATTACATTCAATTGCCTACTAGGAAAATATCTCTAAAGATTTTCATAAAGCATATTGACTCTTTTGTTATCTCTAAGAGGAGAGATAATATGTTTGACCTATCCTAACCTTTGTCTACCATTCACAATCTCAAATTTCTTGATAGCATCAACAAATGTCTTTGGCTTACTGATATTTTTATCTTTCTTGTTACTCTACTAGTCATCCATGTAACTATGGCCTATTTTGATGATAGGTGATCTTAGACTATTCAATATGTCATTAATAATTCCATTTATCTTTTCAAACTTTTGATAATTTTTCAATTTGACTATGAACTATTCCAAATCTGTCTTCAATGAACCTATCTTAGATTTGTACTCATTGCACTGAACTTCCCTGGACCTTAGACTTGCATTTGATTCTTCTAGCTAAGTCTTGAGATTTTTGGTAACCTCCTCATCTTCCTTGTCACTCTTAGTTATCTTAGTTCCAAAGATACATATTTGTTCTTCATTACTTTTGACAAGAGACTTCATTTTTTTTTTTCTTTCTTTGACTCTTTAATTCATTCAAAACACTAATAAGTTTTGCCTTGAGATCAACCTCAAAGTCTTCTTCATCCACTTCTTCATCATCTATTAAGACTTTTTTTTTGAAATATTCCCTTCTTCAACTTCAATGGCCATGAACAAGGCTTCACCACTTATATGGTTTGAACTACAATCATCATTATCTGAGATATATTTATCACTGACTTTAAAGGAGTTGTCTTATTTAGAATATACACTCTTTTTATTAAAGAAATTTTTCTTACTCTTGTCATACTTTTAGACTTATTATTCTCTTCGCCATTGTCTTCATCATGATCATGTTTTTCTTTTGATGACACTTAACAACAAAATGACCAATCCTACCACAATTGAAACATTTGAATGGTAGCTTGAATTTGTACCTACCTAAAACTTTTCTTAGTTTCTTCAAAAATAACACTTTAGCTTTGTCTTAATCAATATTACTGTCGCTATCAATTTTAACCTTTTTGATTTGTGTTCTCTTTTTAACTTTGAATGCTGCTTCCCTTTTGGAAGATCATCCATTTTTAACCTATCTAAATCTTTTACTTCTTCAATTTTTGAGACATTTGAGTCAAATGTTATGATCAAGGATCCTATAACCTTTTAAATAATAGTTGACCCATTAAATTTTTCTCTAAGACCTCTAATTATGTTTACTACTTCATTAACTCTAAGAAGATATGTTGCAATATTCTCTTACTCCTTCATCTTTAGACCTTCAAATTGTCTTCTATAGATCTGAAGCTTTACCAATTTTACCTTGGTGTCACCTTCATATATAATTTGTAGCTTATCTAAAATTTTCTTAGTTGACTCACATTACATCACCTTGATAAACTCAAATTCTACCAATCCACATAATATAGCATTTATATCCTTTGAATGGTTCTCACTTGCTTTCTTTCCTATAGCATCAGTAGGAGGAGTTTGAGGGATAATATACCCATCAATAATTGATTGCTAAATGCAAAACCTAAAGAGACATCAAATAGGTCTTCATCCTAATTATAAAAAAGGCATAATTGGTTCCAATGAACAAATAGGCCTTGTTTGTTGAAAACCCTCCTTATACTTGATGACTAGACATTATGCTTATTAGGATCTACCTTCCAACCATCAAGACTAACCTTGAAGGACCTAATCTACCAATTATTGGAAGCACATCTACTAAGATGGGGTGGAGGTGAATCAGTGAGCTCTTAAAATTTTCTTCTAATATTTAGTTCATTAATCAAGCATTAATAAAAAATCCATAGAGCAATCAAATCACAACAAATAACATAAAGACATAACATGTGATATATGTGGTAAAACCTTAAAGGTAATAAAACCAATAGTGATCATTACATGGACTAATTTTCCTAAATCAGATATGTAATGAGTGAACAAGATTGTTGAGAACCCACTCATCTTGAGGCACTAACCCCAAATAGTCAAGAACCAACTTGACAATAAGATTCAACAAGCACCCACTTGCTAAGAAGCATTGACTCCTTGATTTGTAGACACCAATATATAGGATGATTAAATTCCCTTTTCCAAGCACCAACTTGACAAAAGGATTCATCAAGCACCCACTTGTTAAGAAGCACCAACTCCTACTATAGATAATTAACCTTTCTCAGTTGCTTCTATTAATAAATGATGGTACAATTCTATTTTCTCTTTGCTTATCTATCTCAGATCCATTCTACTATTTTTATACTTATCACTCTCAAATTAATTTTATTGTTTTTCTACTCATCACTCTTAGATTCATTCTTCTATTTTTTTCTCTCTTTTTCTACTCAATCAAATAGATAAATTAGGCTCTCTTTCCTCCCTGCTCTTTATTTTTTAAGACTATCCTCCATGCCTTCTCTATTTATCTCTTTTAGAAGATTATGTATGAATCATTTAATGATTTCATACTCACATCTCTCTAGCCCTGTGTTATTCAATATACTTATACTCTCCTCCTTAGCAAATTTATCTAATCATCTTATCTTTCCATTAGTTCCTCAATAGACCTTTGCTCTGCTCCTTAGTGAATAATATTTCTCTATTTTCATTCTTAGAAATGACAATTTGATCTTGATTATATACAATAGTTGATCAATAACCTCTTCAAGTTGGCCAAACAGAACTCCATGGTCAAATATAAAATGATTTATTCTCTTTTGAAAATATAATTCACATTAGCTTATTTAAAATCTCACTCACATAGGTCACACTGATTAAAACAAAGCTAAGATAGACCAAGTAATCATTTGAATACATTTAGTGTCATCCTAATGAAGTTTGTAGTAGATTTGATGTGGTTCTTAGTAGCTCTTATGTAGTCCATAGCACCTTTTATTTAGTCTATAGTAAGTTTGATGCAATCCATATCAATCATGATGTAATATGTAGTAAGTCTTATATAATTTGTATCAAACCTAATGCAATCCATAACAAACTTAATGTAATGTATAAAAATCTTGATATATTATATAGCATGCCTGATATAGTTCATATCATGCTTGAGTTCATTCACCTCATCATAACACCAACTCATACCTTCACCATGCCATGTCTAGGATTAAGCTTCCAATGCACTTGACACCTTGACTTGTTCCTTTCATGTCATGACCTCAACAAAATATTTATAAAAAAAAAATAAGAAATGACAACACAATCATATCACTACACCATTCTTATTTTGATGACAACAATCTTCCATAGCCACATACAGATCTAAAATCACATGACCAAGCTTCCTTCACATTGCTCACCCTGAAACTCTTCATGTCATGATTATGCCATACTATGAACATATATTCCTCTACACATACCTTTTTATATCATTACATCAATGAATTGTATAGACCTCTTCATATAATATGCTTCCTTTATAGACATTAATTATCTTTAGAAACTATTTCATGATATGTACCTTCTATGCTCATAACATGCATGACAACTCTCATTCATGCAACACTCTTTATTTCATGAATGACTTACTCATGACAAATCTCATGATCACACTCTTATTTTATTATGATAACACTCTTCTATATCATCTCGACACTCATGTAAATATTATTTTTTCTCATGCACCTACTCTTTTATGTACCTTGACATATCATAAGCTTCTTTCTATCCTTAGTCACCTTTGACATCAACCTTCACAAGATGTTTCTTTATATCAACCTTGACATCAATTATTTGTACTTTCATGAAACCATAATACATTATTTTCCTTCAAATTATTTATTTCCTTAAAATTATCTCTTATTTTTAAATTTTCTCATGAAAACATCCTTCAATGACAACACTCTCTTAATGTATACATTGCCAACTAGGCTTAGTCACCTTTGGAATCATCATGATACCAACTGATAACACATGCTCAATGGGATAATAATACCCACAATACTCACTCATTGATCAACACTCTCTTTATGCCACTATCATGGTCAATCACTTGACAAATAGACCTTTGACGTCAATGACCATTATGTCTTTACATGATCCACCCTTTTGACATCAATGACAAGAACATGCCAAAATGTCCACTATGCAAGCTCTAACAAACAACAACTATTTTAAAAGACAATAATTTCAAAATAGATGGGTGTTCAATCCTTGAGAGGAGTTTAATAGACAATAATAATCAAGTTACCCATGGTGACTACTAACTTTGGCAAAATGACAGGAATTTTATAGATATGTTAAATTATAAAAATGGTATCATATCCTACACTTTCAAAAATATGGTGGATACATGTTATAATTTACCATATCTATAAAATTCCTATCATTCTACCAAAGTTAGTATTCATCATGGGTAACTTGATTACTGTTGTCCATTGAACTCCCCCTGAGGCTTGAGAACCTTTTTCTTTTGACATTATTGTCTTTGTAAATAATTATTATTTTTTGGAGCTCACATAGTAGACACACTCAATAGATATATATACCTCATTACTTTATGAATAAAAATAATGGAATAATTTTAAAAAGAGAAGATAATTATCCAGGATATAGTGTTTCCACCAAAGTAAAAGCTAACAAGTGGAATACCATGTCAAGCAAAAAATTTCAAGGTATGGATAATAAGCCTTCTCTAACTATGTCATCATTACATAAAGAAAATAATTTAGAGTTATATAAAGATAATGGGATAAGCTTATATAAATGAGGAAGATGGCCACCCCATAAAGGATGGCATAGGTAAATAGAAGGATAAGTTTCACATTTTTTAAATGCACTTTAGCCCTTAAATCATTCTAAAAATGAGCCATCGGGAGAATATAAACATCATAATTATGTTGCTATATATAATTCCCATTTTCAATAAAAATTTGATGACCTATTTAGAGATGTCCAAAAACTTAAAAAAAATTCACCCAGTCTAGTTCAACCATTAAGTCTATCCATAATATTATAAGTGAATATACTAGTAATCTTATTTTGTTTTAGGATAGGTACAATCAGTTAAAAAAAATTTGTATCAAAATAATAATAACCTTGGTATGATAGACACCCATGTCCAAACTATACAAAAATATATTATTCATATACCCCAAATCCATGAATTTGTTGACCTAATCCAAAAAACTATAGATTCTTCCCTCAATATTCTTCACTTGGTTAGAGATAAGTTGATTTATTTTGATGATAAATTGTCCTCATTAGAAAACATCCTGACCTAGATAGAAGCCAAAAAAAAGGAATAATTAAAATCAAGATCTTCCCTAGAAATAATATCTCCTTATTTTGGACCAAATTTTAAGCCAGATGATTCATAAAAGGAATCTAGAATCAAAGCTAGACCTATAAAAGCTAGTTATTCCTCTCCATCATTAACCATGATGATAAAATTTAATATACCCACAAATACATGGCACCTAAAAATTGATGGTATATTAAATCCTCTCAATGAGATGATAACTTGGTCAAATACCATGAAAACTCTTAGAATTGCTGCTACCCTTAAAGGAAGAACTAATTCTATATTTGTCATCAAATATTTCTGGGGAATAACCTTATAATGGTAGAACTCAATGTCACCCCAAATTCAAGAGTTTAGAGTTTTCTCACAACCTGATCCTATGGTTACCCCATACAAACTACTCATAAATGATTTTGTTCCCCCTCAAGGAAACAAAGAAATGGAATCAAATAGGTGGTTAGTTAAAATGAAGTTTGTAACCTTTCTCAATTCAATCCATATAGTATCCAATATCACAGAATGGATTATGGACATTATTACAATTAAAATTCTATAAAAATGCATTATTTAGAGTCCCTACCTTATGGTTTGACTGATAGATTCATATCCTATATTGAACTTAAATGACTCAATCTTGATGCTATGAATTAGATAGATATAATTGAATTTTCTAGACAATTGATCATGCTGCTAATATCACAAACTAAATCTATCCAAAAATTATTCCATCAAAATTCTAACAAAGCCACAATCCATTTTTCTAAAATAACACCTTATGGTTGTAGGCCTTACATCAAAAAACCTAATAAATCCAACAAAAATTTATCTTTTTGAGAAAAGGTTTTTTCCTTCTCGATTCACTCCTATTCTTAAAACCACATACATTCATCACTGTAAAATGTCATGACCTTAAAAAAAATTAAGTGCTATATTTATAACCAACCTGGCCATATTGACCCATAATGTACTTATAAAAATAAGGCTATCAAAGTTGTCTATTCCACTACTGTATCAACGTGCTGGGATGTAATTGAAGAAGGAACTAATTTATATTAGCAAGATAATATCTTTGAGCCCATCCTAGAATAGATCCTTCTTCAGAAGGTGATGATGATGATGACCTTCTTAGCATTATTGATGATTTATAAGCAACCACTCTTATAGAATACCCAATAGAACAATATGATGAATGAAAAAACTAAAGAAAAAACCTCAAGAACAATCTCCTTTAAGGAAAGTCCATGGGAAAAGTATATAGCCTAGGTTCCAATATATGTTTCCTACAGTTTCAAATCCTACACAACCAAATTTTTATTTTGATTATTTTTTTAAACTAAGTGATTCATGGATGAAAAATAAATTCCAATGTCTCATACTAGAAGAAACACCTAGGGAGTTTGTCAATCCAATTCTTCCACGGGGCTTGAAAGTTAAATCTCTTGAACTAAAAAATGATGATGAATTCTTTAGAGAAGATGATTTTAAAAAGGAATGCAAAGAGGATGATTATAAAATAGAAGACTCAAAATTTAAAAAAAAAATATTGAAAAAATTATAGACCAATAGGAGACTTCTATATAATTCTTCAATATCTCCTTAAGAGAACCAACATGCCAAAGGCTTATTTGTATTGCATTCTTTGCTAAAGAAGAGCCCAAAGTAGTATATACAACACAACTCCTGAATGAGAGGTATGCCCAATTCATTAATATAGAAATAAATAGAAAAAATTTAGATGCACAAGTTGACACATGATTATCCCATTATTTTTCAAAATAAATTATTCTAGATAACTAGGAAGAAATGGAATATGACCAAATATATGAATCTTTTGATTTACAAGGAAATTATTTCATCTCTAGACATTATAAACATCAAGAACCTCTAAATATTCAAGGAAAAGAATTTTCCTATGATTTTTTTCAATATAATAATATGCATGTTGATACTTTTTTAGGAGGATATTTTATAAACTCCTACTCTCCATATGGGAGGACTCCTAAGCATGTACATTTCACTTTTAATGAAGACAGGGTAAAGACCCATAGGTTACAATATGTTACCAAAAAATTTCATGTTACCATGAGCCTTTCATATCTTAATACCATATTAGAAGAAATCTAAAAAATAGGAGACTTGATTAAGGAGGAATTTTTTTTAGATGATCCTCAAATTTTTTGGCAAAAGAAGATGCCCAAAATGGAAATCATAATAATCTTGAATAAAATAATGAAAATAGGGAAAAGGATTCCTATCCCAGATTTTGACTAAATGACATGGAAAAGGCAATCAAATGACTTCTTGACCATAATTTTATTGAACTTTCAACATCTTCTTTATATTTTTATGCATTTATGGTAAATAAACATTCTGAACAAAAAAGAGGAAAGAAGAGAATGATAATTAATTACAGGCCATTGAATGCTATTAATGAATCATACCCTTATCCTATTCCAGATAAAATTTATCTTTTACAAAAGGTATCAAAGTGAAAATATTTCTCCCAATTTGATTGTAAATCAATATTTTATGAAATACGGGTCAAAGAATATGATAAGCCTAAGACAACATTTATTTTTCCATTCAGACACTATCAATGAAATGTCATACTTTTTAGCCTGATGAATGCTCCTTCTTACTTTCAGGCTCATATGGATTCAATTTTTAGTGACACCTATGATTTTATCTACATCTATTTAGATGATATATTAATATTCAACAAAACTCTTGAAGATCATTTCCAACATCTTCAACAATTCTACTAGATTTTTAAGGAATTAGGGATTTGTTATCCTATACCAAACTGTAATGATGCCAACAAGATTGTAATTTTTTGGGAATGGTAGTAAAAAATAGTTAGATTAAAATTCAGCCACATATCAAAGAAAAGGTACTTCAATTTCTTGATATATTAGACAAAAAATAGTTACAAGTATTTCTAAGCATGCTCAATTATGTTAACATTTTTTATGAAGATTAAGGAAATGATAGAGTTGTTCTCCAAGACCTACTAAATAAAAACAAGAAATATGTCTGGATAAATGAATTAACTCAAGTTGTTCAAATAATCAAGACCAAGGTACAATATTTTCCATTTTTGTATGTACCCCTCTCATAAAATTATGTTCTTTATACATATTCTAGTGATTGTACATAGGGAGGAATTATATGCTGCATCAAAATAATAAAGAATATGTTTGTGAGTATGCCAGTGGGGTATTTACTAAAGATGTAATAAAATGGATATCTTCAGACAAAGATATATATGCCATCAAAAAATGCTTGGAAAATTTCTCCCTAAGACTAATGCATCTAAAATAGTTTTTGATTAGGATTGATTGTTTCAAGTTTACCACTTTCAAATAAAAAGATCATGGAAGGATATATGGCAAAGGTAAATATGTCAAGTGGTAGGAACTTTTTATCCAGTTTAATTACAAATTTTATCATATTACAAGGATGAAAAATAATGTTGCATATTGGCTAAGATGGAATCCTATCACAACTTTAATGCATCAGCCTATCCTGAGATTCAATTTAACTATGGTGAAAAATGTTAAATTCAGTGAATTAAACATAATGACCCAAGATTAGATTCTCAGAGAAGGATTGGTTGGTCAATATTTTAGGTTTTTTAGGATTGCATCTATGGATATCCAATACTATAGAGCAACAAGTATTCAAAAATGAGTTAAGGAAGGTGAATTCACTATTTCAAATCTTCATAATGAACTTCAGCTTTGAAAATTCTTAGATCTAGTCAAAAGGCCAAATTAGACATGGACTATTTCTATTAAATTAGGATATAATCAAAATCTCTATTCATTCATTGAAGGATTCGAGCAACATTCTATTCATGAGGAATAATAATTCTCTACTGATATAGTTGTTCATATTATTATTAGGAGAAACCTTAAATGAGAATCTTTTTTCTATACCAATCCTAGTTTTGAAAATGATAATGTGTCTTATTAGAATATTCAACAAACATTTCAAATAAGGTGTCTATTCAATCCAATCTTTTAAAATGATCTACTGGTAGAAGTGGAAGCCTTGTTGGACCCACCAAACATATTTTCTTCCTCAACAAATTCCAATAACATATCACTTTAATAAGTAAAAATTTCTTTGTACAACATTTTTAATTATTTAAAAGGACTTAATGACATAAATCGATGCTAAAGATTACATTAGGATCCCACAAGTCTCTTTTTATTTGAAATAAATGTGTTAACTAGTAACTCAAGTTTATAGGTAAAGATTCTTTTTTACCTATCTAGTTAGTCTTCCTTCTCCTATAAAAGGAAGAGCCCAACTCATTGTAAGACAAGAGAGTTACCTAGTAGTATTAGAGAGTCCTAGTAAGTCCTAAATTTTCCTAAGGTCATAAAAATCTTGGTGTATGATATCCTCTTATATATAGTGTGATTTTTAGGATCAAAATATAAATTTATGCTTTATTTCTTTATTTTTGTAAAAATTTGCTTTGTCAAACTTCTAATTTCAAGTAATATAAGAAGCCATAACCATTCAACCAATGGCCTCCACCATTAGTTTATGTCTATTTTAGTGGTTTAGTATGTCATTTTTCTTGGTCATAATTTGATTCAAAGTGAATTAAGAAAAGATAATGATTCTATAAAATGCATTTCTCCAATCAAGGATCAATGGACAAGAATCAACACATGCATGTGATGTGTTCAGATGAATTATAATATTTTGGTGATTTTGGTTTAGATTGTGCATTTTTATGGAATATCATTCAAATTTTTAATTTTAGCATAACAGTGATAAGAATTGGATGTCTACACCTATGTTGATGATGAATAGTAGGGTGTTCACCACCTTGGAACCATATGCAACTGGGATTGTAATGTGGCTGATGGAATCCTATAAAAATATAACATGTTGTACTCATCATGGTCATACCCTATATGATATAAAAATTTTAATGTACATGTGTTTGGATCTCTAATTCCTCATCAATGGCTATATGTTATTAATATTGATTCTGAATGAAAAACTGAATAGTCAAAGCATTATTCCTAGAATGTTTATGGTTTATACCTACCTAAATTTGTTATGGGGCCTTGGTCAACTTAGGTGGAGGATGTATGATCCATATAGTTTCCTTAGCCTTATAATTCCTAAGTTTATGTCTTAATATTAAGAATGTATCTACAACGTGTCATATGATTCTGTTAAAATTATAAAATGGTTTACCATCCTAGTTTTACAAGTGGATAATGGTTCTATGGTTGGCAAGGCCATAAATCTCTTTTTAAGTAGAATTCATAACATCATATTTGGTTTATCTTGTACACTATTTTCCTATATTATGATAATTAGTTCAATATCCATAGATGTGATATTTTTATGAATTTAATAATGGTGGTAAAACTATATGTGAGATGGCATCCAACTTATGACAAACATTCTTTCCCTTATCTATGTTAGTAATGAATACATTTTATGTATTTGTATGTACTAGTATAATAGATCTAAAATCATCTAACTATTCCCCTGGGCCCATCAGTGTAAAATTAAAACACATAAATAATCATTAATGTTCATTGGATTTGTGTCTATGTCTCCCTCTGAAGTATCTTCATAATCACTATCAACATTATTGATATAAAAATATTTGGGGTCCTATGAATTTATCAATAAAGGTAAATATTACATATGTTCCACATTATCCACCTTGGGTGGTGGCATATATGGTGTAGAGGTATATGTGGATGGAGGTTAAATAATATATGTACTAGACTCACCAACCTCATATGTATGAATTCATTCTATACGAATGATTTATAGTGGTAGCACTATAGTAGGTTGGGGTGCCCCTAATGGCAATAAACTTTGAGAAGTAGGTTATGTAATCTTGTAATATATAAATAGCCAATTGTTGACTAGATAGGTGTATAAATATCCTTCATGTAGAAACTTGGCACATTAGTGAAAATTAGAAGGTGTAACCTCCATGGCATGTATCCATGGTAGACCTAATAACAAATTATAATGCAAATGATTAGGCATTACCTAAAATTGTGTAGATAGGGGTTTTGGCCCCAGTTTAATATCTAAGTGATGGAACCCCAAAGCTTGGCATGACACATCATCAAATCCTTTTATATTCTTATATGTATTTTGAATCACTACCATGTTGATGCCCATTTTTTGTATAAATGTGATGTTGAAAAAATTAAGCCCTAAACTATTGTTAATTATATTTATTTTTATTATTATATTGTTGATTTGAGATTTTATGAAAAATGGTAAATTATGATCAATGGTAGATTGTGATAAAAATCATCTTTACCAAAAGAGATAACATCTTCATGGTCCTTAAAATCATTCATAATAAATGTGAAATAAGAAGGCTTTGTGTTGTGAGGCATCAATGTTTGATTCAATGCTTGGTAAATAATACCCTTATGAAGTAACTCTAAAATGTAAATTTTATTTGGTGTATTCCTTAGTTGATCAAAAATATCATATGCTTTAGTTTGATCTCTTGACCCCATTGGATTAGGTTTGGGATGAGGTAGAATTGTTTGGATGTATTCCTCATGTCTTGGTTGAGGAGGTACCCAACCTTGTCTAGTAACAACAACTTAGACCATAGGGTCTACTATAGTTGGAGTGTCTAAGTGTAGGAGGAACAAAAGGAACCATCTGAGCTCACTAACTTCTATTAGTAATCAGTGGTAATTAAAATTAAACCATATAATAATAATGTCTAAAAAATGGTTCCCTAATAAGGGATGGACTAATATATGTTGTAAATTGTGCCTTAATATGATTCATCAAAGGTCTTATATATGTGTGGAATATTTTACAAATAATAGGCAAGGAACATTTAAATAACAACAAAAAACTTTGCATTAAGAATTGATAGATAGGCTCAATCATGATAATCATGATGAAGTATAAAAATAAAGAAAACACAGATCTAAAATGTTATTGGAGAAATTTAAATGGAAGTAAACCCTAATGGTAACCTAGGGTTTGAAATATTCAACAATAAGCATGTTCACAAAAATGCTTTATCAAATTTGGGATTTATGTAAAACCCTAAGTGAGAACACTACTATGAAAATTAGGAGAATAATATAACAATAATATCATTCACTAATTTTAAACTACTATATTCTGGAAACATACTTAAAATAATAAAGTGTAGTGAGAAAATAAAATAATTAGTTGGAAATTATATTGCAATAGGAATTAGAATCTGAAACTTATTATGCAAAGTGGCCTAGTGACTAGAATCGAGAATCAAGAACTAAATCTAAGCTTGGAAAAAAACACCATGGGTAGGAAACTAAAGAGGTATAAATCCTATCTAATATGTACTACTATCCACCATAAATTGTGAAATTAAGGTTTTTAGGTTCTCCATGTTTAAGTCTATATATCATGTATATGATACGAGAGATTACGATCATTTGTAGAGAACACTCGATGACCAATTTTACTTCAAGACCCTAGCTCCTTAACATATTAATACCAAAGAAACTAATATTGAAAAATATGTCAATGGTTGAATTTGGGTGAGACCTCAACTCCCATGTGTTGAGCACTACCCACATACCAATACTCCTAGGAGGGATCAAACTTTATGTAATTATCTCATGCTATGGTGGTGTGTGAATAACTAACATAAAATGACATATGTTGTTTTAATATTGATGTGATTAAGTGAATTAACCATGAATTATTACCTATAACATGTATTCATACTTGAGCTCTAGGTTATTAGGACTGTATGCAATCAAAATTGGGAGAAACAAGTACTTTTCTCTCAATGTGAATTTATGATTTTTGTGCTTTTTAATGTGGAAGCCTCTTGTGTGCCAAATGGTTTGAAATGTGTTTATATAGTGATATATATGAGATTAATTTGAATGGGGATCATTGGGGACAAATTTTGACCTTTTTATAGCTTTTGAATTTTCAAATTAATTTTTATTTAGCAGGAAGGCAAGAGAGGGGGCAAGGACACTAGAGCGGTGCACTATAGTCCCCTAGGGTGCACTTGTTCAGTGAGTGATTTGATCATGTTGAGTGTTAAGAAAGGCATAAAAGGTGTCTAAGGTTTATAATAATAGGGGTGAGTACATTCAAGGATCATCTATCAGCTCAATAGAGTGTGCAAGGTGGTCTAAAGTGATCAAAAGGGTCCATAAGATAGGTCTAGAGCTAAGTGTGTAAAAGAGTGGTCACAAGTGCATGATTTTAGCTTAAATTTTAATTTAGATATCTAAAAACCCTTTATGTGATTTTATAGAGATATATTTCAAATATTTTTATAACTAACCTATTGACATATGCATAAAAATTGTTAAGAAGTGTGTCATTTCAAAAACATGACTGTTAGAGCACAAGAGATAAGTTTTCACTATTGGACATGTGTGTAATGTTCCATGTCTATATAATGCACACTTATCATAAAGGAACATAATATTATGAAACAAGAGTTAAATTAAATTATATGTTGAATAAGGATAAAATATGAAAATCTAGAAGATGTTCTCAGTAATTTCAAGACTTTAAAGGCTTTCTTATAGATTGTGGGTTTTTGGAATGGAGAATAGGCCAAACACATAAAGGTGTCAAGGACAATAATTTTCAAGTATTTATTAGTTAAATTTTAGTGTCCAAAATACACACTCCCCCCTTATTCTAGTAATGCATTTAATTATTAGAGTAAAAGAAATGAAAACCCAAGTGTTTATACACATGTTGTCTTTGTCATGGATATGTGCATGCCCCCTTGTTGAAGCATGTGGATAAGTGGTTGAACACATGGTGAATTCAGAGTGATCAAATCTCAATTTTAAAAACAAATGAAGATTATTTAGTTATAAATATTATAGTTTCAACCCTCATAGAATACTATGTAATGCTTAAAGAGATGGGAACCAAAAGAGCAGTTTGCTAAAGTATAACCACTCAAATGTGGCTCACTTTATGAACTAAAAATAAGAGGTGGGAACCATCACATGGATCATTAAAGTGAAACCAAGATGTGCAATGTCACTAAGCTCAAACATGGTCCACTTATAAAATATGAATCACACTGATGTAGATGGATCTAGATTCGAATTGTAAATTTTAGAAATCTTAAAACTTGGAAAAGAGAAATCTAAATTTTGAAAAGTAGTAACTTGGACATGAATGCATATCATGCCCCGTGTATTGTATAGAGTGACAGTTTGATATTTTGAAAACTATTTTAATTATTGTTATTTTATTTTCAAAAGTGTATATGTGCTCAAGTAGCTATAAGAGTGGAGTGCATAAGCAAGATAAATGCCCCCATAATTTAAAAAATTTGTTTTTTACATATTATAAACTATCAAATATGAAATGTATTATTTGTGAAAATGTGGAGATAAGCTCATTATGATTCCTCCTCTTTGAGATGAGGGAGATTTTCTATAAATCACTTGTCTCAATTGAAAAAGTGAGATAATTTTTGAAATATGTAATCATGTAATAGCATTTGAATTTTATTGGAACCATAAAGATGTAACATTGAAGCATATGAAAATCTTATATATTTTGTTGCATTATGAAATTTGAATATATATTGAATTAATGTATGAATCATGTAAATAATATGAAAGTATTGAATATGTATTTTAAGCATAGTATTGAATAAATGAAGCATTGAATCATAGAAGTAGTATGTGAATGATATGTATCATAGAATGATAGATATATGTATTATATACATATTAGTGCATGATAATAATTATGGAACCTTAGTAACCAATAATGAACATGTATTCAAAGTCACCCAATGAAACATAAGAAGGTCCCAAAACCATATAAAAGGAACATATAAACATTAAATAAAGTTAGAAATTTTGCATAAATGTCACACATAAGTCCCAAAGGATTAAAAAGGGACATGTAGATGCCATATGAGCTTAAAATGTCAAGAGAAACACACATGGCATCATGATGCCATACAATAAATATGGTGTATGATGAACATACACAAGGTCAAGGGCCACATATAATAAGCAAGAAAGTTAAAGCATATTATTTAATTAAGTTAACATATGAAAGAAGGATAAAGAAAATGAAACTAGCATATTTTGATCATATTTGTCTATGTCCATGTTAGCAAATATAATATTTCATCATGTCATATGTAAATTATGAGTGAAGAATAAGACATTTATTTTCATTATATTTCAACACAAAAAGGAGGTTATGAATATATAAATCCTATAAAATATCTTGTATATAATGATGAGATGCCCCAAATTGGAAAAGGCTATTAGGTAAATATCTCACTTGGCAACATCAAGACCATGTAAAAGTACATCTTAATCTTGAAATTTGATTGATATTTAAATATGATTTATTCTTTATGATAAAAAACTATATAAGAGGTCACTATGACTATGTTATATTTAGAAATAGAGATCTAAAATGCATAGGTAATGGTCTATAGTAGAGGACAAATGTGTAGTGTGTTATTGTTTGAATATTGTGAATTTATCTTGATTAATTGTATACAATAATTTTTTATCATGATAATTTATTCTATGTATGATTGTTTTCTAGTTCTACATAAATATGTTATGTTTCACACTCAGATACCTTATATGAATCATTATGTATTTAAAAACTAATTGAATATGTTATGTACTAGACATAAATATAGATGGTATATGCAAATATGTAATCTAGCAACATGAAAATATGCTTATAAGATATGGTTTTAATTTATTGCAAATATTTTAATTTTTTTACATTTTTAGAATATTTTAGACACTATTTCTGAATTATATAACACATCGATATTATACAATTGTAAATACATATCATGTATGTACCTTTAGATTCTAGATCTTTCTCGTTACCAAAAAGTTCACATACGTTAGATCTATCTGCCTAATTGCTTATCTCTTAGTATAAACAATATCATTTAAATGGCCTAGGTTTTTTATCTTGCTTAGAATATTATAAACTTGGTTATCTTCTATCTCTGCAAGTTTTAGACTTGGACCTCTTTTCCAACTGCCCACACACTTATGTCCCATTTAAACACCTATGTCGACATGTCCTATCCCAATGCAAGTATCTAATTCCCTAAAGTCATCTAATTTATGTTAGGAATAAATATAGAAATTGATGTATAATAATTTCATATAATAAAAATAATAATAGATATAAATAGAGATGTAGAAAGAACAAAAAATAAATATGCAAAATAAGAAGACCAGATATAATGTAGTTCACCCAATGTGGGCTACATCCACCAAGAAACACTTACTCATTTTTTATTACAATCCATAAGAGTACGAACCACTCTCAGATTAGTCTTCTCATAATTACAATGCACAAATATTGTTTGGAGTTGTGTTCAATAAACCCTCCTATATTCACACTTGAATTCACACACTCTATTCTTACTTCTCAAACCCCTTGTTCTCATAATATATTACTTATGAAATAACCAACAATACATAATACATCAACAAAATGATATTACAAAACCTTGGGATGAATCAACCCAAAATAGTTTCCCATTAAAATGTATAGTATTTAAAAATACATTGTAATTTAGAAATAGGCTCCACAACACAATAATTTACAAGCAAAACTTATTCTTATGTTCAGCCTAAGTGATTTAATATGATATATTCTCCAAAGGGATTAGTATAAATATAAGATCAAACCTCTTTCATTATTTACCTAACACATAATTAACAAATCATAAGGTAAATTACCAAAAGCAATCTATCAAGCACTTGTTGGTGTAGACTTTAATTCCACTGGGTTTTATCTACACTGTCTTATTTACCTTGCTTAGGTTAATAATAGGTCATTATGGGAAATAATTTAAGTTATTTTATACTTGTGAGTTGATTTAATTACCTTTTTGGGTAACCTAATTCCTCACTAAATAATGTATCTTCCTATGTACTTTTTGGTCAATATTCATTAATACAATTTTTTTGTTGTTAAGACAAGCTTCTTCCATTTTGTGAGTTGTTCTTCATGTTAACTACTACATACAAATTTATCTCCATGTAAACAACCTTATATAGTTAATTATCATTGTGTCCCACTAAGATATGGTATTAGATCTATCCTAGTATACTATTTCCATTGATTCTGTCGTGAAACTTGCATTCTAACTTGTTCAAGTTTTGTATTGATTTCAATTTTCTAGGGTTTGGTTAGATTTCTTGAAAATATGTATAAATATACATATTTGGGGTTTCAAACTAAAAAATATATAGTGACATTAGATTTATAAGGTGAAAAAACCCTATATTTTAATACCCACATGACCTTATTCTATGATAGATGATTTTTGACCATTTTTGGAGGGTTTGGATGCATTTTCTTGAAATCTACAAAAAGTTATACATCCAGTGACTTCCAAAAAAACCATTTCTAGGTTTTTTTGGGTTTGTCAATAAACTAAGTGGGTCTCTCTTAATTTTTGAATAAATTATTCTAAATTTATAAATCTAGGCTTTCTTCAAACTTGGTAGAATTATGTGCTTACAACACCTACAGATCTTGAGACCCTGTTTGCACACCCTACAGAATCCAAGAACCTAATTACACACCTATAAAAAATTTACTAGTGTATTTCAACCCCAATAGAACTTTAAAAGTGTGTTATACCCCTAACATAACTAAACCAATGTGTTATACCCTTGACAAAACCTAACCAACATGGTGCACCTTCGGTGGACCTTGACAAGCATGCAAGCACAACTGATAGGCATGTTGAAATGACCCATAGACCCCAATAGTGGTGCAAGCACATCCTTGAACCCTGACCATGGTGCAAACACCCCTTACAAACCCTGATAGTGGTGTAACCACCCCCTCAAAACCTGATGATGGTGTAAAAAGAGGATATTTTTGAAGTGGTATCACTCCCCAAGTCACATCATAGTGTAAAGTGGCATCATCAATGGGATATATATCATCCTACCCCTTATCTCCATATTCATATGGTGTGGTCACATGAAGGGGGCTTAAATTTGGATTCCTATAGGGGGGACTCAACTTTAGCACCCAATTCCAAGTTTCAAACACTCAACACTTTTCAATTTTTGTAAAGTAGAGGTGGAAAGTCAAAGTGAAAATCCTCTTGAGGAGAAAATGCCTACCACCAAATCATGATGGGTATATAAAAATATCTCACACCTAATGTAGATAAGGTGAAGTAGTACAACTGAAGTGACAAAGCCTACAGTCTATTATGCCTATCTATATCTCTTGGCTTATTTTTTCATGTCAATTTTTCAACAAATCCAAATCAAGTGTGGACCTTAATGGATAAACTATTTAGAAAGAAAGATGAAATGAGGGGTCATGAATTAGAGAATGATCTCATCAGTTTGAGCTTAGGTGACTTTGATATGATTCAAGACTTTTTCATAAAGTTTAAATCATTTAGGTTATAATTGAAATTATGTGGCATTGATAAAAAAAGATGGTCAATTCATTCTTTCCATCTTGCCAAATTGGGATTTGACTATTATGTATTCATTTTTACTTTCCACCCTACCAAACATGCCCTTAGAATTGCATGGAAAATGTCATCCTTGGATGACTTTAATACTAACTTGACTCAAGAATAAGACAAACTCATTCAAATGGGTACACTAATGTCTTCCAAATCTCATGCCTTGTTTGTGAGTCATGACAAATAGAATGCTTCCAAAAATAAGGAAAATAAATAGAACAAGAAGGACCCAGAGTAAAGAAAGGGTCAAAAATCCAATGCTAAGCTAAAAACATCAAAGGAGTCTTCCTCTTTAGATGGGAAAAAAAAAGAAAGAGTGCCTTAGATGTGGCTATTACAAGAAATCTAGGCATGATGAGTCCAAATACATGAAGAAACAAATTGACTAATTGACAAAAATTCTAAAGAAGCATAATATCAATGTCCTTAATTCTTCCACTCAAATTTCATCAACATGAGGTCTTCTAAGTCCAAAGATAGTAATAAATTAAAATGTAATTAAAAAACACTTGTTGCAATTGCATCCTAGCCTTCCATATGGGTTATTGATTTGGGTGTATCACACCACATGGCTTCATCACAGGCCATGTTCTCATCCTTAGAGTTTTTTTCATGCCTTCCTTTCTCTTGGGTGACATACTTCTATAAAATTTAGTGGGAGAGGATTGATTGAATTGAATGATGGGATATTTCATGATGTTCTATGTGTTCCCTATTTATCCACCAATCTTCCTTTTGTTTCCCAGATCACTCACATTAGTTTAGGCAAGAGAGTTTAGTTCACACCCAATTTAATGGTCATTAGGGAAGCTACAATGACTCCATTTTTAAATTTAGGAAAGTAGATCACCAACCCAAGTTTTATATTTTCTTGCATTTTGATCTTGGTTAACTTTTTACTATATTGCTCACTCATTCAGATGAGGTGAGTAAATTATGGCATGAGTGATTCAACCATCTTAACTATTGCTACTTGGAGCAACTCAGTCATCAAGACATGGTTTTAGGTTTACCATGAGTTATGCTTTCTAAGGTTTCATTCTTGGTAAGCATCTAGAGAAGTATGACAAGGAAAATCATGGAGATATAAATAGATATTGGAGATTGTTCACAATGACATTACTAGCCCATTTAAAAAACCTTCATTCAATAGGAATAAATAAATACTTACTTCATTGATGACTATTCTAGGTACACTCGGGTGTATTTTATTAATTATAAATCAGAGGTCTTTGACCATTTTCAAGACTTCAAGGTGCTTGTAAAAAAATAGTCAGGTAAAGCCGTCAAGATTTTATGCATCGACAATGGGGGTGAGTATGTTATAACTTTTTAAAGAAATTTTGTACATTATAGGAGATTGAACTACAATGTATAGTTCCATATAGTCCTCAGAATAATGGGTTTTTAGATTACAAGAATAGGTTCTTGAAGGAAATGGCCAACTATATACTACAGTCCAAGTCACTTGCACCTAAGCATTGGGCCAAGGCCATCAACTATGCTTATTACGTCTAGAAATGAGTTCATCACAAAGAATTGAAGGGAGTCACTCCTTTTAAAGATTAGAGTGGTAAAAAAACCATAGTTAATTACTTTTGAATGTTTGTTTTACTTGTTATGGCTTGTATTCCAAAGAAGAAATATAAGGCATTAGAACCTCAAAGCCAGTCTTGTATCTTCATTGGATATCATGATGGTGTTAAGGGATACAATCTTTTCCGTCTCACCACTCATGATTTTTTCATTAAGAAGAGTGATCTTTTTTTAAAGGGTCCTTTAGACTCCACACTAGACACCTCTCACCCTTATTTAGATGCACTTGGATTTGATAATAGTTATGATGGTTCATATCCACCTGATCAACCTCTTAATGATTTTGATTCTTATTCTAGTTATGTTGATGAGAGTAGTGATGAGTATTCCCTTCCTCCTCTTATATTATATTTAGATGATGAAGAATCTCCTCCTAACTCTCTAAGCATTAGTCCTCTTTGGGATACACAAACACTACAAAGTATTAGCCAATGGGTTGGAGATCCATTAGATAATAGGCACACATATTCACAATTCTAAAATGCCCCGCATGCCTTCATTACATCTACTTATGATCCATAATTATTTTATGAGGCATCAGGTACTCTTGATTGGGATACTTCTATAGAAGATGAGTATAATTACTTACAGTGAAATAATTCTTGGGATTTGGTCCCACTTCTTAAGGGAAGAAAACTTGTTTGATGTAGGTGGATCTATCGAACAAAATTTATAGAAGATGGGTCCATAGATAAGTTTAAATCATGTTTGATAGAAAAGAGTTTTTATCAAGTGTCTGGTATTGACTATATCAAAATGTTCACTTTAGTTTCCAAAATGAACTCAATCTAGCTCATTCTCACCATTGTCACAACACATCATTAGGATGTTCATCAAATAGATGTGAAGAGTTATTTTATTCACGGTAACCTCAAAGAGGAAATATACATGGAGAAACCATAAGGATTTATGTAAGAATCCTCCTTAGTTTTTAAACTTTAGAAATCTATCTATGGTCTCAAATAAACTATTCTTGTTTGGTATGCAAAGATGTACTCCTTTCTTCTTTCAGTTGGGTTCACCAGATTCTATTCAAATCTAAATGTCTATGTTTTATTTTTTGATGATTAACTATTGACTTTGGTTCTCTACATGGATGGCCTATTGATCATAGGGAATTCTCCATCCACCATCATACCAATGAAGATTACTTTGTGTGGTAGGTTCTTAATGATTAACTTGGGCTTGTTTTACTATTTCCTCTAGATTAAAATTTCTCAATTTGACTCTGGGATCACTTTTGCACAATCCAATTATGCTCTTGATTTTCTTACACTATTTAACATGGATAATTGTAAGATAAATTTGATTCCTTTTCTATTTGGTGTGAATTTTGAGGTTGATTGTCCATCTCCATTGCTTGATACTACCTCATATCAACAAATTATTGGCAGTCTCATCTACTTTATGCACACTAGACTTGACATTACATATGTGGTGGGAATAGTCTCAAGATTTATGTAAGAACCACGTGAGTTAAAATAAAAATTAGTTAAGCAGATCCTCCACTAGATTTAGGGTACTCATAGTTTTAGTATTCACTATGGAATGGGCATCAACATCAACTTAATTAGATATATAGATTTAGATTGGATTGGAAACATTAAAAATTAGAAGTCTACTTTTGACTATAATTTCTCCCTTGGTTCAATTCAAATTAATTGGTCAAAAAATAAGAAGAATGTTCTTATTTTATCTTCTATAGAGGCAAAATATAGAAGAGTTATTAATGTTGCCACTAAGGCTATTTGTATTTAAGGGGTTTTCAATAAGTTTAGAATCTAGTTTAGATGACCAATAATCATCTTCTATGACAACCAAATAACTATCTAGATCTATAGGAATCCATTCCTCCATCAATAGACCAAACATATCAATATTCATATGTATTTCATTTAGGATTTCATCCATAAGTAATTTACTGATCTCCACTACATCCAGATAATATATCAAGTTGTTGATATATTCACCAAACCTTCCACTAAGAGAAATTATCTTCATTTTTGATCTCTTCTTAGGGTTCTAAGTAGCTCCATCTTCTTCCTCCTCTAAGGGATCATCTCTATGTACTTGGGTACCTCATCAAGCCTTTATGTCGGGACCCAATTCTTCTACCCACCTAAACTTTTCTTAAAGGGGCTGTTGGTATAGAATTTTGTTTTGTTGGGTTGTCTACATGGTATTATGGAGCTTACTTAGGTTAATAATAAGTCATTAAGGGAGATGTAATTTAAGTCATTTTTAATTGTGAGTTGAGTTAATTACATTTTTGGGTAACCTAATTCCTCACTTTATAATGTCTCTTCCTATTTACTTTTTGGCCAATGCTCATTAATACAATTTTCTTATTATGAAGACAAGTTTATTCCATTTTTTGATTTATTCTTCAGGTTTACTACTCCACACATATTTATCTCCATGTAATCAACCTTATCTAGTTGATCCTCATTTTAGCCCACTCTGACAACACTCAATTGAGTAAAGCTTCCCTATTTTCTCATATTTACATATCATTCATATGGATAACATATCTATAGGTTTGAAGTACTGAAGGATCAACCACATAAATAATCATTAATGTTCATTGGAGTTGTGTCTGTGTCTCCCTCTAAAGTATCCTCATAATCATATCAACATTATTGATGTAAAAATATTTGGGGTCCTATTAATTTATCAATAAAGGTAAATATTGCATATGTTCCACATTATCCACCTTGGGTGCTGACATATATGGTGTAGAGGTATATGTGGATGGATATTAAAGAGTATATGTACTAGACTCACCAGCTATGTATGTATGCATTCATTCTATGCAAATGATCTATAGTGGTAGAACTATATTAAGTTGGGGTACCCCTAATGGTGATGAACTCTAAAAAGTAGGTTATGTAATCTTGTAATATCTAAATGGTTAATTTTATACTAGATAAGTGTACAAATATCCATCATGGAGAAACTTGACACATCGATGCAAAGTAGAAGGTATGATCTCCATGGCATGTATCCATGGTCCAACTAATAGAAAATTATAATGAAAATGATTAGGCATTACCTAAAATTTTGTAGATAGGGGTTTTGGCCCCATTGTAATATCCAAGTGATGTAACCCAAAGCTTGATGTGACACATCATCAAATCCTTTGATATTATTATATGTATTTTGAATGACTACCATGTTTATGCCCATTTTCTTAGAAATGTGGGGTTGAAAATATTAATCCTTGAACTATTCTGAATTAGATTTATTTTGATTATTGTATTTTTGATTTGATATTGTATGAAAAATGGTAAATTATGATCAATGGTAGATTGTGATAGAAAATCAGCTTTACCAAAAGAGATAGCATCCTCAGTGTCCTTCAAATCATTCATAATAGATGTGAAATAAGAAGGCTTTGTGTTTTGAGGCATAAATGTTTGATTCAATGCTTGGTAATTAATATCCTTATGAAGCAACTCTAAAATAGAAATTTTAGCTGGTGCATTCCTTAATTGATCAACAATATCATATGTTCTAGTTTGATCTCTTGGCCCCATTGGATTAGGTTTGGGATGAGGTATAATTGTCTTAATGTATTCCTCATGTCTTGTTTGAGGAGGAACCTAACCTCATCTAGTAATAATAGCCTAGACCATAGGATCTACTATAGTCCTAGGCTAAATAGTAGGGATGAGTTATGAGCAAAGATAGTTGGAGGTTCTAAGTGTAGGTGGAATAAAAGGAACCATTTGAGCTCACTAACTTCTATTAGTAATTGGTGGTAATTTAAACTGATCCATATAATAATAATCTCTGAAGAAAGGTGCCCTAATAAGTGATGGACTAATAGATGTTATAAGTTGTGCCTTAATATGATGCATCAATTGGATTCTATACATGTGTAATATTTTACAAATAATAGGCAAGGAACATGTAAATAAAACAAAAAACTTTGCATTAGGAATTGATACATAGGCTAAATCATGATAATCATGATGAAATATAAAAATTAGGCAAACAAAGATCTAAAACCTTACTGGAGAAATTTAAATGGAAGGAAACCCTAATGGTAACTAGGGTTTAAAATATTCAACAATAAGCAGGTTCACCAAAATGCTTTATCAAATTTGAGTTTTAGGTAAAACCCTAAGTGAAAACACTAATATGAAAATTAGGAGAATAATATAACAATAATAAAATTCACTAATTTGGAACTAATATATTCTAGAAACTTACTTAAAATAATAAAGTGTAATGGGAAAATAAAAGAATTAGTTAAAAATTGTATCTGCAAGAGGAACCAAAAGTTGAAATTTACTATGCAAAGTGGCCTAATGTCTAGAATCAAGAATCAAGAACTAGATCTGAGCTTAGACAAAAACACCATGGGAATGACACTATAGAGGTGGAACTCTTATCTACTATATACTGCTCCTTTCCACCCATAATTATGAAATCAAGATTTATAGGTTCTCCATGTTAAGGTCTATATATCATGTATCTGGTATGAGAGCTTACGATCATTTGTAGAGAACACTCTATGAACAATTTTCCTTTAAAACCCTAGCTCATTGACATGTGAATACCAATTAAAATAATGTGTAAAATGGGTTAGTGGTTGAATTTAGGTGAGACCTCAACTCCCTATGTGTTGAGCACTACCTACATACCAATACTCTTAGGAGGGATCAAACTTCATGTAGTTATACCATGCCATGGTGGTGTGTGAATAACTATCTTAATATGCCATATGTTATTGTAATATTTATGTGATTAAGTGACTTAACCATGAATTATTACCTATAAAATGTATTCATACTTGAGCTCTACGCTACTAGGATTGTATGTAATTAAAATTGGGATAAATAGGTACTTTTCTCTTAATGTGAAATTATGATTTTTATGTTTTTTAATGTGTAATCCTCTTGTGTGACAAATGGTTTGAAAATTACTTATATAATGATATATATTAAATTACTTTGAATGGGGCTCATTGGGGACATAGGACAATCTTCCAATAGCTTTTGAATTTTCAAATTAATTTTTATTTAACAAGAAGGCAAGAGAGGGGGTAAGACAAGAGAGGGGGCAAGGACACTAAAGTGGTGCACTATAGTCCCCTAGGGTGATCTTGTCTAATGGGTGATTTGATCATGTTTAGTGTTAATTAAGGCTTAAAATTTTTATAAGGTTGATAAGAATAGGGGTGAGTACATTCAAGGATCATCTATTAGCTTAAAAGAGTGTGCAAGGTGGTCTAAAGTGATCAAAAGTGTCCATAAGATAGGTCTAGAGCTAAGTGCGTAAAAGAATAGTCACAAGTGCATTATTTTAGATTAAATGTTAATCAAAGTATATAAAAATCATTGATGTGATTTTATAGAGAGATATTTCAAATATTTCTGATAACCAACCTTTGACATGTGTAGAAAAATTATTAAGAAGAATGTCATTTTAAAAACATGACTATTAGAGCACAAAAAATACATTTGCACTATTGGAAAGGTGTGTAATGTGCCCTGTCTATATAATGTGCACTTATCATAAAGGAACATAATACTATGAAATAAGAGTTATATTAAAGTATATGTTGAACAAGGATAAAATAGGAAAGTCTGGAAGATGTTCTCAGTAATTTCAAGACTTTGAAGCCTTTCTTATAGATTGTGGGTTTTTGGAATGGAGAATAGGCCAAACACATAAAGGTATTAAGGATAAGCATTTTCAAGTATTTATTAGTTAAATTTTAGTGTCTAAAATCCACACTCCCCCCTTATTCTAGTAATGCATTAAATTAATAGAATAAAATAAATGCAAATCTAAGTGTTTATACACACTTTGTCTTTGTCATGGAGATGTGCATGCCCCCTTGTTGAGGCATGTGGAGAATTATTTGAACACATGGTGAATTGAGATTGATAAAATATCAATTTTAAAAATTAGTGAAGATTATTGAGTTTTAAATATTATAGTTCCAACCCTCATAGAATATTATGTAATGCTTAAAGAGATGGGAACCAAAAGAGCAATTTGTTAAATTACAACCACTCAAATGTGGTTCACTTTCTAAACTAAAAATAAGAGGTGGGAACCATCACATGGCTCATTAAATTGAAACCAATATGTACAATGTCACTAAGCTCAAACATGGTCCACTTACAAAATATAAATCACATTGATGTAGATGGATCTATATTCAAATTGTAAATTCTTGAAATCTTAAAACTTGGAAAAGAGAAATCTAAATTTTGAAAAGTAGTAACTTGGGCATGAATGCATATCATGCCCCACATAATGTATAGAGTGACAATTTGATCTTTTAAAAACTATTTTAAATATTTTAATTTTATTTTCAAAATTATATATGTGCTGAAGTAGCTAAAAGAGTGGAGTGCATAAGCAAGCCAAATGCCCCCATAATCTAAATTTTTTGTTTTTTGCATATTATAAACTATCATATATGAAATGTATTGTTTGTGAAAACTTGGAGATGAGATAATTATGACGACTCCCTTTTGAGATGAGGAATATTACCTTTAAATCACTTGTCTCAAATGAAAAAGTGAGAGAATTTGTGAAATATGTAATCATGTAATAGCATTTAAATATTTGGATTTTATTGGAACCATAAAAATGTAACACTGAAGCATATGAAAATCTTGTATATTTTGTTGCATTATGAAATTTGAATATAACATTGAAGTAAGGTATGAATCATGTAAATAACATGAAAGTATTGAATATTTATTTTAAGCATAGTATTGAATAGATGAAGCATTGAATCACATAAGTAGTATGTGCATGATATGTATCATGGAACCTTATATATATATATATATATATATATATATATATATATATATATATATATGTAGTATATACAAATTAGTGCATGATAATAAGTATGGCACCATATTAGCTAATAATGAACATGTAGTCAAATTCAGCTAATGGCACACAAGAAGATCTCAAAACCTTATACAAGGGACATATAAACATTGCATAAAGTTATAAATCTTGCATAAATGTCACACATAAGGCCCAAAGGATGAAAAAGGGACATGTAGATGTCACATGAACTTAAAATGCCAAGAGACACACACACATGGCATCATGATGCCATTCAACAAATATGGTGTATGATGAACATACACAAGGTTAAGGGCCACATACAATAAGAAAAAAAGTTAAATCATATAATGTAATGAATTTAACATATGAAATAAGGATATAGAAAATGAAACTCGCATATTTTGATCATATGTGTCTATGTCCATATTAACAAATAGAATATTTCATCATGACATATGTAAATTATGAGTGAAGTATAATAAAAAAATTTGCATTATATTTCAACATGGAAAGGAGGTTCTAAATAAATAAATCCTACAAAAAAACTTGTATATAATGATGAGATGCCCCAAATGGAGAAAGACTAGTAGGTAAACGTCTCACTTGGCAACATCAAGACCATGTAAAAGTACATCTTAATCTTGAAATTTTACTAATATTTAAATATGCTTTCTTCTCTATGATAAAAAAAATATATAAGAGGTCCCTGTGATTATGTTTTATTTAGAAATAGAGATCTAAAATGCATAGGTAAAGGTCCATAGTAGAGGATAAATGTGTAGTGTGTTATTGATTAACTGTATATAATAATTTTTTATCATGATAACTTGTTCAATGTATGACTAGTTTCTAGTTATGTATAAATATGTTTTGTTTCACACTCAGATACCTTATGTAAATCATCATGTATTTAAAAACTAATTAAATATGTTATATACT
This sequence comes from Torreya grandis, assembly GCA_037957365.1. Lineage (NCBI taxonomy): Eukaryota > Viridiplantae > Streptophyta > Pinopsida > Cupressales > Taxaceae > Torreya > Torreya grandis. The sequence continues at coordinate 2,877,825 of JARHVA010000499.1, read as the reverse complement.
AGACATAAATATAGATAGTATATGCAAAGATGTAATCTAGTAAGATGAAAATATGATTATAGGACATGGTTTTAATTTACTACAGATATTTTAATTTTTTTACATTTTTAGAATATTGTAGACATTATTTCTAAATTATATATCACATCAATCTTGTACACTTGTAAAATACATATCATGTATGTAACTTTAGCTTCTAGAGCTTTCTCACTACCAAAAGGCTCTCATACATTAGCTCTATGTGCCTAATTGATTATCTCTTAATCTAACCAATGTTATTTTAATGACATAGGACTTTTATCTTACCTAGAATATTATAAACCTGGTTATCTTCCATTTCTATAAGTTTTAGACTTGGACCTATTTTCCAACTACCCACACACTTTTGTCCCATTTAGACACCTATGTCAACATAAGTGTCATATCCCAATGCAAGTGTCCAGTTCCATAAAGTCATCTAATTTAAAAGCAAAACACATTCCTATAGTCTGTTTAAGTTCTTTATCATGATATATTCTCCAAAGGGATTGGTATAAATATAAGATCAACCTTAATTAATTATTTATCTAATATAGACTTAACAACTCACAAAGTAAATTTACCAAAATCATTATATCAAACACTTGTTGGAGTGGACTTTTATTTCACTAGGTTTTGTCTACACTGTCTAATTTACCTTGCTTAGGTTAATAATAGATCATTAGGTAAAATGAACTTTAAGTCATTTTATAATTGTAATTTGAGTTAATTACCTTTTTGGGTAACCTAATTCCTTATTAAATAATGTATCTTCCTATGCACTTTTATGTCAGTGCTCATTAATATAATTTTCTTATTGTTAAGACAAGCTTTTTCCATTTTATGAGTTATTTTTCATGTTCACTACTCTATATAGATTCATCTCCATGCAATTGACCCTATCCAATTGATCCTCATTATGACCAACTAGGATATGGTATCAGATCCATGCTAGTATACTATTTACATTGATTCTATTATAAATCTTGCATTCTAGCTTATTTAAGTTTTGTGTTGATTTCAATTTTCTAGGGTTTGCTGGGATTTATTGAAAATATGTATATATGGGGTTTGAAACAAAAAAAAATACAATGCCATTAGATTTATAAGGTGCCAAAACCATAGATTTGACTACCCATATGACCTTATTCTGTGATAGATATTTTTACCATTTTTGGAGGGTTTAGAGGTGTTTTCTTGAAATATACAAAAATGTATACATCTAGTGACTTCCAAGAAAAATCATTTTTGATTTTTTCTTGGTTTGTCAAGAAACTAAGTGGGTCTCTCTTAATTTTTTAAGAAATTTCTCCAAATTTATAGATCTAGGCTTTCTTAAAACTTGGTAGAATTTTGTGCTTGTATTACCTACAGATCTTGAGACCCTGTTTACACACCCTACAGAAGCTATGACCCTACTTACATGCCTAGAATAACTTTACCAATGTGTTACATGCATAGAAGAACTCAACAATTGTTTTACACCCCTAACGTAACTTAATTAATGTGTTTCACCCTCAATGAAACTTAACCAATGTGTTGCACCTTTGGTGGACCCCAACAAGCATACAAGCAAAATTGACATACCTCGATAGGCATGTCAAAATGACCTATAGATCCTGAAAGTGGTGAAATCACACCCTTGAACCTTGACTATGGTGAAAGCAACCCCTACCAACCCTGACAGTGCTGTAACCACCCCCTCAAAACTTGATGGTCGTGATAAAAGAGGATATTTTAAAAGTGGCATCACTCACCAAGTCACATCAAAGTGTAAAGTGACATCATCAATAGGAGATCCATCATCCTACCCATTATCCCCCTATTCATATGGTGTGGTCACATGAAAGGGGATTAAATTTGGATTCTTATTAGTGGGGGCTCAACTTTAGCACCTAATTCCAAGTTTTAAACACTTAACATTTTTTAATTTTTATAAAGTGGAAGAGGAAAGTCAAGTGCAAATCCTATTGAGGAGAAAATGCCTACACCAAATCACAATGGGTACATAAATAGATCTCACATTTGATGTAGAGAAGGTGTAGTACAATTGAAGTGAAGAATATTATGGTCTATTATGCCTATCTATGTCTCTTGACTTATTTTTTCATGTCAAATTTATAACTCCAAATCTAGTGTGGACCTTATTGGATTGGAAACAAGGATGAAATTAGGGGTCATGATTTGGAGAATGAGATCATCAATTTTATTCCAAGTGATTTTGATACGATTCAAGACTTTTTCATAAAGTTTAAATCATTCTGGTTATAATTGAAACTATACAACATTGATAAAAAATGATGATCAATTGATTCTTTCCATTTTTCCAAATTGGGATTTGACTATTTTGTTTTCATTTTTGCCTTCCACACTACCAAGCATGCCCTTGGAACTGCATGGAAAATGTCATCCTTGGATGATTTTTCTACTGACTTGACTCAGGAACAAGATAAGCTCATTCAAATGGGTAAACTGAAGTCCTCCAAATCTCATGCCATTTTTTTGAGTCATGACAAATATAAGTCTTTAAAAATTAAGGAGAATAAATAGAACAAGAAGGACCCATAGTAAATAAAGGGTAAAAAATTTGATGCTAAGCTAAAAACATCAAAAGAGTCTTCCTCTTTAGATGGGAAATCCAAGAAAGAGTTCCTTACATGTGGATACTGTAAGAAATATGGGCATGATAAGTCTGAATGCATGAAAAAACAAATTGACCAACTAAAAAAAATGATAGAGAAGCACAATACCATTATCCTTGATTCTTCCACTCAGAGTTCATCAGCACAAGGTCTTCTAAGTCCAAAGATAGTAAGAAAGGAAAATATAAGGGAAAATCACTTATTATAATTACATCCCAACCTTCCATATGGGTTATTAATTTTGGTGTATCACACCACATGGATTCATGATAGGATATGTTATCATCTTTGGAGTCTTTTTGTATGCCTTCCATTCTATTGGGTGACATACTTCCACAAAAAATAATGGGAGAGGATCAATTAAAGTGAATGATGGGACATTTCATGATGTTATATGTGTTCCCTATTTATCCACCAATCTCCCTTCTATTTACCAGATCACTCACATTAGTTTAGGTAAGATAATTTAGTTCACAACTAATTTAGTGGTCATTAGGGAAGCTAACAATGACTCCATTTTTACATTTAGGAAAGTAGATCACCAATCTAGGTTGTATATTTTCTTAAATTTTGCTCCTGATCAACCCTCTATAATATTTATCACTCATTCAAATGAGGTGAGTAAATTATGGCATGAGTGATTCAATAATCTCAACTATTCCTACTTGGAGTAAATTAGTCATCAAGACATGGTTTTAATTTTGCCATGAGTTAAGGTTTTTGATGGATTTTTCTAGGGTTGCACTCTTGGTAAGCATCTAGAAGAGAAGTATGACAAGGGCAAATCATAGATAACTAAATATATATTTTAAATTGTTCACAATGACATTGGTGGCCCATTTCCAAAACCTTCATTCAATAGGACTAAATGCATGCTTACTTTCATTAATGACTATTCTAGGTACATTTGGGTGTATTTTCTTAAGTATAAATCAGAGGTCTTTGACCATTTTTAGAACTTCAAGGTGCTTGTATAAAAATAGTCAAGTAAAGCCATCAAGATTTCATGTACTAAAACTAGTGGTATGTTATAATTATTTTGAGATTTTTTTTACATTATAAGGGATTGAAATATAACATAGAGTTCCATATAGTCCTAATAATAATGGTGTTTTAGAGTGCAAGAATAGGTCCCTGAAGGAAATGACAAACTATATGCTACACTCCAAGTCACTTGCACCTCAGCATTGGATTAAGGCCATCAATTATACTTGTTACATCCAAAAATGAGTTCCTCACAAAGCATTGAAGGTAATCACTCCTTTTAAAGCTTGGAGTGGTAAAAAAATCACATTTGAGCACTTTCAAGTGTTTGGTTTGCCTGTTATGACTCATATTCCAAAAAAGAAATGTAAAGCATTAGAACCTCAAAGTCAATCTTGCATCTTCATTGGACATCTTTATGGTGTTAAGGGATACAAGCTTTTCCATCCCACCACTCATGAGTTTTTCATTAATAGGAGTGTTTTTTTTGAGAGAGTCCTTTAAACTCCACACTAGACACCTATCACCCATATTTAGATGCACTTGGATTTGATGATAGTTCTGATGATCCATATCCACTTGATTAACCTCTTGATGATTCTGATTCTTTTACTAGTTATGTTGATGAGATTAGTGATGAGGATTCCATTCCTCCTATATTATCTTAAAATGATGGGGAATATCATCCTAAATCTATGATAATTAGCCCTTTTTAGGCTATACATACACTTCAAAGTTTTGGCCAATGGGTTAGAGATCCATCAGATAATAGGCACACACATTCATTATACTAGTATGCCCCACATGCCTTCATTGCATTTAATTATGATCTATAATTATTTTTTGAGGTATCAGGCACTATTGAGTGGGATACTATTATGGAAGAGGAATATAGTTACTTGCAGAGGAATAATGCTTGGGATTTAGTTTGACTTCTTAAGGGAAGAAAACTTGTTCAATGTAGGTGGATCTATCAAACAAAATTTGTAGCACATGGGTCCATATATAATTTCAAATCATGTTTGGTATCAAAGGGTTTTTATTAGGTTCCTAGTATTGACTACACTAAGACGTTCACTCTAGTTGCCAAAATGAACTCAATCTAACTCATTATCGCCATTGCCACAACAAATTGCTAGGATGTTCATCAAATAGATGTGAAGAGTTTCTTTCTTCACAATGACCTCAAAGAGGAAATATACATGGAGAAACAATAAGTATTTATGGAAGACTCCTCCTTTGTTTTCAAACTTTATAAATCTATCTATGGTCTTAAACAAACTACTTGATCTAGGTATACCAAGATGGACTCCTTTCTTTTGTCAATTAGATTCACCAGTTGTCATTCAAATCCAAATGTATATATTTTATGTTAGGATGATTCATTGTTAATTTTGGTTATCTATGTGGATGACCTATTGATCATAGGGAATTATTCATCCACCATCATAATAATGAAGACAATGAAGACTACTTTGTCTGACAGGTTCTCAATGACTGACTTGGGCTTATTGTACTATTTCCTCCATATTAAAATTTCTCAATCTAACTCTAGGATCACTATTACATAATCCAAGTATGTTCTTGATTTGCATGAATGGTTTAACATGGCTGATTGTAATAAAATTATGACTCCTTTTATATTTGGTGTGAAGTTTGAGTTTGATTTTCTATCTCCATTGGTTGATGTTACCTCATATTGATAACTTGTTGGCAGTCTCATCTACCTTATACACACTAGACTTGACATTTCATATGTAGTGGTTATGGTATCAATATTTATGTAGGAACCACATGAGTTAAAATGGGACGTAAATAAATATATCCTCCACTACATCTAGGATACTCATAGCTTTAGGATTTACTATAGAATGAGCATCAACATTGACTTAATTGAATATATAGATTTAGATTGGATTAACAACATTAAAAATCATAAATCTACTTTTGACTATAGTTGATCCCTCTATTTAGGTCCAATTAGTTGGTCAAGAAAGAAATAGAATGTTCTTATTTTATCTTCTATAGAGGTAGAATATAGAGTATTTATTAATGCTGTCACTGAAGCTATTTGGCTTTAAGGGATTTTCACTGAGTTTAGGATCCAATTTTGACAACTAAAGAACTATCCAGATTAATAGTAATCCAATCCTCCATCAATAGACCAAGCATATCAATATTAACATACATTTAATTTAGGATCTCTTCCATAATCAAGTCATTGATATCTACTACATTTAAACAATAGAGCAAGTTGTTGATATATTCACCAAACCTTTTGTTGAGAGAAAGTATCTTCATTTGTTAGCTCTTCTTGGGGTTATGGGTAGCTCCATATTATTCCTCCACTAGGGGATATCTCTATGTACATGGGCACCTCATCATGCCTTTTTTTTGGGACCCAATTCTTCTACCTACCTAAATTATTCTTAAGGGGGGTGTTGGTGTAGACTTTTGCTCCACTAGGTTTTGTCTGCATGGTCTTATTTAGCTTACTTAAGGTAATGAAATGTCATTAAGGGATATGTAATTTAAGTCATTTTATAATTATGAGTTAATTAATTACATTTTTGGGTAACCTAATTCCTCACTATATAATATATATTCTTATTTAGCTTTTGGCCAATGCTCATTAATAAGATTTTCTTATTGTGAAGACAAGCTTCTTCCAATTTGTGAGTTATTCTTCAGGTTTACTACTCTATATAGATTTATCTCCATGAAATTGACCCTATCTAGTTGATCCTCATTACGTCCCACTCCAAAAACACTCATGTGAGAAAATATTCCCTATTTTCTCTTATTTCCATATCAATCATAAGGATAACACATATCTAAGTTTGAAGTATTGAAGGATCAACCCAAGAGCTATATTTTCTAATTTATAAGATAAGTCACTATTATACTTGTTTATCACCAAGTTTAGGATTAACACACAATCCAACATATAGGGGAGAAATACATAATTTTGAGGCCCTCTTTAGAGTATTAGCTATGTAGGCAGTGTTCATTTAGAGAGGGGTATTTGGGGAAGCTCAACACTATGTGCCCACTAACCTATTTTACCATATCCACTATGAAGATGAATAACCAAGGTTTTATTATTTGACAAGGAGTGATAGTAAATTACCCAAATCTAAATGCAATAATACAAAGGCAATGCAAAACCCAAAAGCATCCAGGTAGCCACATCCTATTTTAGTAGGTATTTTGTAATGAACACTGCATTTAAGTTAGATAGGAGTGTCATGTATGTGTCTACAACTATAGAGGTATAATTTCTAAAATTAGGTGACTATTACAAAATCTATATCTAATCCACTTTTTTCTTATTCTAGATCTAGATCAATATTATCATTAGAATCAACTATCTTATTTTCATTGTTATTTCAATATTTATCATATATGTACTTTCTATCTTTAGCATCTCAGTATAATAAATTCAGTATATGTTATATCTAAATTTCAAAAATAATTGCACTACTCTAAATATATTCTACCATCTTTATATCATAGGATATCTCTACCCCTTTAACACTCGATTGCCCCATACCTAGATTTTATGGTTAAATATTTGGCTAAACCAATTAGTAAGAATACAATTTTTTTAATTCCTAGGGTTTTAAATTAGCTAATGTATCAAATTATTATACTTTTTCATTTCATGATTATGTTATTTTGTATGTAACCCTAAATTGGGAGGTGTGCCTATCGAACACATTTAAATTCACCTCCTACCACCTAAGATGTCTAAAACCAATGAGGAATCTCATCCTATGGATCATGATGATACCAATGTTAAAAATGGAAAACATATTGATGAGGTTATCATAGAAGAAGATTTTGATAATAAAAACTGAGTCTAATGAAACCAATGAACATGACAAAATAGATCATGAGAAAGTGTAAGCAATTTCATTTTTTCATGATCGTATTCATCAAAAACCTAAAGATTTTGATAAAATCCTAAGAACCGTATTATAAACTAAATAAATAAAAAAGTGTAAATGAACAAGTAGATCCATCTATTTATCATATTATTCGAGCTATGAGTTATCCCCATATACCAATAACCCTCTACTTGAGCACATTACCACTTTATACTTCTGATGGGGGTACGAGATATGGTGCTAATGGGTTAGGGTATGGCTCAAAAAATAAGAAAAGGGCTTACGAGTGGTTAGAGACATAGAAAAGTAGATTTAGTTAGGTTTAAGAGGGTAAAATTAGCTTGTTGGTTTTTTTATAGGTGACCATCTATGGTTAGGGTGACCATCAACAGTTAGGCCTGACCATTGATGATTGATTATCCAAATTCTAGGCTTATTAACAACTGATCATGGGACCTAGAAAATAAATTCCAAGAGTTTGGTGCTAGGTTTGCTAATTGCAAAAGGGATGAAAATAGATAAATGACAATAATAAAATATTTAACTCACCAAAAATGGGTTAATTGATTAATAGATGCTATTAATTTATAGGTGGAATTTGGTTTCATTCTGGTAGAATGATGATGCCTAAAAACTCAATCTAAGAGGTAATGGTAGATTGGCTCTCCCAAATAGATTGTTGATGATGTTTGATAATGATAGATGACCTAGAATAAGAAAATTTGAGTACCTAAGATAGTTATAATAGTTATAGATGGATTTATATCTTGCTACTCTCATCTTCTTATAGGGAAGGGTTAGGGATGAAGTAGAACTCTAAGAGGTGTTTTTAATTATAAATTTCTCATGCAAGGTCTCATGAGAGGATTTTCACAACTTATATTTAGGAAAGGTAAGTGGGTGTTTGTTGGTGTTTGCATGCATTTTTGCATGAAAAAGCCTAGACAATTGGGATCGACCATCAATGATTACCTTGACTATCAATGATTAGGTGATCATCAACAGTTATCCTAACCATCAATGGTTAGGTTGACGGTCGAGGCCATCAATCAGAAGTAGCCAAAAAGAGTGCTTTTAAGGTTGATCAGTTAAATAAAAGTGGGTTTTAGTTTGTTTAGAGGATCCAAGGATTTATTTCAAGGTTTGATAGTCAGAATTCAAATGTGTAGGATTTTGGTGTCTACATTTTTGCTTTTTTTGTTATGTAGCTTGAATCGATAAGCTAGAGAACAAAAATAAAGGCTAGGTGAAGTCAGGGCTACCCTGAGTTTAGGAGGAGGTGTTCCTCCTCAAACTAGGAAGTGATGAGGTAAAATAGAATCAGGTCAAGGTTTGATAAATGGGTAGGTGTGGTGATAAGGGTGGTCATTCATAATGCAAAGTCAGTGCAAAATGTGATGAAGTGTGAGAGTCAAAATACTGCAAAGGATGAAAGTTGACAATGGTTGATAATCTATTGAAGATAAGTGACTAATGTAACATGAAACTACTATAGGCATGGTAGTGGGATACACCTATTAGTCTCCAAAGCAATTCTAGTGTGTCTATGGGAAAACACTAATAGGTTGAGTGTCATGGGTATTCGAGGGAAGAAGTGTTCCTGAGAAGACACAAATGCTCATGTCAATGCACTAGGTGGTGCAAAATATGTATAGGTAACATGGAAAAGTTGGTCAATGTATTCAAAAGAACCAAATTACATGGATCATAAATTATTCAAAAAAATTGAAGAAAAAAATGAGCAATGTCGAGGTGGACATGGGAAAATGGGTGTGTGTGGGTAAAATAACTAAGCATGAGTAACATAAATTATGTAAAAATACTGAGGCAAAAAATGAACAATGTCAAAGTGGATGTGGCCAAATGGGTGGTGGTGGGTGATTACGACTGAGATGGCTCTATATGCACTAGGAAAGTAGACATTACCTACATAGATGAGGGGATGCAAGACCCTACCTCATCTTTAGGCCAAATGTAGTTCTTGTCAAAAAGGTGGTATATTTGCATGGGTAAGGTAGGTGTTGAAAATATGTAGGTAGGGAATAGGATGTAAATGAATGTCTCGTGATAGGGTAGGTGTAAAGTTGGATCTAACCATCAATGATTAGGGTCAAATGTCAACATTCACTCTGACCATTAATAGTCAGGGTGAAAACCCTAAAAGCTAAAATGGATAAAAAGTGAGTGCAAAAAGCCATTATTACTTTTTACATTTTACCTTTAAAATTTATGCTAGAGTGATTGGTGATTATGTTGGTTTGTACTGAGGGTTGACCAAGTAGATTCTAGGGTGGGGAGTTATGATTGGTTAAACCAGTGCTTTGGTGATTGATTGAGATGGATGATGGATGAGGGTGTGGCCAAATAGAGGGATGTGAGCTCCATCTATGGCACAGGTCATGGAATGAGGTAGGGAGCTTGTGTCTTTATTCTAGTGTGGTATATTTATGTATTGTGAAATGGTAATTTGGTAAGAGGATTTGGTAAAATTTTAGGTTAAATTATTATAGTTTGGACCTATGAATGCCTTAGTTTGAAAATTAGGTAAAATATGGAGAATCTGGGAACTAGGGGTAGAAAAATGGTAGTTAGGATGTAGTTTCATAGTGTAAATCAGTGTAGTAAAAATGAGACTATAAGGATGGATTTGGCTATGGGTAGGGCATATAAGGTTGTGGCTTGATGGTACATAGGGACCATCAATGGTCACCCTGATCATCAATGATCGAGGGTTCAAGGCAAAAGGTGCCTAAGGGACCATTGACAATTGGGAAAACCATCAATGGTTGGTGCCAAAGAGAAAGGTGTTCTTAGCCTAGCCAAAAAGTAGTGACCTATTTTGGTTTTGCTTTGTTTATAAATATGCTAAGATAATAGAATAAATAGATAGTGTATGTAGGCATAATTTTTTAACATATTCAATAGAATGCAGGCTCGAGAGAAAATTTACCTGAGGGATCATGTTTCTATACTCTTCATGTAGGTATGATATGCAATGAGTAATGAGGAGTGAAGACACATAGATGCCATAGGATTAGGTTTAGTATGGCATTATAAACATGTGGTCCAAGATTTAGGGATATTGGTAATATTGATCAAGAGATGGGACCTAGTGACCAACATGTTTTGGTTACTAATAGGCAAAATCATGATATTGCTAGAGGATGTCATGAGGATCACTCGATTACCCATCTGTGGGAATTTGATATACCATATAAAGAGTAAGGAGTGAGACTATTATATGGACTAAATTATGGTGATGATTTCTGATAGGCAGAGTTCCATGTAGGTGGATTCATGTATGGCCTTATGTATTAGCTTGCCCTTAATGATAGGTACCTAGTGATGATGATGATTATGGCTCTAACAACTTCCCTATATGGCTAGATTTAGTTGGTGGGTGATTTCCCTATATGTTGTTTATTATGTTGGCCAAGATTCTCTTAGGGAGGACGTTGTTTGGATAGGCATAGGTGTTATTAGTGTAGGTATACAGGGAGCTATGGGATTTCATGATACACTAGTGCTATAGGATTAGTGTTAGCTTAGTGTTACATTGATGGGTGTAAGAACATATTAGGTTACTAAGACCCTTGGGTGTACTTGATGATAATTACACACTGATAGATTATGTGGCTAGATTTATGTAATGGAGGTGGTCATTTACCTATATAGGGGTAAGAGGTGGGATAAGGGATATGGATTAGTTTTGAGATGCTCTTGAGGGTTTGGTGCTTGGGGATGAGATATGGCAGCCATATGTTAGATGGCCATAGAGGGTAGGGCTGAGGTATCAAATGGTAGGGCTATAAAGCTAGTGTTGGATATATGACTAGTGAGAGATGGAGATAGAGAGGATCTATTTTGACCACATATAGAGATACTTTGGACTTGTATAGGGGATTATTGTTGATGTGGAACACTATTGGTAGGATGAGGGAGAGTTCTTACTACTTGAACTACAACCTATAGGGATAGTTCAAGACTTCAAGGAGTTACCAGTGAGGACCCATATTCATGATGTGGGGATTATTGATGGGTATGTTGCTTGGCATCAAGATCGGTATGCCATAGTGGATTTTGGTTGGGGAGATAGGGGCATCAAGCCATTGATGTGCATCTAGCACAAGTGTAGGTATAGGCAAAGGGTGGCCTTCAGGTGGTAGCCAGTTTAGTAGTGACCTAAGCACAAGGTGGCCCTCAATAAATGACTAGTTTATAAATGGCCTAGTTACAGGTTACTTTACTATAGGGATATGTTACTAATTTGCAAGGGTAGGTGATCATTGTGACAAGAGAGAGGGATCAAGCATGGGTGCAAGTGGCTACTTTATAGGCACATGTAGTGACACTATAGGGCCAAATTGGTGCTCTTCTAAGGTAAATTAGCATAGGAGGAGTAGGTGTTACTGTAAGAGGGCTAATAGATAGAGTACCATAGGCATGGTACTTAACCAAAATCAAGGAGTTGTGTTATTATAATTAGATGGTAGTGGAGCAGTTACCCCATGCTATGAGATATATCGACTATAGGGCTAACCTAGATAGTAGAGTAGTAGTAGCTACTCTTGGTTAGTGGGCATGCATAATTGGTCATACAAGGGTCCCAGGGGGGCCACTAGTAGGTATAGGTCCTGATGGTGCCAGTGGTAGTGGTCTGAGTGCCCCAAGGGTATGATATGATATGATATTTATATATGATTTTGACTATGGCCTATGTGCCAATGTAGTGAGATGTATATCATTTTGAGAGAGAGCTAACACATTATGACATGTATTATTTTTTTGATGATTTAATGTATATTATGGATGATTAATATATATGATAGTTACTTATGGTTTGTGATTATGACTTATGACTTTGGTTCATTCTTATTATTTCATTCTTAGTAGCTTAGGCATGGGATGTTTTGATTATGCTTATGGTTATGATAGGATACATGTGATGGATTTACCTATGGTTATATGGGTAAAATGGGAAATGGTATATGCCCTAATGTTTGCTTCAACTATTTGGTTTATTCTTATGATTATGTAATGACATGCTTATGGTTTATGATGTGATGGATACTCATTGTTTGTTATGACATGTTGACATTATGTTTGACTCATTGATAGATAGATGTCATTGCTTTTTGGTATAATGTATGATGTTTATGCTTTTGATGTGATATTTATTGTTCATGTTCATAGTGATAGGATTTCATAAACTAATAAAAGATAAGAAAAGGAACACAATGCTTGTTTATTAGTAAAGACCCACATGAAACCCAAAATTAGATCGGCTTAGTGAAAATAAGTCTTTTAGATGCTTCATATCAACGTGCATAAGTTGATAGATAGGGATCCTGATATCATTGTGTCAAGTAAGCTCATAGTCCTGTGCATATGATATATGGAGGGAAAATGGGTGAAACTAGAGCCATTAGCAAGACTAGTATGCCTTTTTTTGTAGGTGTCCAAAGAGGTAGTATAAACAAGTCTATGCCTATATATAAAGTGTAGATTGATCGATGTGGGAAGTCCACTAAGGAAAGATGGTTTTAGCTTTTCCAAGAGTACTATGGTTATGAAATCTAATTACATCTTTCAAAATTCTTTTGCTCTTACTCTTGCTTTTACATTTGTTGTTTGCTTGAAGGTCAGGGAAGCTGATTGATGTGGGAAGCTTCCAAGAAATTGCTAGTTTTGCCAAATGGGCTACTCAACCATCCTTCAAGGGAGTGGTCTAAGTTTATGTGCCTAGTATAATTTTTTTTTATCTATTCTTCAAGGGAGAAGTTCACCTTATGTTCAGTAATTTTAGTTGGATTTTGATAGCTGTCCTTCAAGGGAGTAGTTTGTGAATGTTAAAAATGACCCATGATTTGTTTTGATATTTAATAGTGTTTTTTATCTTGATTTGATTTTTATTGACATAGACTTGCTCATTCATTCTCAATTGATTACCGTTGTCAAGGCAAAAAATAGGCTAACATGAAGATTCAGCAGGTGAAAGAGAGGTATAGGTGACAATGACCATAAGAACCAATCTCAAAGAGATGGGAAGTACTATAAGAGTCATGCCATGGATAAATCTATGATATCTATAGTTCAAGATTAGGCTGTAATTGTGATGGATATTCACATGATTTAGGTTTAGTCGATTGCCACTAAAAAGAGGGAAATGAATGTAGTTTACAAGGGATGAGCTTAAGTTAGACAAATGATGATTGTGATCTCTATCTAAAAATAGAAGGGACATAGATGTGAAGCATTGAGAGGCTCAAGTTCTAGTTTGCCTTTGAGAGAGGACATATGATAAGATCTTGATCCATACTTATGGGTTATGATGTAGGGTTTGATCCAATTGAAATAAAATTTACTTCACTTACTCTTCTCTGTATTTGTGACATGTTGATTTTATTTTAGGATAAGATCACCAATGTTAAATTCCCATGCTTTGAGGTAATTTTTATAGGCATGTTTAACATGATCTTGGTAGACATGAATATGGGTGAAAGATGCTAAATGATGTTCATCCAAATAGTTCAAGTTGAGCTAACCATTCTTAATGAGAGTCACCTTCATAGATGAGGTCTTGCAGAGAATGCAGAGAGATGGGATTTGGACCTCGAAAAGGAGTACAACCTCCACTCCAAAGACTAGAGAGAAAGGTGTAGAACCCATATAAGTGTGAATGATGGTACATTAAGCCCATAAAGCAAAGCGAATATGCAAGTGTCAATCCCATCTTGAGGCATACCCATTTTTGTGAGCTTATTGTTAAGGGTGTTATTAGAGGCCTCAACTTGTCCATTTGGTTGTAGATGATAAGGTGATGAGAAACTAAGTTTGATGCAAAAAGAGTCATAAAGAGCTTGGACCTACTTATTTTTGAAAGATTTGCCATTATTAGTGATAATTTTATGGGGAGCACCAAAGTGACAAATGATATGGTGATTGATGAAATCAATGATTTTATCAACTTTAGTTGAGATGAGAGGGGCCACTTCTACCCATATAGTAAAGTATTATGTGGCATTGATGATGGATTGATGTTCCTATGAAGAATGGGGATGAATTTCCCTAATGAGTTTGAAGCCCCATTATGAGAAAGGCCAAAAGTCCCTAGATACTTGAAGACTATTGCTTGGTGTATGATGAAGGTTATCATGTTACTGACATTTGACACACTTTTTCACATAATCACAATAGTCTTGATTGAGAGAAGGCCAATAATATCCAAGGTAAAGGATACACTTAGCGATGACAAGACCACTGAAGTTCCCTCCACAAACTCCCTCATGCATTTCTTTGATAGCATGAGAGACTTCATGACTTTGTAGGTAATGAAAGAAAAGTTCATCAAAGCCACACTTGTAAAGGATGCCCCTGAGTATGGTGCAATGAGAAGTACCTTGAATTAATTCTTTGTGAGCATTTACAGAGAGATTAGGGGGAATGGTGGCACTATTAAGATAGTCAAAAGTTTTCTAGTACCAATGGTTAGCTAGGATATCTATCACATTAATGATGGTTAGAGAACTAGATTTGATGAAGGATGGCTCTGTGAGGTAGTGGATAATAATGGATGATTCAGAATCCAAAGGTGCATACAGGAGTTGGGAAGCAAGGTAATCCATTGTATCAACAAACTTATTCATAGATCGAGGGGTAATTTAGATTATGTAGTGTTCAAATGACATCAGTAATACATTAGTTAGGTGTTTGTATTGTTGTAAAACATCATTTTTGCATAGGTATATACCATTGATTTAGTTAACAACAAGTTGGGAATCAACAAAGATACTAATTATTTTAACTCCCAAGGCCAAGGTAGTTTGGAGACCTATCACTAGGGCTTTGTATTCAACCATGTTATTGGTAAATTCAAAGTCAAGATTGAAAGATAAAGGTAAGGGCTCACCATCAAAGGGAATTATGATGATTCCTGCCCCTCCACCACATTGGCATTTGGATCCAGAAAAGAACATGGTAACTTGGTAGGTAAAATCTACTTGAGAAAGGGTGGTAATATTCTCATCAGGGAATTTTGAAGGAGGAGGTTGGGTATTAGATAGAGGGGCATCAACTTGTTGATTGGCTATCACCTACCCCTTTATTGATTTTTGTTGAAGAAAATCAAGATCAAATTTGACCAAGAGCATAATCCACTTAGCCATTCATTGGTTTTGATAAGGCTGAGAGTGTATATACTTGAGTGGATCGGTATTGGTAATGATGAAAGTTTTATTGTTAAGGAGGTAATGATGAAGCTTGGTATCCATAAAGAATAGAGCCAAAAAAAGTTTCTCAGTATGGATATATCAAGTTTCATAGTTGATAAGTGTTTGGATAATGTAATATATGGCTTGTTCTTTAGGTTGGATGTCCCGATGTACAAACATTGCTCCTAAGGAGTGATCAGTGGCTAAAATATATAGGTAGAAAGGCTCATCCTCTCATGGAGGAATAAGAACTAGTGAGGAAAGGAGATAGTCTTTAAGTGAATTAAAAGCCTTTTGACAATCCTACCCCCACCTGAAAGAACTATCCTTTTTAAGGAGGTGATGAAAATTTTGGCAATAGTCAGATAGTTGAGAAATGAAACACTAAATAGATTGGAGTTTTACTTGAAGGATGCGAAGTTGTTTAAGGTTAACAAGGGGAGGCATTTCTAAGATTACTTTAACTTTGGCCAGGTTGACTTCGATTCCATGAAGAGAGATGATGAAACCTAGGATTTTACCTAGTAAGACCCCAAAGATACACTTCTTAGGGTTTAGGTAAATGTGGTAGTGGATAAGGTGCTCAAATATGATTTTAAGAACCACCTAGTGATCTTTTAAAATCTTTAATTTATTGAGAAGGTCATCCACATAATCTTCCATAATTCTATGGATAAGGTCTTGAAAGATGTAGGTCATTACTTGTTGGTAGGTTGCACCAGTATTCTTTAGACCAAAGGGCATAATCTTATAGCAAAAAGTCCCCCAAGGGGTGATAAGAGTTGTTTTGTGCTGATCTTTAGGGGAAATCAAGATTTGGTTATAGCCTAAGAATCCATCCATGAGTGAAATCATTTCATGTCCAGTTGTAAGATCAATAAGTTGGTCAATGCTAGGTAGAGGAAAGTCATATTTTGGCAAAGTGAGGTTAAGATCTAGAAAGTCAATGTAAATGTGAAGTCCCCCAGTGACTTTGGTAACTAGGATGATATTGGAAACCCATTGGGGATAATTAATAGGTTGGATAAATCTGACAGAGAGGAGACATTGGAGCTCCTCCTTTATAAGGAGAGTTATGCGAGGGTGCATTCATCAAAGCTTATATCAAACAAGTATAACATCATAATGAGTGACAATGTTATGGGTGGTGATAGCATGGTCAATCCCAGGCATGTCACCATATAACCAAGTAAATGTGATGCTATAATAATGAAGAAAAGTAGAAAAGTCTTATTGTTTGATAGAATCTAAGGATTACCCAACTTTGATGATATGTGGGTTCTCAACAATACCCAAATTGATGTCTATTATGGATTCATTTAGCATAGTGGAAGTAGTAGGATATAGATATTTGTGGATGGAGTGATCCTCTACACAGAGGTAGGTGAGGAGAGAATGATCATCTTGACATTGGATGGTGTGGATGGTAGGGGAGTATTTTGTGATGAGTTCAGGATGCATGAGAAGAAGAGTTATGGTAGCCCTGGCCTTTTGATAGGTCAGGGGTCCAAGGCTAATTATTGAGATGAAAAAAAAGTTAGGTTGGATGATATCATCATCATCACTTAGAGGTGGAGGTAAATAAGATGGGGGAGAAATTGCTTCTCCTTTAATGGTAGGGGGAGATTGCATGGTTTTCTTCTTTGGAAAGATAAAGCTAAGCCCATGCTTCTCATGTAGTTTTTGAGTTTTAATTAAGGTGAACTCATGTGGGATATGCTCATATTTACCCAAACTGAACCCCTTGCAAGCACACCTATGAAAGTATATCTTGGTGAAGGAGGGTATTTCTAAATAAGAAAAGCTAGGAGTATAGGGGTGAGGATAGAAGGTGTTAATGGTGCTTGTCAAAGGCTTGTCAATTCTTGCATAGATGAAATGGGTTTGAAAAGAGGGGGATCCCAAGGATATGATTTCTCCCAAATTGGGATGGTACCCTAGTTGGTTGGTAATCTATCCATATTCATGAGGGGTATAGAAATCATCGAGATCTAAGAGGTAGTATTCCCCTAAAGAAAGATGTTAAAAGGTTGATTCTATGGAGTCAGTTATTAGTATTTACTTGAAGAAGATAGATGTGCTAAAAGATACCTCATGAGAAGAAGGAATGGTTTCTTGAATAGGTGATGGAAGCAAATCTGGTTTGGATGAAGATTTGGTAAAGGGTTGTAAAATAACATTATTAAGTTGATATGTCATATTTCATGCCATAAAAGGGCTTGGGTCAGCTTGTATAATAATCACTTGGCCCTCATGTTCAAATTTGATGCAATGATGTAGGGTAGAGGGGACACAATCCATGGCTCAGATCTAAGGTAATTTGAGTAGGATATTGTACTAAATTCCCCGTCGACCACATAGAAAAGTTTAGGGAGTGTATGTGGTCCTAAATGAATGTGGAGGACAATAGTTCTTAAGGTAGTGGCCATGATGTCATTGAAATACCAAAGCATAATAGAGGTATCATACATGATGTTGGTAGGGAGATTAAGTTGGTTATAGGCATGGGATGAGATGATATTGATACTGGCCCTACCATCAATCATTACTCAATGCAAGTTTGGTCAATGTAGGCAGTAATAAAGAGATGAGGATCAGGGTCCTCAAGATGGGTAAAAGGTATCTTCAAGTCTTTAAAGTTAACAAGAGTAGAAAGATATAGAGTGCCAACAAAGGACCTCAATAGGTTGGGTATCACTAGGCCAAACCTTAATGGCTTATAAGGCCTCAATTAGTGCTTGGTGATGATGAGGTGAGGTGGAAATGAGTTTGTATAATCTCATTTTGGTAGGGGTTTGGTACCACTACTTAAGGACCACTCGCTTAATTGATTTAAAAGGGCTTGATTCGATGGTACTCAAAATTGTGATTTTATGTTGGGGTGATGGTAAAAAGGCATGGGTTTGACCATGTTGAGAGGTGGAAGATGGATATGTCTGAATAATGGATGTTTTAGCTTTACCCTTATCCTTTTTTTCTCATGTAATAACATTAATAGTGTGGGAAGGGGGATGATAGATGATTGGTTCGATTTCTCATCACTTTTAGGTGAGAGTGAGGAGGTGGGTGAGAGTTGGATGATGGTTAGTTTTTGAAGTGATAAAAGGGTATCTAAAAGTTCATCTAACAATAGTTCATCTTCTTGAAAAAGCTGATGGACAATACTTTAGAAAGCCATATAATTCTTCATGTCATGTCCTGGGGTTTGATGATAGGATCAAATTCGACTATCAACAAACCAAGCTATTTTGGGGTGAGAGGGGTCAAAAGGTCTGATGGGTGGAAGGCTTAAGGTAGAGTTTTGCAATAACCTATGCAAAATGGTTGAATAAGATTCAGCATAAGGTGATGACATAATCAAAGAGGGAGGTTTTACAAAAGTAGGCCTCCTCATGGAGGGAGTAAGTTTTGGGTTAGTTTTGGTAGTTGGTCTCAGGTGAGGTTGGTGGGTAGATGTTCTGTTGGAGATAGATGGTCGAGAGGTATAAGTTATAGAAGATGAAGTTTTGGTCATAGATGGGAGGGTAGAAGCAATCAAGTTATCCATGAAAGAGGTTTTTATAGAGGTATTGGTGGATGTTGTTATAGTAAAGGGGGTAGGTTTTCTAGATGAAGAATAGGTAACTAGGAGGGTGGAGGAATGGGGTCCCAAAATAAAAGGTAACAAGGAAGGGAGTTGTCTAGACCTGGTGTGTGGTTTGGTCTTGGGTAATTTTGTGCTCATGGTTGATTTGTTTGGTAATTTTTTGGTCAAGGTAAATAGAAAAAGATCCAATTTTAATGGTGGGTGGCTAATACTAGGTGTAGGAAGGATTCCTAAGGTCTGGGTAGATTTGATGAGGAAGGCATGGGATGACTTGGGTGGATGTGGGTGAAATGGCCCTATCATGGCTTCCTTAAAGAGGAAGGTGATGGATCTATAATGGGTAAAAATGTGCTGGGATATTTTTTTTGGTGGGGTAGACTTAGATGATGCAAAGAGGTGGCTCTATCCATGTTAGGCTGAGAGAGAAAGTCCAAATTTTGAACTAATTAATAAAAAGGTTTAGATATTGGATTTGTACTTTGGGTAGTTGGTTTAAAATAAAGTCCAATAGGAAGGGGAGAAGAAAGAGGATTAAATTCATCCTTTTCTTCAGTGAAAATGGAGATAGTTGGTGGAGGAAAGTCATGGGTTGATGATTCTTCTCTAGACACAACATACATAGGAGGGATGATTGGTTGATTGGTTAGAGGTAGTGTAGTTATGATTGGTCTATTGTGTAAATTAGTTGACAAAGGTTTCAAAGATGTCATGATCTTTGTGAATGAATCCATGGTAAATGGTGTCTCCTCAATGTTGATTTTTGTCTCTAAGGAAGGTGGTTATTTTTCCTCACTCAAAGGAGTAGGTGGAGTTATTGGGGAGGTAGTTGGTTCATTCATAATTGGAGTATCAATAACCATATTAACTGTATGGGTGTCTTGAAAGTGTTCTACTTGGTTGCTTTCTTATTTTGATAGAGGGTGATTGGGAAAAGGTTTCCTAAATATATCAAGAGCCTAGTTTTGAGGTGCATTGGGATTGTCAAAGACAAGTTCCCTCTTATCAATATGGACAATGTTTTTAAAGGTATTACACCTACTAACATCATACCCAACTACATAATGGAAGGAACAAAGATCATTCTCATTTTACCAGTTTGGGTGAGGATGAGAAGAATTAAATTTATAGGGGGGTTTAATTGGTAGAAGTTGTATGAGATTGGCTTTAAATAGTTTATCCAAAATTGAGGCATAAGGTTCTCCTAGTGGGGTAAATTACTTTGGGTTGTTTCAGTTTGGGTTTTGCATGTTTTGGTTTGGAATATTAGAAGAGTTTTGTTGACTGATATTTGGTAGAGGAGTAGTTTTAAGGATAACCATATTCATGGTTTCCTTTCCCTTGGTTCTCATTGGTTTAGTTACTAGGTTTAGAAGAAGAAGTCTCATTGGTCTTGAAGGTGGAATTTTTATTACATAACTTCAATTTACCTTCATCTATGGCTCTATTTTCTAGTTTGCATGCCATAGTAAAGGCTTAATCAAAATTTATAAAACTCTAGACACATAGGGTGGAGGAGATGTGCATTGCACAAGCATGAGTAAAGAGTTCAATTAGTTATAGTTAACGTAAAGAGAATGATAGTTGGTTGATAAGACTTCTCCAATGAGCTATGAAATCAGCTAGAGACTCATCTTTGAATTGGTAGATGACATAAAGATTATTAATTGAGACATTCTTAGATATGCTGATGGAGAAATGGTCTAAAAACATCTAAGCTAATTGGTTGCAAGAAAAGATGGAATGTTTGGTAAAGGCACTATACTAGTCCAATACTGGGCCAAAAAGTGACATAAGAAATATGCATAAAAAAAGAGCATCGTTGTAAGCAATCATGTAATAGGAATGCTTTTATGCTCTCAAATGCTATTGGGGATCTTCTTTACTATTGAATTTAGTAAATTTGGGAAGTTCCCATTGGGTCAGATATGGTCTGATAGGGACCTAAGGATGAATTGGTTCGTTACAAATTTGATCATAGGATAAGAGATTATAGGATCCAAAAATGGATGATTCTAGGTTTGTCATCTTGTCCATGATCATTTTCATTAGACCTATTTTTGGTGGTGGACCTAGAGGATTGTAGGTCACAAATTATGGCTGAGAGGGGATAATATATTGATAATTCATTATTGGTTGGGAGATTGCCCCATATTGATAGGTAGGTATAGACGGTTAGGTTGAAGGTATATAAAGATAGGTAATTGTTGGTGGTTGATTGATGTGGGAATGTCCTTATGGGTTAGAGACATATCCAAGATTAGGTATGGTTTGAAATTGTTGAGAGGTGAGCATAGGTTGGGTCGAAGATGCATAAGGGTAAGTGACAGTTGGTGGTTGGGTAACATGGAGATGCCCTTGTAGGTTGGGGACATAACCTAGGTTGGATATTGCTGGTAATCACTAAGAGGTTACTATAGGTTAGGTAGAGGTCATGGTTTTTTTAGAAATCGAGGGTGAGGTAGTGACTTTGTTACTAGTAGGAGGTGTAGCAATAAGCATGGTCATTACTATATTCTAAAGAGGGTTAGTGATTAATGTAGAATAAAAAATACTCTACATTTTATTTTAATTTTTAGTTGTGCAATCCAAATTTTGTCCTCACACACTTTGGTTTGAGATAGTGAAGTTTTGAGTCAGAGCATGGGCTCAAACTTCTTTTGCCTCAATTTTGTCTAAGTGTCAAAATCAAGTGAAAGCTGCCAAGTGTCATCAGCTGAGGCACCTTTCATAATTTCTAAAAGTTGCTCGGGACGTGCCATGTGTCTTATAGTAACTCAGTGGAGCACAAAAAGTGTCAGCATCTGTGTCTCATGTTTCTCATACGTCTCAAAAGCTTATTTTCAATAATCTTTCCTCAAGATCAAGTAGAAGGTGCCAAGTGGCAATCACAGAAGATTTCAATATGCTTTTCCAAAAGCAAT
Source organism: Torreya grandis (assembly GCA_037957365.1). Classification (NCBI taxonomy): domain Eukaryota; kingdom Viridiplantae; phylum Streptophyta; class Pinopsida; order Cupressales; family Taxaceae; genus Torreya; species Torreya grandis. The sequence goes on along the minus strand of JARHVA010000499.1, from coordinate 2,855,574 downwards.
GGAAGATTTCATGTATCCCTAGCTGAAGAAAGTGGAAGACGCCATGTGTCAACATCCAAATTATCTTCATTTTGTTTCATTGATAAGTAAAGACTGTGGTGGGTCCTAGGTTCTATTTTTGAGGCAAGCAAAAGCTGCCAAGTGTTGCCATCTATGTAAATCTGAAATGAGGCCTGAATGTTTTTATAACAGAGATAGAGTGACATGGAGGCTACCAAGTGTCACCTTCAGCAGGATTCTCGAAGGGTAACTAAATGCAGTGGAGACCGCCATATGTCCCTAGCTAAAGATACATGGAAAGTGCCACCTATCCCTATCCCCTTTTTGAATTTGCTAAGGCAAGAAATGTTGTGGGTCTTATTTCTATTAAGTTGTTAAAATTTTGAAGAAGCGGATTGTGACAGGTGTCAAAGGCGGAACACTCCTGAGCAAAGACAAAAAAAGAGTATAAGTTACTCAGAAAGTGTCGTGTGCCTTCGGTAAGTGCTATGAAACATGCCAAGTGTCATTTTTTGGTGCCTCCTAAATAATAAGAAGGTTTTCAAGTATGAAAGAAAGAATCAGCCAAGTGTCCTCTCCCATTTTAAAGTGGGAAGTATCTTGCATATCTATTTTGGCCAATGAACTCATAGGAAGATAGAATGTTTAAGATCTAAGAAATATCCTGTGTTAGACACTTCCAGTTTAGTTAGAGTTTAGTTAGGCCATTAGATTGGGAGTGTGTAGATAATCTAGAGCTAATCTAATGATATATTTAGGGGTACAGAGATCACCAGAAGAAGGATCAAAAGATAGAGATAATTTTCTATGAGAAATTATTGTCAAGAGTTTTTAGACTTTTTTTAGCTATGATCAGGAATATTATTTGCCTTTGTTCTATTTTCTTGAGTTAGAAATTTTATGTAACTGTGCATGTTTTTGTGCCTTTTATGTGACTGGATAATTAATAAGAAAACTGAGTTCTGTGCCTTTGTTGATATTTTTTATGTCATTGCAAAATTAGTCTAAGTTGTGAGCCTCTATTTCTATTATTTTTCATCTTTTACATTGATCGTGCCTTGTTTGCTCTTTAATTTAATTGAATCTTACATATAAATTCACTATGCTTAAGGGTCGAATTAAATTTAGGTGCATCACCATAGTTAGAGTTTCTTTAGTTGTACTTTTGTTTCTATTTAAATACTATCCCTTTTCCCATTATACCCTTGATATAAAGAAGAGCCAGATTCTTTAAAATCTAGAGGTTGTTTCAGGTTGCAAGTCCCACATTCCTAAAACTTCCCATTATTGGTGTTAGAAACAACACAGTTTTAATCATCAACAATTTTTGGCATGCCGAATGGGACACCATCTTGAAGTTTCTTTCAAGATCATATGAACCAGAGAGCTACAAGGAGTAAGAGATGTGGACCAGTGACAAGATCTTAATCTGCTATAAATCCAGGTATTCTTTTTCCACCATTGGTAACTACTCCTAGATAAAGAGTCAATCAGTTCATACCAATACCAAGAGTAAATATGGGAGATCCTATACCCCCAAGAAATTATGCAAGTTGGAACATTGGCAGTCCTTTGATCCTACTAATACCACCACCCACTTGGGACCCTATTCTAGTAAATACCTTGAAGGCTCTGCCCAAATTCAGTGGGCAAGATTTTAAAACACCCGAAGAACATATTCAAGATGTATCTGATGTATATGATATACATGTGGTCACACAAAAGAATGTGGCTATATGATTATTAGCAGCTTTTTTAAAAGGAAAGGCGCTAGAATGGTATAGATCTTTGACCCCAAATACAATATCTACATGGGATTAGCTTGGAGATCTTTTCTTTGAAAGATTTAAAGAAAAAGGTGATAAGTCTTCTCTGTTGCAATAATTGATTACTATTCAAAGAGCACCACAAGAAGCAATGACTGACTTCTGCTATAGCTAGACCATTACCAAGTATGGCTATAGTGTTTTATCTTAATGCTTTAAATTTAGATATATCTGTTATGATTTAGTCACTTAGAGGTCAGACTCTACTAGAGGCTTATGACTATGTAGTCAGAGCTAAAATAATTTAATAGATGCTATAAAGTTGCCCTCAAGGCCTCCCATGCCCATATTTCTAGAAATTACCTTGTCATTACCTCAAAAAGCCCCTAATTTCATAGCCCCACCTGTGTCTATGTATAAATATCCTCAACCACCTGCTAAATAACTTGTCCCTGCCCAGTCATCTAAGATGGATGATATCGAGAATATCTTAAAGACATTTTCTAATGAGTTGATTAACATAAAGAGACAACAAAACCCTTACCCCAGACCTCAATATCAAGGCTATCAAGGAAATAAATTTTTGTCATAGCCAAACCAATATCAGGGTCATCAAAGGCAAAATAACCCTCATCTAGCAAATCAATTAGTGGTAGTCCCTACACCCTCACAGATTGTTCCCCCCAATTCAAATAGAGAAATTGTTCAAGGGAAAAATAATTATGCAGACAACACCAATGCCTAGTGTTTCCCTTGTAATAATGATCATACACCTAGAGATTTTCCCATGGGTAATCTACAACAAAAGGTAGTAGAGCAAAGAATAATGGATGGACAATTTGCCAGTACTTCAGATGCACAAACTTATCAGTCTTTTGGTATGCAAAATTTGGTCTTGATGGCTCAGATGCAAGGAATGTCTCTACAACAAGAAGAAGAAATAGCCCATGAACATGCTTTTTTATCATGGGTTGAAGATGAAGAATCAATATTCTTGAATGAAGCTTCTGCTTCCAAGAAACCAGTGGTGCAATCATACTACTATACTAGATCAAAGAGGAATGATGGAACAGCCTAAAGTTGCAAATAGTCAAGTTATGGAGAATCCTCCATTTCAAGGTCAAAGAAACATAGTTGTCAGATAAGAAGTGCCTCAGCCAGTGCAAAACCAAGTGATTCCTGCACAAGTTCAAAAAAAAGAAATATATCCTTACTTTCAAAGAACTCAAGCATTAGGACCAATGGATGTGGTGGAACAATTGAAGAGGACTCCAGCACAAGTATCAATTTGGGACATATTAGCTATTCTTGAAAAAAATACATTATTACAAGAAGCTCTACAAGGCCAAGCAATGCCTAAACATAATGGCACCAAAGGACTTGTTGATAAAGAAAAGCTCAAAGACACAGTTCCTTTGAAGACGACAGCCTTTGTGAACAATGCATTAGAGGTAATTAAATACAAATCAGAGCCTTTCTATTTGACTCTGATAGTTGGAAAGAAACTCTTGCATAATGCATTAATATATTTAGGGGATAGTACTATAGTAATGCCTAAGCAAATAGCTGATGCTTTAAAAATAATGTATGAACCACTTACTAAAGGAGTTATGCAGCTAGATGGCAAATCAGTACAAACAATAGGGAGAATTAAACAACTCCCATTACAATTATATACTTGTCCCAATATAATTGTCAATCAGGATGTAGTAGTCATAGATATACCTCCTATTTTTGGTTTATGTTTATCCAGAGACTTTACAGCCAAAATAGGAGGATATATGTCCCTTGATTGGTCTCACCTCATCCTAAGAACCAAATACGGTTCAAAGATAAAAATTCTATTTGAACCACTATCAAAGGATCACATCACCAATGAACCAACATCAAAATTAGAGGTAGATCATGCTATGTTGAATAAAGAAGAAAGGGTTTTTGTTAAAGAGTTGAGTGAATGGACTGAACATGACCAAGAAGAAGAAAATAATCATTTGCTAGCTATGATGCATAGTGATCCATATGGAAATTATGACTCTACTGGTCTAGGCACTTATGTCATTTTTGATGAGGATCATGTAATCCCAAATGTTTTAAGGGAAGAGATACCAACTATTCAAGAATCTAAAAAAGATTCAAAAATATGGACCTTAAATTTTGATGGGGCCAGAAGTAAAAGTGGTGTTGGAGCAGGAATTTGTCTTGTTGCTCCAAATGGCAAGAAAATTTTGAGAGCTATTCGTTTTCAATTTTCTTGTACCAATAATGATGTTAAATATGAATCCTTAGTTCATGGGCTCATTTTAGCCAAGAAAAAGGGAATAAAGAATTTAATAGTTAAAGGAGATTCAGAATTAGTGGTGAAGCAAATTAGGGAAAAGGTAATAGCCAAAAATGTAAGGATGAGATCCTATAGACACAGAATTTAGGACTTAATAGAAGATTTTGAATCTTTTAATATTGATGTAGTTCTAAGAACCCAAAATTTTGAAGCTGATAGGATGGCACAAATTGGCTCATAGTTTGATCTAGCAATTGGTCTATTAGTTAATAATGAGTCATTAAAAGTTATTGTAAAACTAACTATCCCAGATAACGATGAGAATTGACAAGTATTTGAGAATGATTCTCAGGTACTCTCATTCTTGCAACAATCAAGGGAATTTGTTGATCAATTGCAACCAAAGATTGAAGAGGCATATAGGGATCAAATTATACAATTAAAGAATAATAAGCTTTCCAAAGGCTTAATCACTTTAGAAAATCTATTTGATCTAGAAGATGTAGGCCTAGAAAAAAAAGGTTCCAAGTAAACAAAACAGATTATTCTGAAATAGAGGTGAGCGAAGGGAGAAAATTAAAAATTGGAAATTCTACAACACAAGAGGAAAGAGAAAGACTAATTGACTTGTGCAAAAGATATGATATAGTCATAGCCTAGAGCTATGAAGATCTTCATGGATATAATAGAGATATCATTTAGCACACAATAGAGCTGACTGAAGGATCAAAGCCAGTTAGACAGAAGCAGAGGCCAATAAATCCAAGGATTAAATCTCTAATGGTAGATGAGTTGTAGAAAATTTTAGATTCTAAAATAATTTTTCCAATCAAACACTCCACCTGGGTATCAAATCTAGTACTAGTCAGGAAAAAGAATGGTGACATAAGACTTTGTGTAGATTTCAGAGACTTGACTAGAGCATCTCTGAAAGATCACTATCCCTTGCCATCTATGGAACAAATTTTACAAATTGTGGCTGGATCAGAGAGATTGCTCTTACTAGATGGTTTCTTTGGGTACAATCAAATTTGGTTGGCTGATGAAGACCAATACAAGACTAATTTTAATACCAAATGGGGAACATTTGCATATGCTAAGATGCCATTTGGCCTATCAAATGTTGGAGCCACTTTTCAAAGAGCTATGGATGCAGCATTTGGGGAACTTATAAATAAAATAATCTTGATTTATCTTAATGATCTTACTATTTTTTCAAAGAATGTTGTTGATCATTTTGATCATTTAGAATATGTGTTTAAGAAATGTCAAGAATTTGGAATATCCTTGAATCCTAAGAAATGTATCTTTGTTGTCCCTCAAGGCAAATTATTAGGACATATAGTATCTAAAGAAGGAGTCTCCATAGACCCAGAAAGAGTGGTAGTTATAATAAACTTACCTCTTCCAGTAAATAAGAAATCAATTTAATCTTTCTTGGGGGAGATTAATTTTGTCAGTCGGTTCATATCTGACTTTGCAAGCTTAGTAAGACCAGTGACACTCTTGCTGAAAAAAGCCCTGATTTTTAAGTGAACTACAGAAGGAAGGAAAGCCTTTGAAGAGGTCAAGAAAGCTATCTCAAAATCCCCAGTACTTAGAAACCCAAACTTTTCTAATCCTTTTTTAATGTATGTCTATGGAGGAGAGCTCAGTATTGCTGCTATTCTAACACAGAAGGATGATAGACAAGAGGGAGAGCATCTAATAGCCTTTTTCTCAAGGACTCTTAGGGAATATGAAACTAAATACAACTTTGTTGAAAAGCAAGCATATACTATGGTAAAATCCCTCAATAAATTCAGGCATATAGTATCAGGAAGTAAGATTTTGATACTTGTGGCTCACCCAAGTGTCAGAGAATACATTATGGAGGGTGAAATTACTAAAAAAAGAGCAAATTGGATAACACAGATCCTTGAATATGATGTAGAGGTAAAACCTACTAAGTTAGTCAGAGGTAGGGGTTATGTCAATATATGACTCAAGAGCTTGAAAAGATGATACCTGTGGAAACAAATTTAGAAACAGAAAAGGAAACTGTATTAAGGATACAAGAGGTTGATCATAACTCCTAGGTTTCAAATAGGATTCATTTTATGAAATATGGGATTTACCCACGAGAACTTCCTCAAAACAAGAAGAGATACTTTAGGATGCAAGGAATCCATTTTTTTTAATTGAACAAGTTCTTTTTAGAAGAAATTCTGATGGTAAACTTTTAAGATGCATAGAGAAGGATGAGGCTAAGAAAATACTACATGAAATGCATCATGGAGTCCCAGGTGGACATTTTTTTGTAAATGCCACAACCATAAAGATAAGTGAGGTAGGTTATTTCTGGCCTACTTTATTTACAAACTATTATCAACTGGTTAAAAAATGTCAATCTTGTCAATATTATGTGGGGATGAGAAGGAATGCAGCAATGCCTCTTAGTCCGATAATTGTTGATGAACCTTTTTCTCAATGGGGTCTTGACTTCATTGGAATGATAAATCTAGTGTCTAGTATGGGTCACAAATGGATTTTAACTGCCATAGATTATTTCACTAGATGGACTGAGGTAGTGCCAATTAAAGAAGCAACAAAAAATGTGATCCTAGACTTTCTAGGGAGTATCACTACTCGCTTTGGGGCTCCTCACACCATAATTTCAGATAATGCTAAAGCATTTTTAGGGTCTAAATTATCTAACTTTGCATTAAAGCATGGAATATATCTGAAAACTTATTCTAATTATTACCCTTAGGGTAATGGTTTGGCAGAATCAACTAATAAGAACCTGATTAGATTCATCAAAAGAATAAGTGCTGATCATCACAGAGAATGGCATAAAGTGCTGAATATAGCACTATGGGCTAAAGAATTACACCTAAGCAGGTGACAAAAATGTCTGCATATGAATTGGTCTATGGCAAGCCTACCATAATACATCTAAGCTTGGAAATTCCTACTCTCCAACTGATAAAATAGATTGAAATTGAAGAAAATGGCCCCATGCAGGTTAGACTTGTCAAACTTTTAGAAGTTCAAGAAAAGAGAGATGCGGCACATGATTCATTAATTAAGCATCATAAAATAATTAAAGACTGCTTTGATAAAAGGACTTCAAATCCTCATTTTGAATTAGGCTCAATTGTTTTGAAATGGGATGCAAGAGCTGCCAAGCCGAGTCAACATACTAAATTTGAAGCATTATGGACTGGCCCATATAAAATTCATGCATGTAAACAGAAGAATTCATTTGAGCTGGAAAAAATGGAAGGCAAACCTAAAGAGATTCTTGTGAATGGAATCTACTTGAAGAATTTCAGTTAACCTGGGTCTATAATGTATTATAGTTAGATAGTTTCCCTTTCTCAGTTGTTTTGTTTTCTAATTTTTTTTCTTTCCCACTATTTTTTTTTAATACGTGTTCTTTGAACACGTAACCATAGCTTAGAGCCTTTTCAAAATTTTCAAAACTCTCAACACTTTAAAATATCTCCCAAATCTTAAATTCCCCAAGGTACCTTGTGAGCCACTTGCATGACATGTCTAACTCGCTGCTCCATGAAGATTTAGTAAGATTTGCTAACGGTTATCTGAGTTTAATGTCATTTTAAGACTTGATGGGTCAATAAATACCTCATAGCAAGATTTAAAGCTTATAGTTTCTAAAACATTCTTGCGTCTACTAGAAAAACCCTGCTACTTGCATTTTTAGCTCATAGTAAACTTGCTTAAGTGAAAGTGCTTCCTTATTGTAAAAGCTTTATACATGTTATTGCAGTTCACTATTTTATAGAATAGATATAGATATGGAGGGAGCATAGTCTTTGCAACAAGGGTTTGGGATTTATGAATCCCTTGATAAGTGTCTTATGATCAAATCATATGCTTCATCCCCCATGCAACCATTAAAGACCTACCCACGGACCAGAGTCCCTGAATTTGGTCAAGCAAGCGACCTAGCAAAGGTAAAAGATTATGTAGATGGAATCATGGACCCAATTATTCAAAGAACTAGTAGCAAAACTCTCAGAGAAGGAGCACATCAAAGGTGTCTTTAGAGGGCCAAGGTGGGACAATATGAGACATTCACAATGAGGATATGGACTTCCCAACTGGCATAATTCATTGTCCCAACTGTGCATCCATGCCCTGATTTGGTTGAAATATGTGCCAAATTGTTTCATTCACCTTCAAGTACCATATAACAGGGTCCATTTATAGTGTAAATTACACCAAAGGCTATTAGAGATATGTTGGCCCTGTACTATGACAAGACATCCACGTTTCCCACCATTGCAAAGATGCAAAAAACATGGGCAAACATCAATACTCAATTGAGATTTCTGAAATAGAGCTATAATTAGGTGATGATGATATAACTGTGTCGACACTACCTACAACAAGAGCACAATTTTCACAAGCGAGTCAAGATGCACTCTCCATGATGGCTTTCATTTTCAGAATGAAAGATGATATAACTGTTTATGAAGAACAAATGGATATACTTTTCAGATTGAAAACTATTGATAAGACTCAGGAGTATCAGCTTGATTTCTCTAAGCATATTGCATATTCAATGGTGGAACAACTTGCCCAGTTCATATCTAAAGGAATTTTCAAGTATTCCTCTTATCTATTTCACCTTATTTTATACCAAAACTCTGGTATCTTTTCCCAACACATGCATTTAAATATGTATGATCCAAGTTGTGGTATACAGAGGACTAACCCTATGTCTGCATAGACACATATTTTGTCCAAAACTAGCGACCCATATGAATTTTGGGAACTTTTTGTTGCCCCTGCTTTTTGTCATCTGAATCCAAAACTAGTTATAAATAGACTATTTCTAAGTGTTTCAAATCTTATGGCCAATTGCCCTATCCCTTGTGATTACTTTTTTGGATCCCATCATACTATTATTAGAGTTCATGGTTTTTGTGGGGAACCAGTGCTACTACATAAGATTTTGACCCTTAGGTTAGCATTTTTAGAGGTCACCAGGTAGGCATCTATGGTAGACAATGAATATGGCTCTAGGAAGAAGAAGAGGAAAATGTATGATATCCCATGGATGACAAACAACATGGCATTAGAGGCCAGAGATGCTGAAATTGTTTTTCTTAGAAAGCTAGCCTTCTTGGGTTTCCTTCTAATTGAAGATAAATGGGTATATGACCCAAATGGTTTCATAGCTTCATGGATCAGGACTAATAGAGTTTCTGCCAGAATTTCACATGAGGGCTGCCCCTTTTGAGAAAATAGGAAAAATCCTAGGGAGGATATTCTTGAGTTTTATGTTGAATTGATGGATTTGCCTCTTCAACAAAAAAGACCATGGGAAAATTTCTATGTTAAGAAAAGGGATTTTGACCCCAAAATTAGAATGACTTCTAGTTTAAAAAGAGCTTTAAAGAATAAAGACTAGAACACTAAAAAAATAGAAGCCTATTGGAAATATAGGCAAGAGATTTGTGAGACACCCCACTCTTTTGGAAATGTGGCTTCAGATGAGAAATGGGAGGAACTCTGGGATGAATGTCATTTGTCTCCTATGTCTAGCCCTGACACAAGCAATTTATAGAAACAGGGTGGTGAGCTAGAAGCTAGAGCAAAATCTAGCCAAACATCACAGGCCCTAGTGCAAACTTCAACAACAATAATTGTAACTATTTGGCCCCAATCTCTTAGTACCATCAAAAAATAAAAGAGTGCGGTATCTTCACCACCAAAAGCTTCTTCAGCAGCATCAGTCCTTGAGATTCCTAGTTATACACAAGCACCACTAGCAATAGTGGTAAGTAGTGAAGAGAAGGGAACATAGCCAAAAGAAGAAACACCAAGGAGACATAAAAGGTTGAGGTTCCAACTAGATACAGAAGAGAGGGTAGAACCCTCACAACACCAACCATAGAGTACCCCAGTTTCTCATCAGGTAAGTATTATTTCTCCTTCTTCTTCTTCTTCTCAATATCTCTCTTCCCCTTTAGGGGTGATGATTCCATCTAACCTAATGACATCCCCTATCACCTCTACTATGTCCATTTCTCATTTTGCCCTATATATCCAAACTCAGGCCATATCATTACCTCACTTTTCCCCCTCTATCTCCAAGAAAGTACCTCCTCAGACTCCCTATGGCCAACAATTAGCTATTCCATATGGCTTACCATAAGGTTTTCCTTTTGCAAGTGGGCACATTGCCTCTCTTTCTACCTTCCAAACTCAAGTAGATGTTGCTAAGAAAGTGAGAGAAGCCCGAAGGGAGAAAAAGAGGATCAAAGAAAATAAAGCCCTAGCTACACCACATCTAAGGTCATAATTTGACCCAATTCAACAGCAACTGATAGTGACCCATTTGTCACCAAATATAGTCAAGCCAAATGAGTAGATGCAACCAGAGGATTACACAATGAATGCAATGGCCATAGATATGCCCCTATTCAGATCACAAGATAGGGTTGAGCTATTAAATGAATCTAGTTCTACAGTTGCCAAAGATTATTTGAAAATATCAAGGAAGCTACAAAAAATGGAGGCTGATTTGGCCAAAGAAAAGGCAAATTGTAGAAGTTTGACCACAAAGATCAATACCAAGAATATTGAAATAGAGAGTTTTAATAAATAGTTTCAAGATACTATTTCTCTTTAGACTCACCCAGCTATCCAGGCCCAAAATGATTCTTTAAAAGTAGGGCTAATGTAGGTAAAGGATGTAGTGACAACCTTAAGATGAGAAAAGGTAGCATTCTAGGAAAAATGTGAGGAAAGCCTTCTACAAGTTACTCAACTTCAACAGAAGATATTGAATGAATAGAATAACACCACGGCTATACATGCCCAACTTTAAGCTGAGTGACAAAGGGTAGAACAATTGAAACTTGAGTTGGATAATAGGCTATAGAATATAGGGGTGTTAAAACTGGTGAAGGAGCTAAATGAATCAATATGGAAAAGAATCTCTCAGGAGATTACCCAGCTCAGACCTTCTCTAACCTTTCTACTAAATGCATAGAAATTATGTGAAAAGGTGGAGACTTCGGTTGAAGACACTCTATCTATAGTTTTTGAGAGAGTATTGGACTCTAAAACACTACTACAAAAGATATATGATGCAACTAATGGAGTGTTGTTAGTAGATGGGATTAATGACAGAATGGTCACTGCTAAACGAGTAAATGAGGTTCTCAATTGCAATTCTACCGCAATCAATTATAGAGAGCTTTTAGATGTGATGAAAGAAGGAATCAGTGAAATGAAACAAAAAATTGAAGACTTAGTGAAATTAGGTATTCCTTCCCCTTTCCCTAATGACAACACTGTGATGATGATTGATGAAATTAAACCTTTGTTGTTGGCTAGGCAGAATGATCAGGCAGTTTTTCAGGATTTAAGGGATGATTCAATAGTATCTGAAGTAAAAGCTATTTTGATTCCTATTTCCCAGCTTGAATTTAAATTGAAGGCTATGATTCATATTTTGCAAAAAAATTCACACAAATATATTATCAACCTTGATTTAGCCTTCAACGAATTACAAAATAAGTAGGGATTATCTAATGATGAGTGGTCTACTTATGAGATAACCCTACTGAAGCTGCAATTTTTTGTCACATTTTGATCATGTAGGAGTTGTGGATTCTTTTTTAGTAGGTTCAAAAGCCCTTAGGGTCACCAATAACTGTAGAGTAAAAAATACTCTACATTTTATTTTAATTTTCAATTGTGCGATCCAAATTTTGTCCCTGCACACTTTGGTTTGAGACAGTGAAGTTTTGACTCAGAGCACAGGCTTGAATTTCTTTTGCCTCAATTTTATCTAAGTGTCAAAATCAAGTGAAAGCTACCAAGTGTCATTGGCCGAGGCACCTTTCATAATTTCTAGAAGTTTCTCAAGACGTGCCACGTGTCTTATAGTAACTCAGTGGAGTGCAACAAGTGTCAGCATCCGCATCTCATGTTTCTCATACATCTCGAAAGCTTTTTTCCAATAAGCTTTCCTCAGGATCAAGTGGATGGTGCCAGATGGCAATCACAGAAGATTTCAATATGCTTTTCTAAAAGCAATGGAAGATGCCACGTATCCCTAGCTAAAGAAAGTGGAAGATGCCATGTGTCAACATCTAAATTATCTTCATTTTGTTTCATTGATAAGTAAAGATTATGGTGGGTCCTGAGTTGTATTTTTGAGGCAAGCAGAAGCCACCAAGTGTCACCATCTTTGTAAATATAAAATGAGGCCTGAATGTTTCTATAATAGAGACAAAGTGACACAGAGGATACCAAGTGTCACCTTCCACAGGATTCTCAAAGGGTAACTAAATGTAGTGGAGACTGCCACATGTCCTTGGCTAAAGATGCACAAAAAGTGCCACACATCCCTATCCCATTTTTGAAGTTGCTAAGGTGATAAATGTTGTTGGTCTTATTTCTATTAAGTTGTTAAATTTTTGAAAAAGTGGATTGCAATAGGTGCCAAAGGTGGAACACTCCTGAGCAAAGACACAAAAAGAGTATAAATTACACAAAAAGTGTCATGTGCCTTTGGTAAGTGCTGCAAAACATGCCAAGTGTCATTTTTTGGTGCCTCCTAAATAATAAGAAGGTTTTCAAGTATGAAAGAAGGAATCAGTGAAGTGTCCTCTCCTGTTTGAAAGTGGGAAGTACCCTGCATCTCTATTTCAGTCAATGAACTCGTAAGAAGATAGAACATTTCAGATCTAAGAAATATCCTGTGTTAGACACTTCTAGTTCAATTAGAGTTTAGTTAGGCCATTAGATTGGGAATGTGCAGACAATCTAGAGCTAATCTAATGCTATAAATAAGGGTGCAGAGATCACAAGAAGGATCAGAAGATAGAGATAATTTTCTATGAGAAATTATTGTCAAGAGTTTTTAGACTTTTTTTAGCTATGATCAGGAATATTATTTGCCTTTGTTCTATTTTCTTGAGTTATAAAGTTTATGTAATTGTGCATGTTTTTGTGCCTTTTATGTGACTAGAGAATTAATAAGAAAATTGAGTTATGTGCCTTTGTTGATATTTTCTATGTCATTTCAAAATTAGTCTAAGTTGTGAGCCTCTATTTCTATTGTTTTTCATCTTTTACATTGATCATGCCTTGTTCACTCTTTAATGTAATTGAATCTTACATATAGCTTCATTGTGCTTAAGGGTTGAATTAAATTTAGATGCATTGCCATATTTAGAGTTTCTTTAGTTTCACTTGTGTTTCTATTTAAATCCTATCCCTTTTTCCATTATACCCTTGATATAAAGAAGATCTAGCTTCTTTAAAATTTGAAGGTTGTTTTAGGTTGCAAGTCCCACATTCTTGGAACTTCCCATTTTTGGTGTTAGAAACAACACAATTTTAATCATCAACAATTAACAAATCAGGGTTGGTAAAAGGAGGGTTGGACCTACCAATGGTAGGTACTCCCAAAGTAGAGGAGTCAATGGTAGGGGTAGAAGGTGTAAGGGCAATAATTGGTTGGATGGGTTGATTTTCCCCCATGGTGTCAAAGGGGTTGGTAGATATAGACACTTGAGTGGCTAAAGGTTGGTTAGTAATAGCGGTTACTAAAGGATCTGGCATCAAGTAGGATGGTATGCCATGTTGTCCCCCAAAAATATCACTCATTTTTGGGACAACATTTGAATTATTTCAGTCCTACAGACCAAAATCCTCTCTTCCCCTTTCAAAAAATTGTTTAGAGTATTCAGGTTCACTTTTCAAGCTTTCTAGAAATCTATGGACTCTGCAAGCTTGAATCTACAAAGTCTACAGGTAGGCTCAAATCTATGGACTCTCAAGGTTGGTTTCTATAGACTTTATAGGAAATAAATGGGTTCAAAAGGCTTAGCCAAATAATGAAGAATGAACCATTGAAATATTGAACCAAAGTTGGTTCAATCAAAAGGTTCAAGGGGCTTCAACGGATGAACCATTGAATCGTTGAACCAAATGGTTCAACAGGTTCAAGGTTCAAAGGTTCAACAAAAGCTTAGAAAGATAAAGGAAGCAATGTTTGAGCAAGACATAGAATAAGCCAATGAACCGATTGAACTTTGAACTAAAAGAGTTCAAAGTTTAATGGTTCAACATTGGTTTAAAAGCTCAAAAGCAGCCTCAGTTAAAGGAAAAGTGGCACACAAATGGTTCAATAGGTTCAAAGTTTAACATGGTTCAAGCAACAGTCAACCAATGATGTCCCCGTAGATGCCAAATAGAAGGTAAGGGAATATCCCTTGAAATTCAAATAAAGTGTAGAACTCAAAGGAAGAACCAAGAAACTGGCTGAAAAAATAGCCCGATAGCTCAAATTGTAGCAGGAAGAGACAAAAGCTGGAGAAGCCTGACTGAAGAGAAAAGCCTGCAGAAAAGCGCTCAATGAAAAAAGACAAAGTGCAACAAATGTGACAAGTGTTTGCATCTGTGTTCCCCTTTTGACTTGCTTGGGCAAAACGTGTCATGGACTCCATTTTCCATGAGTTTTTAATGAGTTACATAATAGCAAAACTTGCCACTTGTCAAAGACATAGAAAGGACCCCCCCAAAGACATAGGCAAGAAGGGCTATAAAGAGGAAAGAAGCAATTAAGCAGTGAAGAGAGGAGCGAGACCAAAGGATCAAAAATATCTTCGAAAGAGTTATTTCTAGTAGGTGAAATAGTGGATCGAGTAGAATTCTAAGCACACCAAACCAAGGACACGGCCTATTTTCTTCCATGAAGTAAAGATGAATGGATGGCTGTGCAGACATCAGAGGTGATAGACCAGATGATCCAGACTCGGGAGAAGACATATGGGATGAAATGGCATGCCATAGTTAAGACAGTTGCCCTATTTTCAATGCAATCCTTTGACAAACTTGAAAATGCATTCAAGGCATTGAATGCACAACATGGGCCATTCTATGGGAAGCAAGCACCCCAGTCTTTCTGGGAGCGCTATATATTGTAATCTCTCATTTGTTACAGAGGAGATCTTCCCCTTACCAAGAAGTGAAACTCAGCCCATTTTGAAAGGCATTACTGAGACTTTGAGCTCAGGTTGTAATTTCATTTTCCTTGTTATTTGAATGAGAAAGTAGGTTTTTCCAGACTTTGTGTTGTTCTAACTTGTGTCATCTAGAGGTGTCCTTATTCATTTAATGTGGTAAGTAGAACTAGTGGAGGTGAGCAGGAAGGTGTCCTAAAGGCCCACTATGGAGAGACTTTGTGCCCCCATAAGTACCTTCAGTGTGTTTGCATTTTCCTTTCCTATGTAAAGAGCCTTGAGATGACTTTGTGCCCCCATTGTTATTCATGTCTCTCTCTCTCGAGTTGCTGGTCACTCAGCACCCCTGTTACCAGTTACTTGCTACGAAAAAGAGTCCTATTGTTTGCAAGAACATGCACTTTTGAAAGAAGAGAAGTGCCTTATGTTGCCTCACCAAGATTTCTACTATTTAGGAAGGAATCTGGCTCTTGGCTAAAAGTTGCTTCTGAAAGAAGAGAAGCACCTTTCCCATCACCCAATATTTCTCCTCTATTTTTCAGCATCATCTCTAAAAGAAGAGAGATGGATGGTTTGTCCTACCCCCTGTGTCTTATTTTGTACATATATATATATATATATAGCCTTCTGCATCTCTTGCATATCTATAAGGAACCTCCCCTTGATGAGAGGAGAGATTTATCTCTAGATGATGTAGTAAAGTTGCACACCTAGCTGACTGATCTCCCTATGCTATGGTGATAGGAACTATTTTGGTCACCAGTTAGCTGGCTGAAAAAATATTCACCCAATAGTTTTTGGTGACTCTGTTGGGGACATAGTAATTTTGTGCAATTTGGAACTTGAAGTTTTAGATTGAAACATCACCTGTGTCTTACCCATTATCATTATCACCTTATCCATTATAGAGTCTGGCAACTCCCATCTGGGTTTTACCCATTATCCATTTATAGCCTTACCATTTTCATTCATTTCCATTATATTATCTGGTCTACAAAACTAGAGTTGTTGGGAAAGAAAGTGCAGTTTGAAGCCTCAAGCTTTAAGCTAAAGCAGGGCCAATTTCTTTTCCAATTTTGTCATATAATCTGGCAACTCCACTCAGATGTGTTATCCCTATTTTTCATAAATAAATCATGGAAGTTCGAGGCCCTTGGGGTAACTCTTTTCGCCCACTTAATCTAACTCCACCCCTGCATGAGCTACCACTCAGTTCAAGGAAGAATTTCCCCAAATTCTTTGGTGATGGAAGAGTCCACCCTGATGAACACATTGCAGCCTTCACCATAGCCTATGGTGTGATAGGGGTGGAATTTGAAGACATAGCAGTCAGGCTGTTTGTGGAGAAACGACAAGGTGTTGCTGCAGACTGGTTTTACCATCTGTAGACTAGATCAGCGACTGGCTGGGACACTATCAAAGCCAAGTTCAAAGCAAGGTTCAAACTAGTAGAAGATGCACATGCCCTTCTATCCCAGCTAATGCAGATGAAGAAGGAGCCTCATGAGCCTATGAGGGATTTCATTGCAAGGTTTGACAAGCTGAGGAATCAGATTCCTATCATTGCTCAGCCAATACCTAAAAACCTAAAGTGCTTCTTCATCAACTCACAACTGCCTAAAGTGAGTTTTTTGCTAAGGCATGCTGGCCAAATAAACCTTGATGAAGCTCAAGACTTGGCTACTGAGGTAGAATATGACCTTATCTTGGCTGGAAAGATAAGAAGGGATTCAAATAGAGGCACATCTTCCTCATCTTCTGATAACTCACCTCTAGCCACCACTGACCCAATGGTATAGAAGTTAGCAAATGAAGTGTTGGCCCTTAGAAGATAAATGGCCCAAGGTATGTTTTCTGCTCCTCATCAGGATGCCCCAAGGAGGACATTTCAGAATTAGGCATACCAAGGCAATGTTGCCAGGGGTCAAGGGTAGCCAGATCATTTTCCTCCCCCACAGAGGAACCTTGCCATTGAAACACCTCCAACTAACTCAGAAGTTGGATATTTGGAAACAAAGCATGAGTTCTCTTTCCAACCTGAGTTTAATCAAGAAAATGATGATGACCTCTTCAAGGAGGATCAAGAAGAGTCAGCTGGCGACTCCCACATTAGTTTCCTGAGTTACCAGGATGAACCTAGAAGTAAAGGTGAAGCAATTGAGGGATCATGTGTAGTGTTCATTAGGTCCAAGAACCAGTCAGCCCAGGAAGTTGATAAAGAAAAGATAGAGGAGCAACCTCAACCAGCAATTTCAATTGCTAAGCAGGGAACCACTCTGCCTCTCCAGCCAAAGGATCTAGTAGTTGTTACAGAAGTAAGTACATTGAATATCTCTGCACATTCTACTTCAAAATCACAAATTAGTCCTCCCACCCCTCCCAAAAACCAAAAAGATGAACCCCCATCCGCTGTGCTTAGTCTAATCTAGCCATTTGACATAATTGATCATGTCAAAAGTGTTGAGACCCAAACGGCTGCCCCTATAGCCCAAATATTGTTTGAGTCTTCAGGTAGGGATGAAATAGCAAAAGAATTGGTGGAGTGTAGCATAAGTGCAGAAGAACCCTCCCCTCCAAATGAAGAAGAATCTGAGATATCTGAGGGGGACAATCAAGACATGTGTTGGGCTGAGTTATCAGAACAACAAATTATGGTACTGGACCATGTTGTTGTGCTCCAAAATTAGGCAGAGGAACTCTTTTTCGAGAGCAAAAAATTATGGTTTTTAGATTAAAGACCATGTCTTGCCACGAGGCAAGAAGAGAAAGCTAAGAGGAGGACACAGGAAATGTGATTCCTGGTGGAGAGTTCCATTCGACTGTCACTGATTTTGGGGGCAAAATGGCTTCTTGTTGGTTTATTAGGATAGAAGGCCATTTTCACTGCCTCTCAAGGGGCAGCATTTGAGGTACTTCAATTCTTGAAGTACCAAATAAATTCACCTATACATTTGTATATCTGTATAGTTTTTGTTTCTATTTTGTGCTTTTCATTTTTGTTTGTTTTTGTCACCTTTCTTTTTGGGTAGCACGACTCCATAGCCCAATGGCACGCTTCAAGGCACTGGAGATTTTGGATTCTACTCCCTTCAATCACTTTTTGCAATAGAAGGAAGTTCCCCAACTAGAGCCAACTATTGTCCCCCAAAAATATCACTCATTTGTGGGACAACATTTGAACTATTTTGGTCTTACAAACCAAAATCCTCTCTTCCCCTTTCAAAAAACTGTTCTAAGCATTCAGGTTCACTTTTCAAGCTTTCCATAAATCTATGGACTCTACAAGGTTGAATCTATGAACTCTACAGGCAGGCTCAAATCTACGGACTCTCAAGGTTGGTTTCTACAGACTCTATAGGAAATAAACAGGTTCAAAAGGCTTAGCCAAATAATGAAGAATGAACCATTGAACTGTTGAACTAAAGTTGGTTCAATCAAAAGGTTCAAAGGGCTTCAATAGATGAACCATTGAACCAAATGGTTTAACGGGTTCAAGGTTCAAAGGTTCAAAAAAAGCTTAGAAAGATAAAGGAAGCAAATGTTTAAGTGAGACATAGAATAAGCCAATGAACCGATTGAACTTTGAACTAAAAGAGTTCAAAGTTCAATGGTTTAGCATTGGTTCAAAAGCTCAAAAGTGGCCTCAGTCAAAGGCAAAGTGGCACACAAATGGTTCAACGGGTTCAAATTTCAACATGGTTCAAGCAACAGTCAACCAATGACGTCCCCGTAGACGTCAAATTTAAGGTAAAGGAATATCCATTGAAATTCAAATAAAGCACAGAACTCAAAAGAAGAACCAAGTGACTAGCTAAAAAGATAGCTCGATAGCTCAAATTGCAGTAGGAAGAGACAAAAGCTGGAGAAGCTCGACTAAAGAGAAAATCCTATAGAAAAGCACCTGATGAAAAAAGACAAAGTGCAGCGAACATGACAAGTGTTTGCATCTGTGTTCCCCTTTTGAGTTGCTCGGGCAAAATGTGTCATGGACTCCATTTTTTGTGAGTTTCTAATGAGTTACATAATAGCAGAACTTGCCACTTGTCAAAGACACAGAAAGGACCCCCCAAAAGACAGGCAAGAAGGGCTATAAAGAGCAAAGAAGTGCTTAAGTAGTGAAGAGAGGAGCGAGACCAAAGGATTAGAAATATCTTCAAAAGAGTTATTTCTAGTAGGTGAAATAGTGGATCGAGTAGACTTTTGAGTGCACCAAACCAAGGACATGGCCTATTTTCTTCCATGAAGTAAAGATGAATGGATGGTTGCGTAGACATCAGAGGGGACAGACCAAATGATCCAGACTCGAGAGAAGACATATGGGATGAAATGGCATGCCATAGTTAAGATAGCTGCCCTATTTTCAATGCAGTCCTTTGACAAACTTGAAAATGCATTCAAGGCATTGAATGCACAACATGGACCGTTCTATGGAAAATAAGCACCCAAGTCTTTCTGGGAGTGCTATATATTATAATCTCTCATTTGTTATAGAGGAGATCTTCCCCTTACCAAGAAGTGAAACTCAGCCCATTTTGAAAGGCATTACTGAGACTTTGAGCTCAGGTTGTAATTTCATTTTCCTTGTTATTTGAATAAGAAAGCAGGTTTTTCTAGACTTTGTGTTGTTCTAACTTATGTCATATGGAGGTGTCCTTATTCATTTAAATTGGTAAGCAAAACTAGTGGAAGTGAGTAGGAAGGTGTCCTGAAGGCCCACTATGGAGAGACTTTGTGCCCCCATTGTTCTTCGTGTCTTTCTCTCTCAGGTTGCTGGTCACTTAGCACCCCTGTTACCGGTTACTTGCTACCAGAAAGAGTCTTGTTGTTTGCAAGAACATGCACTTATGAAAGAAGAAAAGTGCCTTTTGTTGCCTCACCAGGATTTCTACTATTTAGGAAGGAATCTGGCTCTTGGCTAAAAGTTTCTTCTGAAAGAAGAGAAGCACCTTTCCCATCACCCAGTATTTCTCCTCTATTTTTCAGCATCATCTCTGAAAGAAGAGAGATGGATGGTTTGTCCTACCCCCTTTGTCTTATTTTTTTCATATATATATATATATATATATATATATATATATATATATATATATATATATATATATATATATATATATATATATATATATATATATATACATATATATATATATACATACATATATATATATACATATATATATATACATACATATATATATACATATATATATATACATATCCATATACATATATAGTATATAGCCTCCTGCATCTCCTGCATATCTAGAGGGAACCTCCCCTTGATGAGAGGAGAGATTTGTCTCCAGTTGATGTAGTAAAGCTGCACACCTGGCCGACTGATCTCCCTATGTTGTGGTGATAGGAACTATTTTGGTCACCAGTTAGCTGGCCTACAAAATATTCACCCAACATGCCATAAATAGGCTTTATAGGTGGGGTTGAGATAGGGGTTCAATGATGCAAAGTATTAAGATAATGTTGTAAGGTGGGTTATTATCTGAAAGGAAAGCAAAGTTGGGATCCCCCTGAAGAACAATCTCAGGGATATGGGAAGGTTTAGAATGGTGAGATGAACTCTTTGCATCTGATCGATAGTAATCCATCTAAGATTAGGTAGAAGAAATTGGGTAGTCTATATATGGGTCTTGACTTGCTAATTCTCTTCGTTGTTGTCAGGTAAGTAGCATATAAGACTATAATAGAAATACAAATAGATGATTTTAGAATTCAAGACAGAGAAAGTAAAAGGAAAAAACCCAATGAAAAGTCAACACAAACTAAGGTAATTAAAATATTGTGATTGATTAATTATCTCATCATTTAGCTTATGCCTTAATGTGAAGAATGTGTAGTAGATTGGTTTGTAGATCAGGTACTAGATAAGCAATTTAAAGATGGTTTTGGGTTAGTTTTAGTACTCAAAAAGAAATCTATATTGGAATCAATGCATGGCTTGGTATTGGGGCCTACTCCCTCATTTCATAGTCCCATAGAGATAAGGGTTTCAAGTACTTAGACAATATATATTTATATCTAGAGTTTATTCTCAACTAGAGAGCTGAGTTGGTCTTCCCCTTGGTGATGAAATCCAAGTAGGATCATTAGGTAGGGTAAGGTGAGATATTGATTGGTTAAGTCCTAGTTGGGCTTTGTCTCAAGTATGTTATGATGTTTTCTTGATTTTGTGATTTGGTTGTGTAACATAAGTATAATATGCTTAATCCTAATGCTATTTAATTAAACTAGGTGAGCTTATAAGAGACAGGTAATTAATTTATGCAGCAAGTTTTAAACCCAAATGAAAATTTTTGATTTTAATTATGAGCACATAAATAGAGATAGATGGATATAGATGTAGATAAAGATAGAACCCAAGTAAATACTAGGGTCCCATTAGGCGTGCCAGAATGTTTCACTTAAATTTTGGTATTATTCTGAAGAAGGTTGTAAAACTAGAAATATGGGTTGTGGTAAAAATACTTGATAAAAGTGTGCACATTGAATTAGAAGATTGTGATGAAATCCTCTTTGGTTGGGGAGGAAAACCTATAGATAAGAAAGTACTAAATCAAATTTTTTTTTTAGATAGATAATTAGGTGGATTGCCTAACACCGACTAAATCCCAGAAGCGTAAGCTTCCTTAGGGGTTATCAATCCACCATGTTTAAACAATCAAGTTGATAAAATGGAAATGAGGTAATTGCATTAATAATCATAAGGTATTGAAATTGCATACAATAAAACTTGTTAGAAAAGTAGACTATAAATGATCTAATTAGTGATAGATTAATTAATACTAGTGCTAATAGGTCAAGGTATGGCTCAAAAAATTAGAAAAGGGCCTGCAAGTGGTCAAAAATATAGAAAAGTACATTTAGTTAGGTATAAGAGGATCAAATTATCTTGTTAGTTTTTTAATACCATAGGTGACCATCGATGATTAGGTTGACCATTGATGGTTAGGTCTGACCATCAACGGTTAGGTCTGACCATTGACGGTTGATTGTCCAAATTTTGGGCTTGCCAACAGCTAATGATGGGACTCAAAAGATGAATTTTGGGAGTTTGGTGCTAAGTTTTCTAATTGAAAAAGGGATGAAAATAGATAAATAATAGTAATCAAATACTTGAATCACCAAAAATGAGTTTATTGATTGATAGATGATATCAATTCATAGGTGCAATCTGGTTTGATTCCAGTAGAATGACAGTGCTTGGAAACTTAATCTGAGAGGCAATGGTAGATTGGCTCTCTCAAATAGATTTTTGATGATGTTTGATAATGTTGGATGACCTATAATAATAAAATATAAGTACCTGAGATCTTGATAATAGTTATATATGGATTGATCTCTTGTTTCTCTCCTCTTCTTATAGAGAAGGGCCAAGGCTGAAGTAGAAGTCTAAGAGGTGATTCTAATTACAAATTTCTCATGCAAGGTCTCATGAGAGGATTTACACAACTTATATTTAGAAAAGGTAAGTGGGTGTTTTTTGGTGTTTGCATACTTGTTTTCATGAAAAAACCTAGATGGTTGGGATCGACCATCGACAGTTATTCTGATCATCGACGATTAGATGATCATCAATGATTATCCTAACTAATGATGGTTAGGTGACCATCGATGGTTATCCTAATCATAGACAGTTGAGGCCATCAGTTAGAAGTAGCCAAAAAGGGTGATTTTAAGATTGATCAGTTAAACACAAATGAGTTTTGGTTTGTTTAGAAGATCCAAGGATTTGTTTCAGGGTTTGATAGTCAGAATCCAAATGTGTAAGATTCTGGTGTCTACATGCTCTTTAGTTAAGTGGAGATATAAAACCCTTTCTAAAGATAAATTTATTTTATAAATTAGATGATTGATAAATTAAATAATATAATGTATTCTTAAATTGTGAAATGTAATATTTAATAAGTTCATCATGGCCTTCATCTAAGCTTTAAAGATGTTCCAATGTGAATTTAGTAACCTTGTTTATTATTAAATTTGGGTAACAAAACTTCTTATAACTACTTAAAGTAAGGTATAGATAAACTAAGAACACTATAGAACCAATATATGGCCTCTCCTTTTTACATTTTGTGTAAATATTTTAATAATATTCTTCCATCATTTGAGAATTTCTCAAGAGAAAGTACATACTTATTCAATTGACTACTATGATCTCTATGGCTATACAAAAATTATACCTTAGGCATGAAAAATCATTTTAGATAATTAAAATTGAATATGATTTGTGTCATTATTTTTCATATTAGCATCACATGATTTATATTATCAAGAGGTAACTTTATTTTAAAGGTCATTTATGGCATGCATCATTGAGATGATATAGATAATAAGGATAGTAGTGGTTTGTAAAGATTAATTTATTGTTATCAACTCACCATATATCCTAAGCATAGGTAAATTAGATTCATCACAAACATTTTCATTATTACATTGCTTGGATTCACACTCTATGGAAACATCATTGCATAAAATGGAGTCACACTCTATGGAAACATCATTACATAACTTGGAATTACATTCTATGGTAATATCATTTCATAACTTAGAATCAAATCTATGGATACATTATTTTATAATTTGGAATCACATTCTATAGAAACATTATTTTATAAAATGCAATTATCATCATATTAGTATTCTATAAAAAACATAGAGATGGTATCACGTTGTTTTTTAATATAGGTATCATGTAAAGGAGAAGAAATGTCATCACATTTAATTACAATGGAATAAATAAAATTATCCCATTTAAATTATAGATAAGTATAAGGCATGTCACATTATTTTGCATTATCCACATCTTTTGTCATTTCAAGGGAAGAAGGACTAATACTATGTTTCAATTTAAGAGAATAAATAATAGATTGTGCTTTACTTGAGAAAATGGAATATCAATATTTTTGTATCACTAGAAGCATGAATAATTTATATTGCATGGAAAAACATCATGATCATAAATGCATGTCATCTATGCATGAATCTATTATATCTTCTTTCTCAAGTGAAATGCTAGAAAAATCAATAAGTATATTATGAAATTAATTAGTACTTTCCTCTTGTTATAATGTGTGATTATAAGAGTGTATATAAGGATTAGGAACATTGATTTCAACCTTATATTATTCTTATTAAAATAAACTATATTTATCACTAACATACCAGTTCAATTCATAATCACACTCATAGTCATCTATTTTTCAATTTTCCATATAGTTAGCATTGTTATTCACACAAGTTTGGCTATCAGTACATTCATTAGTATAAGAATAAGGCATGGAATGGGTTTAAAATAATAAATCCATAGGATGATGACTATTAGGGTTTTAGACTGGTCACTCATTTTAAATTTACCAAACCCTAAGACATCAAGAAATATAAACACAAAGCTTAATTCTAATAGGAAATAGAACATAGGGATATAAGGTTTTTGAGGATATAAACCCTAAGGTTGAGATCATTTGTGAAGGGGATTTCAGAAATAAAATTTGAAAATCAAATCTAAATACATAAATTTTAAACCCTAGTGATAGAAAGAATAAACCCTGTGGTAACCTAGGGGTTTTCAAGGTTTTAGACAAAAAACAAGTTCACCAATATGTTTTAAATTTTATTATGTGATCTAATAAGATATAAAATTTTCACTATTTTGATTGCATAATATAAATAAACAATCATGCAAAATTGAATACTACCTATGATTTATTGCACATGTTAAATATATAAATTTATCAAACATCTAAGGGATATAAAGTATTTAGCTTATTATAACTCAGTTCTAGTTTTTGTATTCTATGATAATAATCAAATGAATTCTATAATAAATTTATGTGGGTTAAAATTAGGAACATATTATGATGTCTATGCAGGATACCGCTAGAATCTTCCACACACCTATAAAATTTTATAACTTTTTATTTTTTATATACTTGTCCAAAGAGATAGAATCAATCTATTTTCACTCAATATTATGTGCATACATATACATATGTATTTTTTATGTTTGATCACCTTAAAAAATATGTGGATAATCATGTATTATTTATCCTTTGTCCAAATCTTATATTTTTCACTTGTGATTAGGATTACTTTAAAATTGGTTTTTATTTTAGGTTAGACTAATCTTATATAATCCCCATTAACTGGTTGAGTGTTACATACATTTAAAATACTCCAAAGAGGGCTTAAATCACACGTAGTTATCCCTTTAATGTGTGCATATGACAAATCACATGGATGCAAGTATATATACTATATCTCCTAGGCCCTCCTTTGATACAATCATGTTGAATAAATATTGACCTTAGAAACATCATGTTTTTAAAAGAAAAATCAAGTTAAGAGTCTAGTGTGTACTTCTTATGTAACTTTTGTAACTATTAATGTTTATCCCCAAATGCCTCAAAGAGTATTTATATATAGAGAGTTCTCAATTTTCATTTAGGGAACTAATGGCATGAAAAAATTCAACCTAAGAATGATCAAATGTGTAAAATAAATGCTCTAAAAGGAAATGTGCCCAAATCAAGTTTGAAAAAGGATTTAGTGTATCTAGAATTGTTAGGTGCCTATGTATGATGGAAACTTTTGTGAATTCTGCATCCTTATGGAATCCAATGGAAACTCAACTGTAAGTAAAACATGACTAGGGATCCCTATAATAAATTAAATAAAGCTATAAATAATAAAATAGAGTACAACATAGTTAAGTAAGAGCCAAGAAGAAGAAAAGATACCAAGATGAATGTGTTAATAAGTTTTATATTCACAACTAATGATCTATATTTGTAAATTTAAATGAAATCATTGTGTAAACATGTCTTGTACCAAATTTGTGTATCAACATTTATAAATAAAAAATATATTTCCAAGTTTGCTCAAAACAAGTTGGAGAAGGTCTTTAGATATTTTGCATGAGCTATATTAGAAGGTAAGAAAGGCTATACCAGAGTGACTTGGGATCTTTGTATTATATCCAGAGATGTTTTAGGCATGGGGATAGCTAACATTCAAAAGCGAGGAATTTTATTGTAGTAAAATGGGTCCATCATTCCATTGAAGATAAAGAGGATTGAAAATTCCTCCATGGAATTATATTTATTTAGGCATCCCAAATGAAAGAGCTACATGGAAAGAGATTTTATTTAATACCTTATGTATTTCCCATGTACCTATAAAAATCATAGGGATCTTATTTTTAAAAGTATTTAGAAATCCTAGGAAATAATTAAGACATGGTTGGTGTGGAAATGGGATCAATTCAGGTATAGGGATATTAATTGCACCTTCATGTCTCTTATTCTAGAAAAACCAAATCTTGAAACTTTAATGGATTTTAGATCAATCTCTATTTGAAATACAATATACAAAATAATTTCAAAGGAAATTATACAAAACTTGAGAATATAATTTCCTATCATAATTTATATTGAGAAAGGGTATTTTTTTAGTGATGGAAAAATGATGGATGAGCTCATGAATCATGAGATTTTACATACTTTTAAGTTAGAAAATAAGAGAAGAATGTTTTTGAAATTGGATATAGAGAAGCCTTTGAGAAAGCTTATGATAGAGTGAATTGCATTTTTTAGAAAGGTTTTGCATGTGTTTGGTTTTTTAGAAGAATGGATCTCATATATTTTAAATTATGTGACTGTGATTTTTTCCCCTCTATATTACTCAATAAAACTCGAGTAGGATTTTTTCAAATATCTATGGGAATATGGAAAGGCCATCCATTTTCTCCTTACTTTTTTCAAATTATGGATAAATCTTTGGGGAGAGTTTTGGAAAGATTAAACTAAACCAATAAAATAAAAGGCCTTAAAGCTCATGAGGCTAATATACCAAATACTCATTTATAATTTATAGATGATACCCTTCTATTTGGGTTAACATAGATGTTTATGTGTCAATTTTGAAGAAAGTATTTAAGAAATATGAGGCAACCTATAAAAATAAAAGTTAGTTTGAGAAAATCAAAAATATTATTTGTAAGTGTAATGATGGAAAGGAAGGCAAGGATATATGTGGTGTTGGGTGATCCAATTGGTCTTTTACCCAGAAAATACCTTGGGATGCATTTATTGATATGTCCAGATAAATAAGATTTTATTATAAACTTTGATTAATAATTTGCATGCTAGATTGGTAGGTTGGAAAGTAAAGTGGTTAAGATTAGAAAGAAAAATCATTTTGATTAAATCTATGTTTTTAGGATATTTGTATTTATATGTTATCAATTTTACAGATCATTGTGGGAATTTTAAAAAGATAGAATAATTTGTATATCATTTTTTATGGCATGGTAAGGAGGAAAAAGGAAAATTTATTTAACAAAATGGGAAAATGTGTGTTGACCTAATTTAACTTGTGGGATAAGGTTAAAATATTTGAAAATTGAAAATGGTGCTTTAGAAAAAAAATAACAAAAAAATTATACAAAGAAGAATCTGCCCCCTTGAATAGATTGGTAAGGGTATATCATTTAGACAATAATAGGCATGAGAAGATATTTACTATTGAAAATCTCCCCTCAAACTCTCACATATAAAACTTCATAATATATTTAATAAGGATAATATGTTATAACCTAACTTTGTATGTTGGGAATGGTTAATTAAATATTTTTTCTCATATTATTAGCAAGGCGACATGGTGCTTTAACATAGGAGATACCTTAGTGAAATAAAACATATTCTAGAAAGAAATTAGGGTGTAAAAGTGTGTAACTATTGGTCAACTTTAAACCCTTGGGTTGTTAGGTCTATGAAATTGAATTAATTATAGAATATTGATTGCCTAATAGAGCAAAAGGAATTGATTTTAAAAATTCTAATGTCCTATAAAATTTATATCAAATGTTTTAATGATATGTTTAAATAGATGGGGGATAAATTGGGGAGAAATAGTATAAGCATTGGATATAAATGTATGATTGTTGATGGGGATGTGATATATGCCTATCCAAGTTCCTTTGTTTGAAATGTGATAAGTAATCCTATAACTAATTATGGTTATTGGCTTGCTTATCTGGAAATAATTCTTACTCATGACATTTTACATTGAGTGGGCTTTATGAGTTCCTCTATGTAAGTAATGTGTAAAGAATAAGGGGAATCTATTGAGCATATCCTCCTCCCCTATTATTTTTATAGGAAATTATGATCATGCATTATCTCTAGGTTGGATCAACTATGGGTGTGCCCAATGTCCATTAAGGAAACATTTTTTCTTAACTTGTTAGTTCAAACTCATTTCTAGCCATAAGCTTATTATTTTTGAAATGGTCATCTGGAACATCTAGAAGGATCATAATAAAAAAAAATTGAAGATAATGAAATTAAATGGAAAATATTAAACAATTTATTTCTTATAACATCTCTCTTTCTACTAGAATTAATAAAAAAATGTTAACTACAAGAGGCAAACATTTCTTAGAAAATTGGCCTAAGATTGTATTGCCTATGTTTCAGTAACCTAAGGTTGGAAATAAAGATAGGTTGTATGTTGGATGGATCCCAAAAAAATATGGGACTTTTAAAATTAATTTCTATGGTGTTTTATAAGATAATATTGGCATAGTTGGTGCAGGATGTTTGAATTTTTACCCCAAAGGAAAACATTTTTGGGGGAAACATTTTATACACAAAGCCACAAATGATGAAATAAAATTTGTTACACTGATGGAAGGGAGTAATCTTGAAAAAATATATATTTATATAATTTATTATATAATTATATTCCATGGTTATTATTGATGTAATGCTAAAAGGGAGGACTCAAAATTTTAAATCTTATCATGTCCTTCATGGTGTTAAAGTGTTCGTAGGCCAATTTTCCATCTCTTTCCACCATTACTTTGGAGAGTGTAATAAGATATAGATATGTTGGAAAATTTAAGTTCATCAAGATCCATTATCTTCTATGTTTATAATACATCCAAGTGTATGGGTTGGTTTACTATAACTTTTGAAGTCAGATGCTAAAAATTCAATGTTGTAGTAAAGTGTTGTCTTTCTTGATTTTTTTTTTATAACTTTGATAACAAAAGTCTAATATGTCATTATGGAAGGTATTTTTTTTATAGATATGGAATGGGAATCATGAGGGTATAGTACTTCACCTTTCAATGTGGAACATGTTGTGTGTTGTTATAACTTATCTTATTTCCATGTTTTTTCTACTTTGGAATATTTGGCAAGCATTTTGGGTGGGAAAGGTACTATTGGTTTGAGAATAGAAGATGAGGAAGCATGGATATAGAAATGGATTGATATTTTTAAATCCTATGAGGTTGTGGTAACAATTTTCATAACTTGTTGTAGAAATTATTTTTCGCTTTTTGGTTTGATAATGGCAGGTAGTAGTTGTATATTTTATTTTATGGGATTTCATAGTATATGGCTATTGAAGATGTGATGAATGTAAATTATTTAGGATTGAATAAGAAATTACTACCAAATGTGGTCTTATTTCATCTAAGGAATTTTCCTCTTAGTTTTTTTAATTGTAGAATAGTTACAAAAGATAGCCTACCCTTGTTATTTGGTCTATTTGGTTTATGCCACAAAAGACCTAGGTTTTACTGTAGAACATTATTTAGTTTTGTTTATACAAAAGTGGATATGTTTTAACTCTCGTAGAATGTTTTTATATGGGTGTTTTTGGGATAATTTTAAACACTCTCCTTTGTCTAGTTGATTGTCTCTTAATTTTGAAGGATGTTCTCAATTTTAGGTTTTACTCAATAAGATTTTTAAAATATTTGGTATTTATATACTTGTTACCCTTGAGGTATTTTTACTAACTTTGGTATTTCTATTTTGGAAAATGGCTTGTTATTTTTAAGATATCTTTTTATTATGAAAAGGGTGAGGGATTCCACAACCCCATTTTAAAAATTAAAAAACACACTTACTCATTGTGGTGGTCTCTAGTTATTAATCATCGGGGTATCCCATCGGTTAAAGTGTCTTGGGTTAAAGATAGAATATTTAGGAAGGGAGTTCATACTATTTAAAATATCATTAGAAAATGATCTTGGTTTTAGAAACCCTGGCCTAAGATTAAATCTAAATGCAGGCTCAACCATAATGATTTTAGATCCATTGTTGATATCCAAACAATAGTCCCTGATTATTCCTTAGAAAAATTATCCTCAAAGACATTTCTCAATGGTGGATAGATTGGGATTGGAATGTTTCTACTCCATTTATATAGTACAAAACCTATTTATGGTATTAACGTCTCTCTTTTAAATGGGTGCCATGGAATTCATTTAAAATATGTTGGAATATTAAAAATGCATCTTCAATTTGGAGTAGGATATTTCTCATTATTTGATTTGTAGTGGTTGACCTAAAATAGCTCAATTTTTTGGTGCATGATAAATTAAGATTTTTTCTATTTATTACATTGAAACATATGGGTATCCCTCTCCCATGTTCTATATGGTAGTAACAAATAATCACTCAAGGATATTATTTGTCTCTCTGTGTGAGATTAACATGCTCAGAAGTGGATACATTCTTTCTTCAACCCCTTTAGAGTTGAGCCTTTTTATTAATATTTTTTTATTGGAGACTCTTCCATGTTCCCTATAAATTTTAATCAAATTTAACACTTTTTTTGCATTGAGTTTCTCTTTTAGCTTTGGAAAGACATAAATTATGTATTTTTCAATCATGAGCATTTATAAAAATATTTTTATATTTCTAACATAATTCCTATTATATTTAATTTATTATTTAAGATTCAAGTGTAAGAAGAAAAAGTGGCCTCTAATGTGGAACACCCTCATAACCTGATTAATTAGGGGAAATGACTTGTGAAATTTTAATAGAGTTCCTTTTTTACTCCCCTAAATAAAGAGAGACTAAGGACACAAATAATGTGGGAGAAGATGGTGTAGGCCTCACATATGTTTAGGGTTTTGCCTCTTTCTCCTTACCATAAGATTTCAATTTAAAGTGCTCATGTACACTGGTCATACCTAGAAATTTGTGGTTATAATCCTAAGATTTGGGATAGGAAAGACAAGTTCCCTCATATGAATTTGGATATATCTCCTCTAGACCACAAGAACAAGATCTAATGAAGAAAAAAATGCTAATAAAGATGGTTTGGACCCTATACCTAATAATATGCACCCTCTTTATTTTGGTTTTAGGGTAAAGCTTAATAGTCCATCATATCCCCCTCCTCCCTCACCAGGGATAGTATCTTAGATGGAATAATTTTATTATGATGCATCTTTATCTATAATATTTTTTATGTTGTGTACTTAGAGGTGATATTTGACATTTGGAAATTGGTTTTAATGTTTTGGTGTCCTTGGGATTTACTACTCTTGTCTCTAATTTTTTAATAATTGATTTAAATCTCATTTTTATTTTTCTCATGATATGCACTCATGCGAACCACCTTTTTGATCATGTATGTATATGTGGTTTTTATATTTAGACTGCCTTGCCAAATTTTAATTATATTTATCAATTTCATTCATCATCCCCTTAATTTAAATATGCATTTATTATTTACTATATTTTAATCTATATATCTTATATTTTACTATTGTCCCTTATTTTCATCATTTGTGTGGTGTTTTTGACATTTATTCACCCTCAATGGTATATTTTTGGTGAAACTAATGTGATAATAATTTATCACTATCACATATTTTAGTGTGGGTGGTTAAATATGGTAGGTAATATAGAAAAAACTTGAGGTGAATAACATATCCTACCCTTAATGCATCAATATGTGCCTATATTTAATCACTCAAACCAAGATCATGCATTAGCTCAATCATGAGATCATGTCTACACTCTCAAATGTGGAGATCATTCTACAACAAAAAATTGAAAAATAAGCATTAGGAAATAAGTCAATTATGATCAAAACAAAATCAAATAAATACATGTATAAAATCATACAACTTAATTTCACTTGACCAATTTTAGAATAGTGCCACCTAAATCATAGACATTATTGGGAGATAATGAAAACTATTGGCTTGGGTCTAACAACAATAGAAAGGTACTAACCATAAATAGGATTACTTCTTAGAAATATTATAATATCTTTCTTGTTATTACATTTAAATGATGAAATTATTTATAAATAAAATATATTAACTATAAATGATATTATTTGGGAACTCTAGTCTAACAACTTCTATTCTATGGATGCATGTTGTTCTAGTTTTTATTATCCCAAATAATTTAACCTAGAAGTTAATGTGGGTGTTTTAATTATGCCACTTACAAATATATTTAACCTTTAATATGATTTAATTAAATAATATAGCATACTCCTCCCCCCATTAATTCATCATATCCTTAAGAGTTCAAGAGATATAGTTTGTAGAATTCCTCAAACTTATCATGTGCAATTGACTTGGTGAAGACACTTGCACATTGATCTTGGGTGGATAAAAATTGGAGCTAAATGTTGTGTTTTTAGAAATGATCACATATGAAATGGACCTAAACCATGATGTGATTTGTGTGATCATGAAACACTAGATTACAAACAATTTGTAGAATACCTTGAAGAGTACATACTCTTTAGTTGTTTTTATGGTACTCCCAGTCCTAAAAGTATGTGATGTAGTCATATCACTTCATAGACAACTCCTCATGTTGAAAAATATTAAGCCTTGATGGAATATTGGGAAAATAATTTTTTATTATTTCTCCCCCATGAGATAATAATATATATTATAAATACAACAAATCTGATTGTGTATTTCCTATCATCAATAAAACTTGCATGATTTACGTTAGTGCATCCTGTCAAGAATAACTTATCAATATTCTTGTATGCCTGGGCATGTTAAAAAATATTTGGAATATATCTCAATGTCTAATGTTTTACTTTCCAATGACTCACCTTTGGTTCCTACATGAATTATTAAATATAGCTAACAACACAACTAATATTTGGCTTCATATAGGTCAAGTAAATGACATTCCCAATCAATTGATGAAAGATAGTTTCATTTATTAGTGTTGATGGATCTAAATGAGGAAAATAAATTATTTTTTCCATGGGTTTTTCAATATTATTATAATATATCATCCATAATTTATTGAGCATGGTCTTTAAATATTTAATTTGAGACACAAAGATGCAATGTCCCTTTTACCATACCACCAAACCAATATACTAGTAAATAAGCCCAATAAATATCATGTCAAATAATCAATTGAGGTATTTAGTTATTATATCAATAATATTTATTGAGATTCATGTGATGACTATAGTGTTGATATACAAATTGAGAATCACAACCTCCCTTATTTCTCCTTGAGGTAGAGGTTTGGCTTATATGGAATCTACTATAATCCATGTTGTATGAGATGTAATGTATCAATATTCATGTGCTATGATTAGGGACCTTATTTGAAACCATAAAAAACTTGATAAGTTTACAAAAAAAATTCCTTGACCTGGTGTCACAAAACTTTCTAGTTGGGTCATGTAGACTTCCTCTTGTGTATCTCCATACAATAAGGAACTTTTCACATCCATTTAATGGAGTTTATATTTAAATTGAGCATCCATAAAAAGACCATTTTGATAGTATTTATCTTAGTTATGGGATAAAAATTATCATTATAGTCAATGTCTTATTTCTATCCATAATCCTTAGCTACAAGTATCACCTTGTACTTGTCAGTGATTCCATATTATTCATACTTGGTACTAAAAATTCACTTGAAACTGATAAGATTATTACTCATTGGAAGATCAACAAGATGTCATGTATTATTATTCATTAGTGACTAATATTTAGAATCCATGGTGTCTTTACAGATTTTTGACTCTTCAGCTTTGAAATCCATTTAGATCTTAAAATATTTTAAACTATACTCATAAAGGTCAAATTAACCTTTACACAATTCATGTTATGAGTCATTGGTCCTAAAGTAGAATGGAATAAGACTCCATCTAATTTTTAATATCAAATAGTATTGATATACCACTTAGGAATATTTTGAATAATACTTGTAAATGGCAGAGATCAAGGACCTAGATAACCATCATCATTTTCTGTTGAGTATTGTCGTTAATATCAAAGGTATATCTTGTGAAGGTTGATGTCAAAGGAGACTAAGGATGATGTAGAGTGTTATAATGGAAGCATGTTGTCATGAGGGATAATTTGAAGGCAAGATATAATTTCAAGGTAAGAGAGAATTTGAAGGTAAGAGAGAATTTGAAGGAAACTAATGTATTATGGTTGCATGAAGATACAGGTCATTGATGTCAAAGTGCATATGAAGCCTAGTCATGACATGAAGAGGTATGTGCATGAAAATTAATGAATATAGGAATGTGAAGGTTGTATGTCACTATTTGAGCACGTATTTTAGGCATATTGAAGCATTCATGAGGGTTTCAGTGTGAGCCTACTGTTGATGCTTAGAATTGTGCTACTTCCAACACCAACAATGGGAAGTTTCAAGAATGTGGGACTTACGACCTGGAATGACCTCCATATTTTAAAGAAGCTGGCTCTTCTTTATCTCAAAAGTATTATATGAAAAAGGATAGAAATTAAATAGAAACATTAATGTAATGAAATAAAATCTAACTATGGCGATGCGCCTAAATTTAATTTGATCCTTAATACTAAGCACAATGAAGCTATATTTAGGATTCGATTACATTAAAGAGCAACCAATGCATGATCAATGTAAAAGATGAAAACAATAGAATCAAAGGCTCACAACTTAGACTATTTTTTCAATAACATAGAAAATATCAACAAAGGCACAGAACTCAGTCTTCTTATTAATTTTCCAGTCACATAAAAGGCATGGAGACATGCATAATTATACAAAATTTCTAACTCAAGAAAATAGAACAAAGGCAAATGATATTCCTAGCCACCACTAGAAAGTCTAAAACTTCTTGATAATAATCTCTCGCAGAAAATTATTTCTATCTTCTGATTATGATTTATGATGATCTTTGCACCCATATTTATAGCATTGGATTAGCTCTAGATTGCTCGAATGTTCCCAACCCAACGGTCTAACTAAACTCTAACTAAACTGGAAGTGTTTAACAAAAGAAATCTTTTAGATTTATAATGTTGGCCTCTGTGCAAGTTCAAATCCCAACGGCCTAACTGAACTAGAACTTAACTAGAAGTGTTTAACAGAAAATATTTTCTAGATCTAAAATGTTTAGTCTCCCTGTAAGTTCATTAGCTGAATTAGACACACATGACACTTTTCACTATGAAATGAGTGAGGAAACTTAGTGGCTTCCACATGCCTCACTTGAAAACTACCTCATTATTCAAGAGGCACTAAAAAATGACACTTGGCAACTTCTGTGGTAGTTATAAAAAACACACGACACTTTTTGCTGCATTATACTCTTTATTGTGTCTTTGTATCGAGAGTGTTCCATCTTTGACATTTGTCACAGTCCGCTACTCCAAAACTTTATCAACTTATAGAAAATAGGACCCACAACACTTCTTGCCCAATCAACTTCAAAAGGGGAATGGGGATAGGTGTCACTTTCTGTGTATGTTTAACAAATGACATGTGTTAGCTTTTGCTTGTCTATAGAAGCTTTTAGATACCTTTTGAGAGTCCTGCAGAAGGTGACACATGGTGGTCTCCACTGAGCTTTAGCTACACGATAGAAACATTCAGGACTCATTTAAGATTCACACGGATGGTGACACTTGGAAACTTCCACTCATTTTAGAAACAAAACCTGGGGCCCACCATAGTCTTTACTTAAAAATGAAATAAAATGAAGAAACTATGGATGTTGACACTTGGCAACTTCTGCTTAGCTTTAGCTAGGGACATATGGCTGCTTCTATTGAGCTTTATAAAAATATATTGAAACCTTCTATAGTTGCCACTTGGCGTCCTCCACATGCACTGAGAAAAGCTTATTGAAAGAAGCTTTTAAAACTCATAAGAAACTTGAAACATAGATGCTGACACTTGTCATGCTCTGTTGAGTTATAACAAGACACGTGGCACATTCTATGCAACTTATAGAAATTATAAAATGTGTCACGACTGATGACACTTGGTAGCTTCCACTTGACTTTGATACTTAAACAAAAATTAGGCAAAAATGAAACTCGTGCCCACACTCTGTGTCAAAAACTTCACTGCCTTGAAACTGAAACGTGCAGGGACAAAACTTGGAGTGCACAACTAAAACTCAAAATAAAATGTAGAGTATTTTACTCTACAGTTCTTGGTGACCCCAAGGACTTTTGAGCCTGCTTAAAAAGAATCCAAAGAATGTATAAAAAATGGAAAAAATCACAACTTAAGTAATTCCATCTGATAAATAGACCACTCAGCATCAGATAATCCCTGCTTATTTTGCAATTCATGGAAGGCTAAATCAAGGTTGATGCTTAGAATTGCACTACTTCCAACACCAACAATGGGAAGTTTTAGGAATGTGAGACTTGCAATTGAAATGACCTCTAGATTATAAAGAAGTTGGCTCTTCTTTATCTCAAAATTATTGTAGGAAAAAGGATAGAAATTAAATAGCAACACTAATGCAACGAAAGAAAATCTAACTATGGTGATGCACCTAAATTTAATTCGATCCTTAATACTAAGCACAATGAAGCTATATTTAGGATTCAATTACATTAAAGAGCAAACAATGCATGATCAATGTAAAAGATGAAAACAATAGAATCAAAGGCTCACAACTTAGACTATTTTTGTAGTAACATAGAAAATATCAACAAAGGCACAAAACTTAGTTTTCTTATTAATTTTCTAGTCACATAAAAGGTACAAAGACATGCATAATTATACAAACTTTCTAACTCAAGAAAACATAAAAAGACAAATGATATTCCTGGCCACCACTAGAAAGTCTAAAACTTCTTGATAACAATCTCTCACTAAAAATTTTCTCTATCTTCTGATGATGATTTTTGATGATCTCTGCACCCATATTTATAGCATCAGATTAGCTCTAGATTACCTGCATGTTCCCAACCCAATAGTCTAACTGAACTCTAACTAAACTAGAAGTGTTTAACAAAAGATATCTTTTAGATTTCTAACATTGGCCTCTGTGCAAGTTCAAATCCCAACGGCCTAACCAAACTAGAACTTAACTAGAAGTGTTTAACAGAAGATATTTTCTACATCTAAAATGTTTAGTCTCCCTGTAAGTTCATTGGCTGAATTAGACACACGTGACACTTTTCACTGTGAAACAAGTGAGGAAACTTGGCAACTTCATCATGCCTCACTTGAAAACCATCTCATTATTCAGGAGGCACCAAAAAATGACACTTGGTAGCTTCTATGGCACTTACAAAAAACACACAACACTTTTTGTTGCATTATACTCTTTACTATGTCTTTGTATCGAGAGTGTTCTATCTTTGACATCTATCACAGTCCGCTGCTCCAAAACTTTATCAACTTATATAAAATAGGACCCACAACACTTCTTGCCTAAGCAACTTCAAAAGGGGAATAAGGATAGGTGTCACTTTCCATGTATCTTTAACAAATGACACGTGTTGAGTTTCACTTGTCTTAGAAGCTTTTGGATACTTTTTGAGAGTCCTGTAGAAGGTGACATGTGGCAGTCTTTGATGAGCTTTAGCTACACTATAGAAACATTCAAGACTCATTTTAGATTCACATAGATAGTGACACTTGGTGGCTTCTGCTCATTTTAGAAAACAAACCTAGGGCCCACCATAGTCTTTACTTAATAATGAAACAAAATGAAGAAACTATGGATGTTGACACTTGGCAGCTTCCACTTAGCTTTAGCTAAGGACATGTGGCAGCTTCCGTTGAGCTTTAGAAAAACATATTGAAACCTTCCACAGTTGCCACTTGGCATCTTCTATGTGCACTAAGAAAAGCTTATTGAAAGAAGCTTTTAAAACTCATAAAAAACTTGAAACACGGATGCCGACACTTGTCACACTCCATTGAGTTATAATGGGACATGTGGCACATTCTACACAACTTATAAAAATTATAAAATGTGTCCCAGATGATGACACTTGGCAGGTTCTACTTGACTTTGATACTTAGACAAAAATTAGTCAAAAATGAAACTCGTGCCCATGTTTTGTGTCAAAAACTTCACTACCTCAAAACTAAAACACACAGGGACAAAACTTGGAGCACACAACTGAAACTCAAAATAAAATGTAGAGTATTGTACTCTACAGTTCTTGGCAACCCTAAGTAATTTTGAGCCTGCTCAAAAAGAATACAAAGAATTTATAAAAAAATGGAAAAAATCACAACTTAAGTAATGTCATCTGATAAATAGACCACTCAACATCAGATAATCCCTGCTTATTTTGCAATTTGTGGAAGGCTAAATCAAGGTTGATAATGTCCTTATGTGAAAAACTCTACAAAATATGAATTGTAGCCTTTAATCAAAATTCAAGCTGAGACGTGGGAATCAAGATAGCTTCCACTTCTAGCACTGATGAATCATCTGTTAAACCCTAGAAAACTAACTGATCATTTTGCCTAGCTAACAGAGGTTTAATCTCATCACCATCAACACAATGTTGCTATCAGGAAAAGGAGAGGGAAGACCCAATTTCACTAGATCTTCAATATGTTGATTCATATATTTGATTCCCTCTTTCACCACATCTAGAAGTTATTTGAAATTAATTGTTATGGAGTTGCAATTGAGAACTTTGTTCACCCTTTTTTTAGTAATCATTCTATCAATAATCCCTACTACTGATAACGTTCCATCAATTGCATCATATAGCTTTTGCAGCAGCATTTGAGAATCAAAAACTTTCAAAGAGACAGTGGACAGAGTGTCTTCAACTGAAGTCTCTACTCTTTTGCATAATTTGTGTATTTAGCAGAAAGGTTAGAGAGGGTCTGAGCTGAATAATCTCCTTAGAGATTCTTTTTCATATTGATGCATATAAATCCTTAACTAGATTCAAAACTCTTGCATTCTTTGGCCTATTAGCCAACTCAAGTTTCAATTGTTCTATTATTTGTTGCTCAGCTTGAAGTTGGGCCTATATGGCAATGGTATTGTTCTTCTCATTTAGTAGCTTCTGTTGGAACTGAGTGACCTATTATAGGTTTTTCTCACATTTTTCCTATAATGCTACCTTTTCCTGCCTTAAGGCTATCAATGCAACTTTCTCTTGTTTCAGCTCTTCTTTCAAAGAATCATTTTGGGCCTGAATAGCTTGGTGAGTCTGAAAAGAAATAGTATCTTACAACTATTTGTTGAGAGTCTCTATTTCATTATTCTTAGTTTTGATTTCTGTAGTCAAACCACTACAGTTTGCTTTCTCTTGAGCTAAATCAACCTCCACCTTCTATAACTTCTTTGATACTTTCAAATAATTAGTAGCTACTGCAGAAGTGGATTCATTCAGTAGCTCAACCCTATCTTGTGGTCTAAAAAGTGACATATCTATAGCCACTACAATCATCATATAATCTTCAGGCTACATCTGCTCATTTGGCTTGACTACATTAAGTGACAAATGGGTCACTGTTAGTTACTGCTAGATTAGATCAAATTGTGATGTCATATGTGGTGTAGCCAGAGATCTATTATCTTTCATCCTCTTTTTCTCCATCTAGGATTCTCTTGCCTTCTTAGCAATATTTGCTTGAGTTTGGAAGGTAGAAGGAGAGGCAATATGCCCACCCACAAAAGGATAACCATGTGGCAAGCCATAGGGAATTGCCAAATTTTGGCTAGGGGGAATCTGAGGAGGTACTCTCTTTGGGATAGAAGGGGGAAAATGAGGCAATGATGTGGCCTGAGTATTAATAGGTGGGGCAAAATGAGAAATGGCCATAGTAGAGGTGGTAGGAGATATTATTTGGCTAGATGGAAATGTCACCCATGTAGAAGAGAGAGATTGAGAATAAGGAGGAGAAACAACACATACCTGAGGAACAACTGATGTACTCAGTGGTTGGTGTGGTGAGGATTCTACCCCCTCTAAATTAGGTTGAAGCTTTAGCCTCTTATGTTTTCTTGGCATTTCTTCTTCTAGCTGTGCTTCCTTTTCTTCAACATTTACCACCACTACTAGTGGTGATTGTACAAAACTAGGAACCTCAAAGGCTGACATTGATGGAGAAGCTTTGGGTGGTGAGGATACCACACTCTTTTGTTTTTCAATGGCACTAAGATATTGGGGCCAGATAGTTATAGTGACCATAGATAAGGCCTGCACTGTATGAGTAGACTCTGCTCTAGCTTCTGACTCTCCACCCTATGTCTGTATTTTGCTTATATCAGGGCTAGAGACAGGAGACAGATGACATTCATCCCAGATTTCCTCCCATTTCTCATCTGAATCTACATTTTCAAAAGAGTGAGTTGTCTCACAAATCTCCTACCTATACTTCCAATAGGCTTCTATTTTCTCAGATTTCTAGTCTTTGTTCTTTAATGCCCTTCTTAAACCAAAAGCCATTCTAATTTTAGGATCAAAATCCTTTTGCTTAACATAAAAAATATCCCATGGCTTGACCTCTTAAAGGGGAAAATCTGTCAATTCTACATATAAATCAGGAATATCTTCCTGCGGGTTTCTTTTATTTTCCCAAAAAGGATGGCCTTCATGCACAATTCTAGTAGTGACCTTGTTATTCTTGACCCATGAAGTTATGAAACCACTTGGGTCATATCCACATTTATCTTCAATCAAAAAGAAACCTAGGAAGGCTAGCTTTCTCAGCAACACGTGCTCAGCATCTCTAACTTTTAGGGCCATGTTGTTCGCTACCCACATAATATCATACATTTTCTTTTTTTTCTTCACAGTGCCATACTCATTATCCACCATAGGCACTTGCCGGGTGACCTCTAAGAAAGCTATCCTAAGGATCAAAATATTAGGTAGAAACACTAGTTCTCCATTAAAACCATGGGCTCTAATAATAGTATAATGGGATCCAAAAAAATAATCACAAGGAATAGTGCAATTTGTCATAAGGCTTGAGACACTTGGAGTCAATCCATTTTCAACTGACTCTGGGCTTAGATGATAAAAGGCAAGGGAAACAAAAATATCCCAAAATTCATATGGGTCACAAGTTTTGGACAAGATATGTGTCCATGTAGACTCAAGAATGGTCCTACAATGACCGAATCTGGGGTCATGCATATTCAGATGCATGTATTGGGAAAAGATGTCAGAGTTTTGATACAACATGAGGTGAAACAGATAAGAAGAATACCTAAAAACCCCTTTAGATTTGAAATGGGTGAGCTGGTCAACCATTGAATATGTAATATATTCAGAGAAATTCAACTGATACTCTTGATACTTGTCAACAGTTTTCAATCTGAAGAGAATGACCATTTGTTCTTCATAGACAGTTATATCTTCTTTCATTCCAAAAATGAAAGCCATCATGGAAAGTGCCCCTTGACTAGCCTATGCAAATTGTGCCCTTCCTATTGGTAGCACTATCACAGTGGTATCATCTTCCCCTAATTGTAATTCTAATTTTAGAAACCTCAATTGATTATTGACATTTGCCCACTTTTCTGCATTTTGGCAATGGTGGGAAACGTGGCTGTCTTGTCATGATACAGGGCCAACATGTCCCTGATGGCCTTTGGTGTAATTTGTACCATGAATGGACCCTTTTGTATGGTATTTGAGGGTGCATGAAATAATTTAGCACATATTTTAACCAAATCATGGCATGGATGCACACTTGGGACAATAAATTATGCCAGTTGAGAAGTCCATATCCTCATTGTGACTGTTTCATATTATCCAGCCTTGGCCCTCTGAATACATCTTTGATGTGCCCCTTATTTTAGAGATTTGCCCAAAAAATTAAGGATTGGGTCCATGATTTTTTTTACAAAATCTTTCACCCTTGTTGGGTCGTTTGCATAACCAACTTTAGGGACTCTAGTTCGTGGATAGGTCTTTAAGGGTTGTACAGGGGCTGAAGCATATGGTTTGCTTGTGAGAAGCTTATCAATGGATTCATAAATCCCAAACCCCTATTGTGAAGACTGTGCCTCCTCCATATATATATCTATACTTGGAAATAGTGAACTTATGTAATAGGTATGAAGTTTTGCAATAGGGAAAACACTTTCAATAAGCAGGTTTTGCTATGAATTGAAATTTGTAGATAACAAGGATTTTCAAGAAGACTCAAGAATGTTTGAGACATTGTTAACCTTTAACTCTTGTTATGGGGTATTTAATGACCCATCAAGTCTCAAAAATGGCATTAAAACCAGATAACCATTACTAAATCTTATTAAATCTTCATGGGATAGCGAGTCAGACACGTCATGAAAGTGGCTGCATAAGGGTACTTTGGGGAATGTTGGAGATTTGAGAGATATTTAATGTGTTAAGAGTTTTGAAAATTTTGAAAAAGGCTCTGAGCTATGGCCACGTGTTCAAATAACACTTATTTAAAAGGAAAGGTGGGAAAGAAAAATGGGAAAACAAAGCAACAAGGAAAGGGAAACTATCTAACTATAATACATTAGAGACACATCTTAACTAAAATGTTTCAAGTAGATCCCATTCATAAGAATCTCTTTAGATTCTCCCTCCATTTTTTTGAGATCAAAATAATTTTTTTATTTACATGCATGAATCTTATAGGGGCCAGTCCATAATGCTTCAAATTTAGTATGTTGACCCAACTTGGCAGCTCTTGCATCCCATTTCAAAACAATTGAGTCTACTTCTAAATGGGGATTTGAAGTACTCTTATCGAAGCCATCTTTGATTATTTTTTGATGCTTCATTAATGAATCATGTGATGCATCCCTTTTTTCTTGAACTTCCAAGAGTTCAGCAAGTCTAACTTGCATGGGGCCATTTTCCTCAATTTTAATCTGTTTTAATAACTGGAGAGAAGGAATCTCCAAGCTTAGGGGCATTACAACAGGCTTACCATAGACTAATTCATATGGGGACATTTTTTTCACCTATTGAGGCATAATTCTATTAGCCCACAGTGTTATATTAAGCACTTTATGCCACTCTTTGTGATGATCAACCCCTATTCTCTTAATAAGTCTAATCAGGTTCTTGTTGGTTGATTCTGCCAAACCATTACCCTGAGGGTAATAATTTGAGGAAGTTTTTAGATAGATTCCATGATTTAATGCAAAATTAGATACTCTAGACCCTAAAAATGCTTTAGCATTATCTAAAATTATGGTACGAGGAGGTCTAAAGCGAGTAGTGATACTCCCTAGAAAGTCTAGGATCACATTTTTTTTTACTTCTTTGAGTGGCACTGCCTCACTCCATCTTGTAAAATAATCTATGGCAGTTTGAATCCATTTATGCCCCATACTTGAAATTGGATTGATCATTCCAATGAAATCAAGACCCCATTGAGCAAAGGGTTCATCAACAATTATAGGACTAAGGGGCATTGTTGCATCCCTTCTCATCCCGACATAATACTGACAAGATTGGCACTTTTTGACTAATTGATAACAATATATAAATAAAGTGGGCTAGAAATAACCTACCTGAGTTATCTTTATAGCTATGGTCTTTGCAGAAAAATGTCCACCTGAGACTCCATGGTGCATTTCATGTAGTATTTTCTTAGCCTCATCTTTCTCTACACATCTTAAAAGTATTCCATCAGTATTTCTTCTGAAAAGAACTTGGTCAATTAAAACAAAATGGACCCCTTGTTGCCTATAGTATCTCCTCTTGTCTTGAGAGAGATCTTTTGGGAAAATTCCATGTTTCATAAAATGGATCCTGTTTGAGACCCAGGAGTTCTGATCAACTTCTTGTATCCTCAATACACTTTCCTTTTTTGTTTCTTCAGGCATCATATTTTCCATATCTTGAGTCATGTATTGGCACAACCCCCTACCTCTGACCAGCTTAGTGGGTCTGA
The DNA here is from genome assembly GCA_037957365.1 of Torreya grandis. Taxonomy (NCBI): domain Eukaryota; kingdom Viridiplantae; phylum Streptophyta; class Pinopsida; order Cupressales; family Taxaceae; genus Torreya; species Torreya grandis. The sequence continues at coordinate 2,811,596 of JARHVA010000499.1, read as the reverse complement.
CCTCTACATCATATTCAAGGATCTTTGTTATCTAGTTTGCTCTTTTTCAGTAATTTCACCCTCCATAATGTATTCTCTAACACTAGGATGAGCCGCAAGTATCAGAATCTTGCTTCTTAATACCATATGCCTAAATTTCTTGAGGGATTTTACCATAGCATATGCCTATTTCTCCATAAAGTTGTATCTAGTTTCATACTCCCTAAGAGTCCTTGAGAAAAAGGCTATTGGGTGTTCTCCCTCTTGTTGATCATCTTTCAGTGTTAGGATAGCAACAATATTGAACTCTCCTCCATAAACATACATTATAAAAGACTTAGAAAAGTCTAGGTTATTAAGTACTGGGGCTATTGAAATTGCTTTCTTGACCTCCTCAAAGGCTTGTCTTCCTTTTGTAGTCCACTTGAACACCAAGTCTTTCTTCAACAAGAGTTTTACTGGTCTCACTAGGCCTACAAAGTCTGATATGAACCGACTGACAAAATTAATCTTCCCTAAAAAGGACTGAACTAATTTCTTATTTGATGGTAGGGGCAAGTTCATTATGGCTACAACTCTCTCTGGATCTATACAGACTCCTTCTTTGGATACTATATGTCCTAATAGTTTGTCTTAAGATACTACAAAGATACACTTCTTGGGATTCAAGGATATTCCAAATTCTTAACACTTCTTAAAAATAGATTCTAGGTGATCAAAATGATCAACAACATTCTTTGAGAAAATATTGAGATCATCAAGATAAATCAAGATGATTTTATTTATGAGTTCTCCAAATTCTACATCCATAGCTCTTTGAAAAGTGGCTCCAACATTTGATAGGCCAAATGGCATCTTGGCATATGAAAATGTTCCCCATTTGGTAGCAAATGCAGTATTGTGTTGGTCTTCATTAGCCAACCAAATTTGATTGTATCCAGAGAAACCATCTAGCAAGGAATATATCTTTGATCTAGCCACAGTCTATAAAATTTGTTCCATAGAGGGTAAGGGATAGTGATCTTTCAGAGATGCTTTATTTAGGTCTCTGAAATCCACATAGAGCCTTATGTCACCATTCTTTTTCCTGGCTGGTACTAGATTTGATACCCAAGTTGAGTTTTTGATTGGAAAAAATATTTTAGAATCTAAGAGTTTCTGTAATCCATCCACCATTAGAGGTTTAATCCTTGGATTCACTAGCCTCTGCTTCTATCTGACTGGCTTAGATCCTTTAATCAGTTCTATTGTGTGATGAATGATGTCTCTGTTATATCCATGAAGGTCTTCATAGGTCCAGGCTATTACTCTGTCATACCTTTTACACAAGTCAATTAGTCTTTCCCTTTCTTCTTGAGTTGTAGAATTTCCAATCTTTAACTTTCTCCCTTTACTCACTTCTATCTTAGAATAATCTCCTTTATTTGCTTGAAACCTTTTCTTCTCTAGGATTACATCTTCTAGATCAAATAGGTTTTCTAAAGTGATCAAGCCTTTGGGAATCTTATTGGTCTTTAATTGAATAACTTGGTCTCCATATGCTTCTTCAATTTTGGGTTGCAATTAATCAAAAAATTCCCCTGATTGTTGAAAAAATGAGAGTACCTAAGAATAATTTTTAAAGACTTGCCAATTTTTATCATTGTCTGGGATAGTTGGCCTTACTATAACCTTGACTGACTCATTGTTGACTAATAGACCAGTTGCTAGGTCAAACTGTGAGCCAATCTGTGCCATCCTATCAGCTTCAAAATTTTGAGTTCTAGGAACTACTTCAATATTGAAAGCTTCAAAATATTCTATTAAGTCCCAAATTTTGTGTCTATAGGATCTCATCCTTACATTTTGGCTATTGCCTTTTCTCTAATTTATTTCACCACTAGTTTTGAATCTCCATTTACTATCAGATTCTTTGCTCCCTTCTTCTTGGCTAACATGAGCCCATGTACTAAAGATTCATATTCAACATCATTATTAGTATAGGAAAATTGGAAATGGATAGCTCTTAAAATTTTCTCACCATTTGGAGCAACAAGACAAATTCCTGCTCTAGCACCATTTTTACTTCTAGCCCCATCAAAATTTAAGGTCCAAATTTCTGAGTCTTTTTCAGATTCTTGAGTCTTTGGCATTTCTTCCCTTAAAACATTTGAGATTTCATGGTCTTCATCAAATATGACATAAGTGCCCAAACCAGTAGAGTCATAATTTTCATATGGGTCACTTTGCATCATAGCTAACAAATGGTTATTTTCCGCTTCTTGGTCATGTTCAATCCAGTCACCTAACTCTTCAACAAAGACCCATTCTTCCTTATTTAGCATAGCATGAGCTTCCTCTAATTTTGGGGTTGGTTCATTGGTGATGTGATCTTTAGATAGTGGCTCAGATAGTATTTTCATTTTTGAACCATATTTGGTGTTTAGGATGAGGTGAGACCAATCAAGTGACATATATCCTCCTATCTTGGCCATGAAATCTCTGGATAAACATAGGCCAAATAAAGGGGGTATATCTATGACTATCACATCTTGATTTACAATTATATTAGGGCAAATATATAATTGCAATGGGATTTGTTTAATTTTCCCTACTGTTTGCACCGATTTCCCATCCAGTTGCATAACTCCTCTAGTAAGTTGCTCATACTTTATTTTTAAAGCATTTGTTATTTATTTAGGCATTACTATAGTACTGGCCCCTGAGTCTATCATTACATTATGTAATAGTTTCTTTCCAACTATTAAAGTCAAATAGAAGGGCTCTGGTTTGGATTTACTTACCTCTAGTGCATTGTTCAAAAGGGTTGTTGTCTATAGAGGAACTGTGTCTTTGAGCTTTTCTTTATCAGCAGGTCCTTCTTTGGTGACAGTATGTTTAGGCACTGCTTGGCCTTGTAGAGCTTCTTTTAACAGTGTCTTTTGCTTAGGAGTAACTAATATGTCCCATATTGACACATGTGTTGGGGTCTTCTTCAGCTGATCCACCACATTCATCGGTCCTAGAGTTTGGGTTCTTGGATAATAAGGGTACCTTGCTTTTTATTGAACTTGTCTAGGAATTACTTGGTTCTACACTAGCTAAGGTATTTCTTATCTAGCAGTTGTGTTTTGATGACTTTTAAATGGAGGATTCCTGATAACTTCATTATTTGTGACTTTAGGCTGTTCCATCATCTTTCTCTTGGATCTGGTGTAGTAATCTAATTGTACTACTAGATTCTTGGAAGTAGAAGCTTCATTTAAGAATATTGACTCTTCATCTTCAACCCATGAAAACAAAGCATGTTCAGGGGCTATTTCTTCTTGTTGTTGTAAGGACATCCCTTGCATCTAAGCCATCAAGACTAAATTTTGCATACTAGGGGATTGGTACGATTGAGTGTCAGAAGTACTTACAAATTGTCCATCCATTCTTCTTTGCTCTACTATCTTTTGCTATAGATTACCCATGGGACAATCTCTAGGCATATGAGCATTATTACAAGGGAAACAGTAGGCATTAGTGCCATCTACATAATTATTTTATCCTTGAACAATCTCCCTGTTTGGATTAGGGGGAATAGTTTTTGAGGGTATAGGGACTGCAACTAATTGGTTTGATGGCTGAGGGTTAGTTTACCTTTGAAAACCCTAATACTAGTTTGGCTATGTTGGAAATCTATTTCCTTGGTAGCCTTGATATTGGGGTTTAGGATAAGGATTTTTTTGTCTTTTTAGGTTAATTATCTCATTAGAAAATGTCCTTAAGATGATCTTGACATCATCCATCCCAGATGACTAGACATGGGCAAGTTCTTTAGCAGGTTGTTGAGGAAATGTATACATAGACACAGGTGGGGCTATGGAATTACGAGTTTCTTGAGGCAAAGGTAAGGTAATCTCTAGAAACATGGGCATGGGAGGCCTTGGAGGCAGCTTTCCATCATCTATTAAGTTATTTTTAGCTCTGACTACATAGTCATAGGCTTCTGGCAGGGTCTGACCTCCAAGTGACTAAATCATTACTGATATATCTAAATTTAAGGCTTTAATATAAAATACTATAGCCATACCTGGTAATGGTCTTACTATAATAGGAATTCTTTCCCAAGTCTTTTGAAATCTTGAATTGAAATCAGTCATTGCTTCCTGTGGTGCCCTTTTGATAGTAATCAATTGTTGTAATAAAGAATATTTATCACCCTTTTCTTTAAATCTTTTAAAGAAAATATCTCTGAGTTGATCCCATGTAGATATTGTATTTGGGGTCAAAGATCTATACCATTCCAGAGCCTTCCCTTTAAAAGAAGCTGCTAACAATCTTATAGCCACATTCTACTATGTGACCACATGTATTGCACAGACATCAAACACATCCTGTAGATGTTCTTCAGGCATTTTGAAATCTTGCCCACTGAATTCGGGCAGAACTTTCAAGGCATTTACTGGAATAGGATCCCAAGTGGTTGGTGGTACTGGGAGAATCAGAGAACTACCAGTGTTCCAACTTGCATAATTCCTTAGGGGTATAGGTGCTCCCATGTTTGCTCTTGGTATTGCTATAAACTGATTTACCCTTCTTCTTGGATTAGTTATCAATGGTGGTAAAAGAATACCTAGATTTACAACAGATTGAGATGTTATTACTGGTCCACAGCTCTGACTCCTTGTATCTCTTTGGTTCATACGGTCTTGAAAGAAACTTCAATATTGTGTCCCACCAGGCATGCCAGAAACTATTGATGCTAATAATTGTGCTACTTCCAACACCAATAATGGGAAGTTTTAGGAATGTGGGACTTGTGACCTAAAATGACCTCCATATTTTAAAGAAGCTGGCTCTTCTTTATCTCAAAAATATTGTAGGAAAAAGGATAGAAATTAAACAAAAACACTAATGCAACAAAAGGAAATATAACTATGGCAATGCGCTTGAATTTAATTCGATCCTTAATACTAAGCACAATGAAGCTATATTTAGGATTCAATTACATTAAAGAGCAAACAATGCATGATCAATTTAAAAGATGAAAACAATAGAATCAAAGGCTCACAAATTAGAATATTTTTGTAGTAACACAGAAAATATCAACAAAGGCACAGAACTTAGTCTTCTTATTAATTTTCCAGTCACATAGAAGGCACAGAGACATGCACAGTTATAAAAAATTTCTAACTCAAGAAAATAGAACAAAGGCAAATGATATTCCTAGCCACCACTATAAAGTCTAAAACTTCTTGATAACAATCTCTCGCAGCAAATTCTCTCTATCTTTTGATGATGATTTTTGATGATCTCTACACCCATATTTATAGCATCAGATTAGCTCTAGATTGCATTTATGTTCCCAACCCAACAGTCTAACTAAACTCTAACTGAACTAGAAGTGTTTAACAAAAGATATCTTTCAAATTTATAACGTTGGCCTCTATGCAAGTTCAAATCCCAATGGCCTAACCGAACTAGAACTTAACTAGAAGTGTTTAACAAAAGATATTTTCTAGATCTGAAATGTTTAGTCTCCCTGCAAGTTCATTGGCTAAATTAGACACATGTGATACTTTTCACTATGAAACTGGTGAGGACACTTGGTGGCTTTTGCATGCCTCACTTGAAAACCATCTCATTATTCAGGGGGCAAGAGAAAATGACACTTGGTAGCTTCCACGGCACTTACAAAAAACACATGGCACTTTCCACTACATTATACTCTTTACTATGTCTTTGTATCGGGAGTGTTCCATCTTTGACATCTGTCATAGTCTGCTGCTCCAAAACTTTATCAACTTACAGAAAATAGGACCCACAACACTTCTTGCCCAAGCAGACTTCAAAAGGGGAATGGGGATAGGTGTCACTTTTTGCGTATCTTTAACAAATGACACGTGTCAACTTCTGCTTGTCTATAGAAGCTTTTAGATACTTTTTTAGAGTCTTACAGAAGGTGACACGCGGTGGTCTCCACTGAGCTTTAGCTACACTATAGAAACATTTGGGACTCATTTTAGATTCACATAGATGGTGACACTTGGCAGCTTCCACTCATTTTAGAAACAAAACTCAGGGCCCACCATAATATTTACTTAAAAATGAAACAAAATGAAGAAACTATGGATGTTGACACTTGGCAGCTTCTGCTTAGCTTTAGCTAGGGACGTGTGGCAGCTTTTGTTGAGCTTTAGATAAACATATTGAAACCTTATACAGTTTCCACTTGGAATCCTCCATGCACACTAAGAAAATCTTATTGAAAGAATCTTTTAAAACTCATAATAAACTTGAAATGTGGATGCTAACACTTGTCACGGTCTGTTGAGTTATAATGGGACATGTGGCATGTTTTGTGCAACTTATAGAAATTATAAAATGTGTCTCGACTGAAGACACTTGGAAGCTTCCACTTGAATTTGATACTTAGACAAAAATTAGGAAAAAATGAAACTCGTGCCCATGCTCTATGTCAAAAACTTCACTGCCTCAAAACTAAAACGTGTAGGGACAAAACTTGGAGTGCACAACTGAAACTCAAAATAAAATGTAGAGTATTTTACTCTACACCTTCAGGGGTAGGACCTTCAGTCCAAGTATGCACCTAGACCTTGCCTGGCCTAATAAGGTATGTAGATCAAATTCTAAGGCAAGTATGAGCATGTGAGCATGGATAGAGTGAGATAAGTTTTTAGTTTTTTAGGCATGATCACAAATTTTGAGGTCATTATTTAAATGAAATTACATAAATGAATGTTTTAGGCCTTCTTAAGTTCATAGAATAAGGTCTCAAGAATCAAAAATCACTTTCAAACATTCATTGGCATGTGTAACATCTTCATGGGTATATGTTATATTAAGGACAGATGGGGAAGGTTCCTATATAATATCTATAGGAATTAGTTTTGGATTCAAGGAGTAGTCCTTTATGAACAATCGTTAACACCAAAACCTATGTTAAACCTCCCTAGAACCCTAATAAGGACCTGATATGAAATATCTTGTTAAAATAAGATAAAAATAGATAAAAATGATTATAAAAGCTATTATAACATGTATTAAACTCTCCTACGTACTTACAAGTGGTGGTGGTTAGTCAGATGAGAGAGAAAATGCATAAATACATGCTTATTTTTCAAGGAGTTATTGTATCTCTCAAAATTTGTATTGGTCAAGAAAATATAATGGATGGTAGAAGAAGATAAAGACTAATTTTACATATACATGATGATTTTTTGATAGGTTATATCATTAATTTGTGATAAATTGGTCATCTAAGTTAGCTAGTTATAGACAGACCTAATGGTGTAGATAATGAAAAACCCAAGCATAGATGAATAGATAAATATGAAGGTTTGTGCATGATATATTGATGAAAAAATTATATTAAGAGGTTATTTACAATTTTTAATTCATTGTAATTATTTTATAATATTTTGAGGTCAGTGTATATGGTGAAAAAGTTGCTCACAAAATGACATGTCTAGTTCAGATAAGACTGTGTGATATAAGATCAAGAAATTGGTCTACAAGACCAATAATTTACATTATACCATATGATTTTTTTTATCTAAGGATGGTTTGGAGATATCATATGAATATTTACATTCATATTAATTTATTTCCAGTGTCTACATAGGTGTTGGAGGTCTAACTCATTATGACTAGTTTTTGAGGTGAATTGATAGTTCTGAGTAAGCAAGTTGCAAAGATGTTCTTGAGACTTTATCTCATAAGTGGAAGTGCTCCAAGAATTTTATGATGAACATAAGATCATGTAAAACCTATAAAAATGTTTCATTTTTCATAATTAAATATTTTAATGATGTTTAAACTTCATTTTTTCAAGATAGGCTTTTGAGGTACATAGGCCTAATAGGGCAGTTTGTCCTAAAGGAGATTTCATGGTATGAAAAAAGGATAAACATATAATAAATCATGGAAGAGGTCAATATAGTTCACTAGATAAGTTATTTAATGGTTTTTTATTGTTGGAGAAGGCCATATAAGCCCACAAGGATTAAGTTTTGACATTAAGAGGTTAAACCTAATCCAAGTAGGTCTTCATGAGACCTAAAAGAGAAATGAGGCCTATTTGAGTTATGGCAGACCAAAAGGAGTTAAAATTTAATTTTAATCATGTTAATAATATGTTATAAGACCTATTTTATGATATACCTAAGAAGTTGAAGGTGTGTGGCCAACCAAGTGGGGTGTGATCGTGAGACTAGCATATATACAAGGTAGTTTAGGCCTATTTGAATTAACGCAACATAAGTGAATGAAATATTGCATGGATAAGAAGAATGAGGTATTTAAATGATAACATAGTGTAAGATTATAGGTTTGATGCTCAAATTTCATGATGTGGCTGAGTTGGTGCTAAGTCACTTAGGGAGTTGGTACTTCTTTGCATATAGGTACTTGTTAAAGCCTAGTCAAGTGGGTACTTGACTTCATTGGGGTTGGGGTTGCAAGTTGAGTTAGTGATCAATAAAATTTGGCATTTTTTTATATGAATGTATTCCATTTATATAGATCATAGTGTGTTTTCTTCCTCTTGAGGATTTCCCACTCATATATGTGTTTTCTTGTGTTATGCTCATGTGAATGGTTATTTATGAATTGTTATTGATTTCATGGTTTAAGGAATGATTAAGTATAATTGATAAAAAGTTTTAAACATTGATTCACCCCCCTCTCATTGATTGTGCTTACAATGATTGGTATCATAGCCTATTCCTTTGAAGCATGCCTAAAAAACTAAAGGAGATCCTAGAAGAACAAACATGTCTAGTCATCAAGTACAAGGAGGTTTCTCAACCAATAAGTATCCTCTCTTCAATGGGAATAACTATGCATTATGGAGCATCAGAATGAAGACCTATCTAATGTCATTAGGCTATGACATATGTAAATCTATTGTTGATGGGTTCACTCCACCTTCTATACCACCAAATAATGTAGTAGACAAGAAGGCAAGTGAGAAAAACTTTAATGCAATGAATGCCATCTTGTGTGGTCTTTTAAAAGTAGAATTGGTAAATTTCATGCATTGTGATATAACTAAATGGATTTAGGAAAAGTTTCAAACCATCTATGAAGGAGATACCAAAGTGAATTTGGCAAAATTTCATACCCATCGAAGGTAGTTTGAAAGTTTGAGAATGAAGGAGGATGAAAACATTTCATATTATAGGTTAATATTAGATGAAGTGGTAAATGTCATCAGAGGTATAAGAGAGAAGTTGGAAGAATAAATAGTTGTATAAAATATACTAATATCCTTAACATCTAAGTTTGATTCAAAAGTGTTTACTATGGAGGAGATCAAAGATCTTAACATACTATAGATGGATGAGCTTCATGGCATCTTGACTGCCTATGAAATGAGAACAAGTGATGGAAGACCTTCTAAGAAGGAAACCGCATTCAAATTTGAGAAAAAGTCATAAGGTAAAAAGGTCAAGGATGAAGTTGATATAGACATTGATGATGATAATATAAAAGCCATGTTTGTTATAAAAATAAGGAAAGGATCAAGTAAGTATAAGGGCAAGTTTCCATTCAAGTGCTTTAACTATGGCAAGATTGGTCATTTTACATCTAAATGTCCTAACAAGGATGTGAATGAGCATGATGATCATCATGGAGATGATAAGAATTTCTATAATCCTGATAAGAACAAAAATAGTTTCAAAAAGTATAAAGGAAAGAAAGGGTCATTCAAGAATAAGAGACGTTTCTATATCAAATAAGATAGTAGCTTCTCTCATGTAAGTGACACAAGTACATCTGATAGTGATGATGACTGTAATGCTCATGATAATAATGAAACCTTATTCATGGATATAGAAATAAACATTGAGGGTTTTTTAAAAATGAAAAGTCTTATTAATGATGAATAATCAGATGAATAAGAGGCTGGAGTGAACCTTAAGGTGGAATTGGTGAGTGCTCCAAAAGAGTTGAAGTTTCAAAGAAGGAATACAAAAATGAGATCATTGGTTAAGATTTATGAGGAACAAATCAATATCTTTGAAGATATAATAAGTAACAACAACAATGCACATGATTAGATCATCAAACCATTGGAAACTTAGATTGATATTGTCACTACAAGTCTTAAGACCAAGGAAGAAGAATGCATAGAGTTTGGAATAGAAATGGAGTCCTTAAAGGCATAATTGGATCAAGTAACAGTCAAATTAAAGACACATCATAAATTTGAAAAGAGGATTAAAGTCCTTGGTGGTATTTTTAGTAGTCAAATGTCTCCACATGATAAGATAGGTCTTGGGTTCAAAAAATAACAAAAGGAAAACAAGGTGAGTTAGACCTCAAATATCTATGCATAAACTCTTAAATTTGAGACTCAAATTGATCATCAACAAGTTAATAAGATTGTGACTCTTTCAAGAGACAAAAAAGGTATAGGTACATCATTCAACATCAGATAGACAAGATATGTCAATCCTTTTAATGGTTACTATTTCTCATGCAATTAATATAGATATAGATATATGGATTATAGACATCATGCTAAAATCAATTCATCATGAAGGAATAGGGTGAATATCCATTTCAATAATAGATGTAGAATTCTATGCTATAATTATGATCAAAGAGGACATATTACAATGGATTAGAAGATAAGGCATATGAGTAATATCAATCAATATAAAAGGTTATACAGTCATACCATTGTGAAGTGGATCAAGAAGTTAGACCCTATGGATAAGATGAAGGAAGAGTAGAAGACTAAATGAGAAGAATATATGCTATCTCAAATTATTTTTCACATCCAAGATGAAGGCATGAAATGGTATATATATAGTGGATTCTCAAGCCACATTATAAGGGACAAGATCAAGTTCATCTAATTGAAGAAGAATGTTGTAAGAACAGTGAGATTTGGAGATAACATAATTACTAATATAGTTGGCAAGGGTATCTTAATTTTGGACAATTGGAAGACTAAGATAGAGAATGTGTTATATGTGGAAGGTTTAAAACATAAAATTCTTAGTGTAAGTCAAATGTGCAACCACTTTCATGATAAAGGGGGTGATATAAGGAGAGCCAAATCAAGAAGGATAATTTCCAATGCTAAGATGACTGAGAACAATCTATATGTATTAAACAAGATTAAAAAGGAGAGACACTTTATGAATAATATGAATGAAATTTGGATATGGCACGAAAGGTTAGTCCACCTAAACTTTGAAAATCTATTCAAGATAAGCTCTAATAAGTTTATGAAGAATATGCCTAAAATTACCAAACCTATAAACACATTTTACAAGGCATGTCAGCATGGTAAGAATACTAGAAGTAAGTTCAAGTCTAAGGAGTAATATACTACAAGACCTTTAGAGCTAATACACACTGATCTCTGTAGACCTTCAAGAATCCAAAGCATTCAAGGAGATAACTATTTCATGTTACTCATAAATGACTACACAAGAATGACTTGGATAGCATTCTTAAAAGAAAAGTCAGAAGCTATTGATAAGTTTAAGGCATTTAAGGCTTTAGTTGAGAATGAGAAGATAAGTGCCTAAGATCTGATAGAGGAGGAGAGTTTTGGTTTAATGAGTTTGATGACTTCTGTGAGGTCCATGGGATAAGGAGACATTTCTCAGTAGCTAAGACACCTCAACATAATGTAGTAGTATAAAAAAAGAATATGATAGTTCAAAAGATGGAAAGAACTATGCTAAATGAGTCAATGTTAACTAATGGATACTAGAGAGAGGCAATGAGCATTGTAGTCTACATTTTGAATAGAGGATAGATAAGGACTAATGACAATAAGACTCCTTATAAACTTTGGAAAGGTATAACTACTAATGTAGAACACTTTAGAGTATTTAGAAGTAAATGCTTCATTAAAATAAATGAGGAAGAATTAGATAAGTTTGATTCTAGGTCTGATGAAGTTATATTCTTGGGATACTCATTAGTAAGCTCAACCTATAGATGCTATAATAAATGGTTATAAAAGATAGTGAAAAGCACCAATGTGAATATTGATGAGATAAGTTCTACTAAGTCACGCCCATAGTCAAAGTAAAATTAGATAATATAGAATTCAATAATGAAGAGGAAATAATAGAGATTAATGAAGAAGAAGAATAAGTTGAGGAAAGACAACATTCAAAAGGTCCTTCAAGATAGATTTAGAGAGACCATCATGAATCATAAATCATTGGCAACAAGGATGCAGGTATGCAAACAAGGAGAAGACTAGTAAGTAACATAAATCAATATAAAGTTACTCTATTGTATAATATAGAACCTAGAAACCTTATAGAGGCAAGCAAAGATAATTTTTGGGTAGGTGCTATGAATGAGGAGTTAGACCAAATATAAAAGAATGAGACTTGGGAAATAGTTCCTAGGCCTAAAGATAAGAATGTCATTAGCATAAAATGGGTGTTTAGAAACAAGTTGAATGAATATGGATAAGTTAATAGGAATTAGCTAGATTGGTATGCAAGGAGAATGCACAATTTTAATGGGTAGATTTTGAGGATACCTTTTCTCTAGTATCAATATTGGAGGCTATCAGACTATTTATATCATATGCAAGATTAAAAAGATTCAAGGTGTATCAGATGTATGTTAAATCTTATTTTCTTCATGGGAACTTGTAAGAGGAGGTATACATGGAGCAACTTGAGGGTTTCTCATTATCAGGTAATAAGGACTATGTTTGTATATTGAAAAAGTCTCTTTATGCTCTAAATCAAGTTCCTAGAGCTTGGTACACTAGATTAGACATGTATGTATTAGACCAAGGATTCAAAATAAGAGTTACATATAGTAATTTTTAAATAAAAATGGAAGATGACCATCATTTGATAGTAGTTGTCTATGTGTATGACATCATATTTGGTGAAAATAGTGAGAATATGACTAAGACCTTTATAGATATGATGAAGAAGGAGTTTGAGATGTCTATGTTGGGAGAACTATCAATATTTATTGGGTTACAAATCATTCAATAAAAAAATTTATATTCATTTCACAATCTAAGTATATAAGAGAGATGTTGAAGAAATTTGAGATGGAAGATTTCATGGTTGTTAGCACACCTATGATCACAGGGTGTAATTTAAGCAAGGAAGATGAGTCTTTAAAGGTTAATAATACATCATATAGTTCAATGATTGGTAGTTTGATATACACTCTAATTCTAGACCTGATATCATGCAAGTAGTAGGCCTTATCAGAAGATATCAAGTAAACCCAAAGGAAAATCATTTTTAAGAAATCAAAAGGATACTTAGGTATCTCAAGAGGACTATGGATCTTGGGTTGTGATATCCTATGAGTAATTAGTTTAAATTGACAACCTATATAGATGCAAACTGGGTAGGGAGTATAGATGATAGGAAGAGCACTAGTGGAGGAGCTTTCTCCTTAGGAGAATGCCTAGTATCTTGGATAAGCAAGAAATAACCATATTTGGCACTATCTACTTATGAGGCTAAATACATTGTAACAAATTCATGTTGCACTCAGTTCTTATGGATGAGACAAACCTTATAATACTATAAGGTGGAGTATGATAGTCCTAACCCTATCTATTGTGACAATACATGTTCTATACGCATCTCAAAGAATCCTATCATGCACTTAATAACTAAGCATTTTCCCATCAAGTATCATTTCTTATGAGAGTAGGTAAGTGAATAAAGTGTTAAACTTTAATATGTTTTTACAAATGATTATATTTTAGATGTTTTAACCAATCCACTTCTAAAAGCAATATTTAAACATCTAAAACATGAATTGGGTGTAATTCCTACCCCTAGCAGTCATTAAGTAAGTCAAAGGATTATTGGGAGCTAATCAAGTGGTTCATAAAATCCAAGAGTAGGTGTGTAGTGATAATAAAATATGCATGGAGATAGGGGGAGCATGTTTTTATGGTGTTTCATAAACTCATAATCTAGAGTGTTGAGTGTTTTTGGTTGAAATAGGTGTGATCCAAGAAGTTGTAGTTATTTGTTTGTCATTTATGTCTAATGGGGTGAAAGTTCAAAATGAGGATGAAAATTTCCTATTGAGAGAATTTTTTGAGAGTGGTTTCCATCAATGATAAAGGGGGAGGTTATTGAGTATTATCAATGATGTAAAAGGAGTATCTTGTGAAGGTTGATGTCAAAGGAGACTAAGGATGATGCAGAGTGTTTTCATGGAAGGATGTTGTCATGAGAGAATTTGAAAGCAAGAGATAATTTTAAAGAAACTAATGTATTAAGATTGCATGAAGATATAGTTCATTGATGTCAAATCGCATTAAAAACCTAGTCATGAGCCAAATCATGACATAAGATGTGAGTGCATGAAAGTGAATGAACATAGGAATGTGAAGGTTGTATGTCACTTTTTGAGAATTTATGTGAGGAATTAATCATCCATTAGAGTTTTAGTGTGAGCCTACAGGGGTAGGACCTTTAATCTAAGTATGCACATGTGATCATGGATAGAGGTGAGATAAGTTGTTTAGGCATGATCACAAAGTTTAAGGTCATGGTTTGAAGGAAATTATATAAATTAACGTTTTAGGCCTTCTCAAGTTCACAAAATGAGGTCTTAAGAACCAAGAATCACTTTTATATATTTTTTTGTATGTGTAACATATACATGGGAATATGAGATGTTAAGGAGATATGGGTAAGGGTCCTAGTTAATATGTCTAGGCATTAGTTTTGGATTTAATGGGCATGTGTTAAACCTCCCTAAACCCTAATAAGGACATGATATGAAATATATTATTAAAATAATATTATAATGGATTAAAAATCATATAAAATATATTGGATCATGCAATCAAATATCCTAAGTATCTCTAGGTGGTAGTGGTTAGTCAGATGAGAGAGAAAATGCACAAATATAGACTTATTTGTCAAGAAGTTGTTGTATCTCTCAAAATTTGTATCTGTCAAGAAAATATAATGGATGGTATACTAATACATATACTAATTTTACATTTCCATGATGATTTATGGATAGGTTATATCCTTCAAGTATGCTAATTTATTCATCCAATTTAGCCAGTCACAAACAAACCTAGTGGTGCAGATAGTGAAAAACCTAGGCAGAGATGAATAGATAAATATGAATGTTTGTGCATGATATATTGATGAAAAAAAGTGAATTAAGAGGTTATTTATGAATTTTAAGTAATTATAATGATTTTATAATGTATATAGGTCATTGTATATGGTGAAAAATTTGTTCACAAAATGACTTGTCTAGTTTAGATAAGACTATGTGATATAAGGTTAAGAAATTGGTCTATAAGACCAATAATTGCCATTAGACCATATGAATTTTTTTATATAAGGATGGCTTTGAGATATCATATGAATATTTACATTCATCATTAGTTATTAAAAGTGTCTACATAGGTTTTGGAGGTCTAACTAATCATGAATGTTTTTTGAGGTGAATTGATAGCTCTAAGCAAGCTACATAAATGTTCTTAAGACTTTATCTCTTTATTGGAAGTGTTAAAATAATTTTTTTATTACCATAATATAATGGATAATCTATATAAATGTTATATTTTTCATATTTTAGGATATTAATGTGTTTAAACTTTATTTTTGCAAGATAGACTTTTGAGGTACACAGGCCTAATAGGGCAGTTTGTCCTAGAGGAGCTTTCATGGTATGAAAGAAGGATACAAGTCTAATAAATCATGGATGAGGTCAGTAAATTTAATTGGATAAGTGATTTAATGGTTTTTAATTGTTTTATAATTCTATCTAGGCCCACTAGTATTAATTTTTGACTCTAAAAGGATGGACCCATTGCAATTAGGTCACCATGAGACCTAAAAGAGAAATGAGGCCTATTTGAGTTATTATAGACCAAAAAGGGTTTAAATTTAATTTTAATCATGTTAATACTATTTTTTAATACCTATTTTATGGTTTACCTAATAATTTTAAAGTTTGTGGCCAACCAAGTAGGGTATGACCACGAGACTAATACATATACAAGACAATTTAGGCCTATTTGAATTAATGAAACATAAGCAAATGAAATATTTCATGGATGAGAATAATGAGGTATTTAAATGATTCCATAACATAATATCATAGGTTTTTTTATCAAATTTCATGAGGTGGCTGAGTCACTTAGGGAGTTGGTGCTTCCTTGCAAGTAGGTGCTTGCTAAAGCCTAGTCAAGTGGGTGCTTGACTTCATTGGGGTTGGGGCTCTAAGTTGAGTTTGTGATAATAAAATTGGTATTTTTTTATAGTTATATATTCCATTTTCATATATTATAGTGGTTTTTCCTACCCTTGAGGTTTTCCCACTCATATATGTGTTTTTTCGGTGCTATGCTCATGTGAATGGTTCTTTATGCATTTTTATTACTTTCATGGTTCAAGGAATGATTAAGTATAATTGATATAAAGTTTTAAACACTCATTAACCCACCTATAAGTGATTTTTATTCTAAAATTTTCCTCATCATCATTACCACTATCTTCATCAACATTAAAAATGTTTACATGATTAATACCTGAATCAAGTGATTATATGGAGGGTGGATTGAACTTGTCCATATCATAAAATACATCCCTATTGATTTATATCTTTTTTTTCTTAGGATTTGTGATTTAGTATACCTTCAAATCTTCCATGTACCTAATAAATATAAAATATAAGTATTTTTCATCTGTCTTCCTCTTTTTCTTTAAATGTGCATATGTGTATTATAATAAAGAAACATGAATATGATAGATAAAAATTGTATACCCTAACCATGATTATCTTGGATTGATACCATTGATAGCTTTAGTGTATGTATGTTTTAGTAAGTAAACACGTGAAAAATAATTATACCTAATATGGATGTTCCAAGTGGGCACATTTCAACATGAACTACATAATTTAAACAATGGCATGATTGAATTGCTCATAAACACATTTTTTCTATGATGTATAAGGAGTAGCTAGCTAATGATGAATACCATGTGCCTTCAAAAATGTAGAGAACTCATTTCTAGTATATTTTCCCTTAAATCTAAGTAGAGGTTATGTATGTAATGACTAGACTATCATTACATGATATATTTGAATTTTTAAAAGTTGGAAGACTTGGTCCTGAGTCTTCAAGTAGTATACCCAAATTTTGGTTAGTAATCATCAATAAAGAGATGAAAATATTTATATATATTGACACTTAGAGATAAATGTATTTAGCTATCAGTGTGCACCAGATCTAATAGATCAGTCACCCAATATGTACTTATTAAAAATAGAGATCTATATTATTTCTAGCCAAATAATTGGAACACAAATTATAGGTCTTATTTATTAAGACAAGACCTCTCAACATATTATTCTACTAAATGCAAATAAGTGCCCAAAACTTACGTGTCCATATATTATGTGCCCCAAAACTATTTGTTGTCTATATTTTAAAACTAAATATTGATTTTATATCTGGACAATATAAAACTATAAAAACTTTCATGACCTAAAATCTCTTGTAATTGTTTTTAATTTTATAGACTTGTCTTGAATGAAACACAACTTTTTACCATTTTTTTGCTCAAATTCAAACTCAAGGTTGTGATCAAGTAATTAACTTAATGATAATATATATTTTTTTAATCTTGGAACATATATGACTTTAGTTATTTTTCATGAATGATTAACAAGAGATTTTAGACATTAAAATGTAACCAATAAATGCTTTACAATTCTTGTGCTTGACACCTTTACCTTTCTTGACAAATTTTCCATTCTGATAATCAACAATCTATAAAAAAATACTTAAAAATATTTTAATTACTAATAACATCTTCCAAAATTTCCCATTTTGTCCCTATTCAACATATACTTTACTTTCACTCTTGTTTTATAAGCTTATGTTCCTTTAGGACAAGTGCATACTAGGTAGATAGGAGCACATTTTCACCTATCTAGTAGTGAAAACTTATTTCTCATGATTTAATGATCATATTTTTAAAATGAAATGCTTTATAATGACTTTCCCACACATGTAAATAGGTTGGTTATCATAAATATTCAAAATCTCTCTCTATAAAAGCAAATCAAAGGTCACACTTGAAATGAGCTGGGTATCACTGACAAGACATATATTTTTTATGATTTTAAAATAATTTATATTTTGAGTAAAGGTATCTATTATAATTGTAATGTAATTTTATAGTCCTTGTTTAAATCTAACATTATTTGTTGCAAGTTGAGGGCATCATTTTTGAGGAATTATAATCAAATTTTCTAGTTAAATTCATATGATCTTCCCTAAAGGGAGAACTACATCATCCAGACTCTTTGGTCTATATAGGCAACACTCCATCAATAATGGGGTTTATGAGGATAGTTTGACCATTCCCACTTCCTCCATTTCCCCCATTTTACATTTGATCTTATTTTGTGTGATTTTGCAAGACTAGGGTTATGATTTTACAAGTCTTTCACACATCAATTAGATATTCACATAGAATTAGGTTGCATTCAATCATAGGTTTAAAAAACCCAATTTTTTGATCCATTACACAATTTGACATGATGAGTTCATAGTATCAAACATCAACACAGTGCATTCTACACACCTCTTATGGACTTTTCCTAGCATATAGAGAGACACTATTTCCTAATGCATCTGTGTTTGAATTTTTTTTAATATAGTCACATCTTACATAAAGTCAATACAGTAAAAAATAAATCATTTTCAAGCCTAAACCAAGCTTTCTATTTTTTAGAAATTTAAAAATTATTTAGGTATCTATATTCACTATATTTTTTCTCATATATCATCCTAGATCATATTTCAATAGTTTAAATTTCCAACTAGAGTTAATTGTAATTCGTAATTAATTCTAGTGTAAACATTTTGGTGAACTTGCTTTAGTTAGAACATTGTTTGTTGTTTGTTAATTTTTGGCCTAGGATTTCAGTTTAATTATGTAAATTCCTAACACTGAAAGAATACAATCATTAACTTTGGATAATATCTATAACATAATGATAATTTTTTTTTTTAATTTGGAGTAATCTAACACTAAATTTTTTTTTTGTCACCTTAGATAGATACCAACACATAGGCTCTTTCTTTTAACTTAGGGTTGATTTTTTATATTTTCCTATTAAATAACATTTCACTTTTTATTTAAATTTATTTTTCTTTGTATTTTTTTCTCTTATAAACTATTTTCTAATAGTTTTAAAAATAATTAGCTAATGTCATGAAGGGATACACAGTGTTATGCTTACAAATATCATGGCATGAAAGGTTTTACTCCAATACTCATAGACATAATACAAAGATAGACATGGAATTTAATTTCCATATGCCCTACGATATATCAGAAACATTTAGGATCCCTTGTTTACACCAATAGAAGTCTATTTTATCTATCTAGCTTATGGTACACCTGAGAGGATTGTATCACCTAGGGAAGTTACTCTCAACTTACCCTTGAAACTAAGGTTAGTGGCTATAGGCATGGTTATACCTCTATAATTGGTGATATGAAACATTGGCATGACATTAATCAAGGAATGATAAACTATAAATGAGTTCCTAAAAACCAGTTAAACCCTTGCATATATCACCTTTTATCCCACATCTTTGCATGAACTATTTTTTATAGATATTATATTTGCTTGTTTCATTTTTCATATTCATCATAGGTTTAACATATATATTTTTCTCTTTTTTATTACATAACATCTTGAAGTTCCTTATAGCATCTCACATTTCTATCCAACATACTATTCATCACATTTTTTCATGGGTCAAATATAAATTAATTAAATGAGCTACCTCACATAATTTACCTCTTTCTTTTGATCCAAATGATTGTTCTACCTTATCTTGGCATCCTATTACTCATATAGTTTTTGTTAAATATTCAATGACTTGGGAATACGAGGAAGCCTAAATTATGTATTTATCCTCACAACATGTCTTAGTACCCACCCCTCATCCTCTTTATGGGCACATCATGGCCCTTATTTTTGAACTTGATACCTAATCCAATCATGCTGAAATTTAGAATTATGTTTGGGCACATCTAAAAAATATTGAATCAATTCTATACGTTACTCAAGATGAACTTAAAAATTCAACTTTTGATAATCCTTCCAATGTTTGTAATACTACCATTGAATCTATCACTATTTATACACCCTTAGTCACCCCTCCTATTACTACAACAAATGCTTCCCTTGATAAAAAAACTTCTTATCTTGGAATCCAAGCTAGCTAATATTGATAAAATAATTTCTCATGATATCCCTTCCTTAGATTCTTGTACCTTATTGCAAAACCTTTTGGCTACTTAAATTTCATCCTATCCTCTTCTAGTTATCCTTTTGGCTTAGAATCTTTCTCTTTATAAAGGAAGAGATGATCACAAATAAAATTTATTCACCTTTCATTTAGCTTGTATAGATTATGTAGATAATGAATTATTTTTAACTAATATATCTCCTCAAAGACTCAAAGATTATGCTTTTATATTGTTTTATGATTTTCCTCTGCTATCAATTATAACATTCAATCTTTTGGAGAATTAGTTTTGGCACATTTTTATGTCATTACTATTTAAAATTTATCATATGTTCAAATTTCAAATCTCAAACAAGGTCCAAGTGACATACTTAGTGAGTATGTTCTAAGATACAAGACTATGCTTGCTGAAATGACCAATCAAATCAATGATAATGAGCTTCAATATATTTTTACTCAAAGCTTGCCTACTACGCTTCAATATTATATCATGTTTGATAAGTTAAATTACTTTAATTAACTATGTAATAAAATTAAGGAACATAAAATAAAATTTATTACATTTAATAAGCACAAATATAACTTCAATGCTCCATCTACTTTAACTATCAAGTTTCAAGGCAAGCCTACTTATAAGATAAAAATTAATGAGATTAAAAATGAGGCTAAAGTTATAGTTAATGCTATATAATAATCACCACATATGATTAAACTACAAGTTCACCAAGGGGGAAATTATCAAGGCTACCTTAACCTCCTCATGTTCTACTTAAAAAGCTTATTGAATGTCATGCTATTACACTTCTTCCACCATTAGACATAGATCTATCTAGACCTCAATCTATAAGCTTTAATGAAAATGATTTTTTGGATTATCAAAGATGTGTTGGTAATTCCTCTAATTAATGTATGAAGCTCAAAAACAAAATTAAATACCCCATTGATGATAACATTATTGAAACTAGTACACCTAATGAAGAGGATAAGCCACAAGAAAATGAAAATGCAAAGATCAAAATGTATCAACAATGTTTCCCTAATCATCAAGCTAAAAATAACAAGAAAAATTATGAAGTGCATTATGCATATAATTTTCGTCATCATCATCCATTTTCATATGTAAATCCAATTGATAGCATCATTGGTACAATTAAAAGAAAGCTAATGTCATGCCCATTTATTATATTTGATGATTTTAAAATTATTGATGATAATTCTGATAGATATGTATTATTTATTAGATCATATATTGGCATAAAACCAATCTAAAATGTTATAATAAATAATGGATCAAGTGAAAATGTGTGCACCATAACATGAAATCATTCTCTTGGTTATACAAATCAATATATACATCATATATCTAGAGTTGTGAAAGTGTTTGATGGCCATTTATAAGATACTCTTGGACATATCATATTACCTTTACAAGTGGTACTTCTCATATTTCCCACTCCTTTATTAGTGTTACCAATAAAATGTGTATTTAATATGTTATTTAATAGGCTAGATCATATTTTAAATGGCAATGAAATTCTTATTTCATGATTCAAATTGAAATAAAGCAAAATCAAACATTATAAAGCCAAAAATGTGACTCTTGAGCTATACCTACCAAGCAGTCCATTCATATTCCTATGGGACTCTTGAGCTACACACAAGAAGACAAAAAACACCTAGGAATAAATAAATATTATCTAACTAATATTACATCCCCCCTTAATTTGTAGGGGTTATTGTCAGACCAAGCATTCCTTAAACTTTTCAAATTTTTCTCATCCAAGTACCTTTATTAGGATGTCTATTGGTTGTTCTACTATCAGGAAATGTTACAACTTGATGCTACCATATTTCACATAGTGTCGAATCAAATGAAATTTGGTATTGATATTCAGTTTGATTATGAAATACTGGATTCTTTTCCATCTTGATTACAAAAGTGTTGTCAACCATGAGAGGTGTCGGTGAATCTTGTTGCTCCTACAAATCTGAAAGAACCCTTCTAAGATATAAGATATCTATAGTTGCCTCTGAAGCAATCATATATTCTACCTCTAATAAATAAATTGTCAACACTGATTACTTCTTATATTTATAACTGAAAACTATTGTTCCTAAATTCATTAGAAAACCCAAGGTGGACTTTCCATCTTCATGATCACCAGCATAGTCAAATTTTGAATACCCAACCAATTTGAAGTCTCCTGCCCTGGAGTATTTGAGCCCAAAATGTTGTGCACCTTTGAGGTAACTGAGGACCCTTTTTACTGCTACTCATTGACTCTCCTTAGGTTTTTGCATGAATTTTAAGAGGAAACCAACTACATATGATATATCTGGTCAAGTGGTAGTCACGTAAATTAGACTTCCAATGAGTTATATGTATTTAGTGACATCAACAAAATTTGTTGAATCTTTAGATGTCAATTTGAGATTTTTTTCCATGGGTGTGCTGAGAGGCTTACAATCTTCCAATCCAAACTTGCTCAAAATGTTACCAACATACTTTTGCTAAGTGATGAATAAACACTTTAGTTTTTGAATTACTTCAATACCCAAATAGTAATGAAGATAACCCAAATCAATCATTTCAAAGCTTTTCATCAACTTTGATTTGAATTTTATAGTGTACCATTCATTGTTCCTTGTGATGAGTAAATTGTCAACATACACCACCATAAATGTAACTTATTTTGATGAAAATAGTTACATCTTCAAACTCAAAACATTTGAAGTTCATGTTCATGAGGTACCCAACTAGTTTTTCATACCATGCTCTTGGGTCTTGTTTCAAACCATATAATAGTCTATATAGTTTACACACCTTGTGCTCTTGTTCCTTTACTACAAAACCATCATGTTGTGTCATGTACATATTTTCCTTGAGGTACCCATTTAGAAATGTAGTTTCGACATCTATTTGGTGAACTTTCCATCTATTATGAGCTGCCAGAGTTAACATGGTTTGAATGGTAGTCCATTTTGCTATGGGTGCAAAGGTTTCATTGTAGTCAATTCCTTCCTTTTGAGCATACCCCTTTGAGACAAGCCTTGCTTTGTGATTTTCAAGTGAGCCATTTACCTTGTATTTGTTGTAATAGACCCACTTGTAGCCAATCAATTTAGAACCATATGGTGGATCAAATAGATTCCAAGTCCCATTTTCACTAGTGAATTATATTCATCTTTCATTGCTTTTTTCCAAGAGTCAATATTTTTAGCTTGTTTGAAAGTTGTTGGTTTTAAATCAAATGCAACATTGAGTTCCTCTTGAAAATCATCCAATATGATTTTTTCAATCATGTCCTAGACTTCAACAATAAAATTGTCTAGTTGAGATGAGGTTGCATGTGTACTTTGAGTACCTATTTTCCCAACTTCATCAGGTCTCACATATTTCAATGTTTGAGTGGTGCACTTAAGCATCTTTTTCTGTGCTGTAGGTGCTTTGGTTTCATCCTCTAAAGTTCCTTCACTATCTACCCTCTGTTCTCCTAAACCCTATTTCATATCTAATGAAGTTTCATTCTCTCCTTCAGGAGGAGTTTCAAAATCATGTACGGGAGACAATAGAAAATCAATAGATTCACAACTTTATGTCCCCTAATCATTGTCGAGAACATTCAAATCACTCTCCTTGTAGACATCAAACTTTGTATATTTGTCTAGTCAACTCAACTGCCAATCAATATGCTCTTTATCCTTTGTAGTCTCACAAAAGAAAAACTCTCTTTTGATAATAAACTTCTTCTCTTTCTCATCATATATCCTAAATCCCTTGGAGGAATCATAATATCCCAAATGGATGCATTTTTGACTCTTGTGGTCTAATTTGTTTCTCTTTTCCTTTAGAATCAATGTGTAATAGGTGGATCCAAAAATATGAAGATGTCACACTGAATGGAGGTGATCACACCACATCTCATATGGAGTCTTTGATTCAAGAGCTATTGATGGTGATCTATTATGAAGGTATATTTTTGTTTAGCTACTTTGGCCCAAAAGTGTAGATTTACCCCTTTGAAATACAACATTGTATGAACCATATTCACCACAGTTCTATTCATTCTTTCAACTACTCCATTTTATTGTGGAGTGTGAGTAACTGTGAGATGGATTTTGATCCCGTTTTACTCAAGATAAGATTCAAAATTATTTGATCTGAAGTCACCACCATTATCTATCTTGAATGTCTTGATGCAGATTTGTGCTTCATTTTCAATCATTATTCAAAACTTATTGAAAGTATCAAAAGCTTTTGATTTATTTTTTAGAAAGTATATACATGTCATCCTACTATAGTGATCAATGAACAACATGAAGTAATTATGACCACCAATAGAGAGGATTAAAAGAGAAAATAAGTTTGAATGAACAAGCTACAACTTTTTATTTTCTTTCCACTGTGACTTCAGAAATTATTCTCTTGTATGTTTAACCGAGATGTAGGCTTCACACTTCTCATCTAATTTTGTAGGTAATGTAAGCATGCCAACTACACCATTATTTTGTAATACATAAATGTTGTTATAGTGAGTGTGCCCAAATTGAGCATGCCAAAACATGTTTGGAGACATTCTGTCTTCCATAAAATGAGCATAATTCCTTAAATTTGATGTCTCACCCTTCAGTTTGAGTAGTTTCCCTTCCTCATATCTAGTCAAGATGACTAAATTGTCACTTTTTCTCTTGATTATGACATCACCATTATCCAACATAATAGAATGGCCTTGTTTCCTTGTGAGCACTAGGGACAATAAGTTTCATTTTAGTTGAGGAAGGTAGAGAACATTCTCAAGTTTGTAGTCTAGAATTCCTAGACACTTGAGTAAAATTGTATCGCTTCCCTATGGTTGCAGACTTGATCTATTTGTGAGGTATACTAAGCCATAACTTCATTTTTTTTCCTCAAAGAAGTCCTTTCAAAAATTCATATGTTGAGTGGAGCCAGTATTAAGAACCCAAGCATCAAACCATGAGGAACTAATTAAGACACTATTTTCTTCATCATCTGTACTAGAAAACACACATTTACTAGTGAATTGGGTTGAGTTTGACTCTTTTAACTATTTCTTTGAATTTCCCTCTTTATTTTTATGGAATGCTTCAATTTTCTCCCATGGATTCCTACATTTGTGAGTCTCATGGCTACCTTTTCTATCACACCATTCACAATAGAGGTTATGTTTATCATTCTCTTTTGATTTTGACCACTATGATTTTCATTTTTGCCACTTTTTCCTTTGTACTTGTTATTGCCTTCATTTTTGTAAGACGTGGCCTTTTTTGATTTTTTGTAAGAGTTTGTTTTGATATAGCACACACTTTCACCTATTGTGGTTTCTATTTTCCTTCCAAATGCCTTTTCTCTTTTGACCTTCTTTTTAACCAACTGGTCAAATGTGAGAGTCTTCAACAGATTTCTTGATTGTAGAGACTTCAAATAGGTTGAATAGTTAGGAAGAAGGGATTTTATGAATGTGGTCATGTATATGTCAATTTTTAATCTTATTAATTCAACATCATGTTTGATAACACGTATCTCTGAAGCCATTCTCATCACATCACCATCTTTCAACTCTAGGTTGAATAGTTTCAATTGCAACTAAATAAATTCCAACTTTGAATGGGATTCATATAGGTCCTTCAATTTTTGATATGCTTCCCATGGTGTATTTCACCTTTGTATATGATGATACACATCTCCATCCATTGATGCCCTCACCAAAGCCAAAGCCTTTTGATTTTTATGATTCCATGCCTGTATATCCTTTGCATTCCCTTTTGGTTTAGTTGGTTGTGTTGTCCCATCAAAAATATCAAACCATAGGTCATTGAAGATGAGTGTGTTCTTTACTTGTCAAAACCATTCTAACCAACTATCTTTGCTAGTTAAGGTAGTTCCAATAATGGATGGAATGCATGGATTTGAGTTTTGTTTGAGTTTTTAGAGGTTTTGAGTTTTTGTTTAACCCTAATTGGTTCCTTATCACTCTAAAATGGTCCCCTTTTCTATATATGTAAGGGTACTAAAAAGGATTCACTTTGTCATTAACATCCACTTATAAAAAACCCTCATACATCGATATACTTGGTTATTCTTCATTTCTAAATTTACATTTTTTGACATACACGAATGGGTAAAAAGAGTAGATCCCCTTATTTCTCCTTGAAAATGTAAAAATTGGTTGTTGTTTGCTAATTTTGCATAGAGTGGCATGCCTCAAACAATTAAAAAATGTTCAAATTTTAAATTCTTTCAAATTTAAATTTTCAAAATTAAAAAAAACATTTAAAATAATTTGCTATTTAAATAAAAAAGAATAAAAAATATACCTCTTTTCTCTTATTTGAGAGAATATTCCAATATTGGAATGGAGTAGATATATACAGCTTTCTCAAGATTTAATATTTAGCTTAGTGCCTCCCACATGGCTTTTATGGTAATAAAAACTCCTTTGCATAGTTATGAGAGTGACAAAGAATATTTTTAGCACCCAATATCAGATACTATATGCAGTCCAAAAGTTGATAAAATAAAATATATGAGACCTTCAGAAATTGAAATGCCACAAGAAACTCCACAATCAACTCCACACAAGTCAGGTCTAGGGCATAGTAAATGCTACCAGAATTCTCCATACGACCCTAAGGGATATGATGCAACTTTCAATCAAAGAATGATTATTTTATTTAATTTATTATCAATGGCAACATGCTAAAATGCCAAATACCAGATATAAAAAATTCAAAGCACCACTTAGATAATATGCAACTTAGCTAGGAGCAATAAATGATGCTAGAATTACCTCTATGCAATCTGTAGATGACTAATGTATGTCCAAAAGGAAACAATACATAATGAATTAAAAAAAAAATCTAGATAAACACAGGATTCTATGATTTACTCCAAGATAAATGCTTTGCTTCATAGTTGAAATGCCTCTTAATGACAAATGATGTTAGCTGATAATAAATAAACTCCTTTAATAAAATATTGTAGGCTATACAACTAGAAACAAGAAACAAATTAATTTTTCCAGGCTCTAATACAATGATAGGCTAAATCATATTCTAAATGGCAATGGAATTCTTATCTCATGATTCAAATTGAAATGAAGCAAAAGAAAACATTATAAATCCAAAAATGTGACTCTTGAGCTACACCTACCAAGCAGTCCATTCATATTCCTATAGGACTTTTGAGCTACACACAAGAAGACAAAAAACACCTAGGAATAAATAAATATTATCTAACTAATATTACATTATTAGGGGACCTTGGTTATAGAAAATTATAGTAGTTCCTTCTATAACTCACAAATATCTAAAGTGTCTTCATGATAATCAACTAGTTAAAATTTTAGGCATTCAATATGAATATACTATGTAACCAATAGTACCTACTCCTCTTATAAAATAGTTGGTTGGCACAACTATTGAGAAAATTGATAATGAGTTAGTTTATACAACTATTCAAGATCATGATTTACATTCAAAGAAGAATATTCTAAAATTAGTTTTTGCACCTACCTATGAGCATGAACATATTTAAGTTTCTTCACCTACTTATGTGCATGATCATATTTTAATTTATTCACCTAGTTATGAGCATGCAAATATGGTTTTTTCTCCATCTATTCTTGAGCATAACATGGTTAAATATGAACACGATAATTTGACTAGAAAAATCAAGACATATTATCCAAAATAGAAAGATGCATGTAACACAAGGTGTTTATCTCATACAACATCACATATTATTCATAATACTCCTACATAGGTACATGTTATTATAGGTGGTTTGTCTGTAAAAATAGTAATATGAACATGTGTAGGTGTTTTGGATATTTGAATATGGTGTGTAGTAGATAAGGATTCTATGAAACCCATTATATATCTTTGATGTTATGATCTCTCAATTACTAAATTCTTATTAAAAGGAATTGTCTATTGCTTACCCTTTTATGGAGGATGAAACCATTGGAGGTTTGATAATTAAATACATATGCTTAAATTTATCATGCTCAAGAGGATGTTCATATGGAATTTTAGAATCTATAATCACCTAATTGGCATGAATGTATTTTTCACTCCCATGTACTATAAAAGGTACTTATCTAAGTTTATATATCTAAGGTCATCATAATAACATATCAAAGACACCCATGTAAGGTATAACTAAGAAGTTAGTAATCAAATGTTTGAGACATACCTGTAAGGGTAGGTCAATCTCACTAAGAACCTTTTGTGAGGTCCCATGGAATGCTATAACTAATATGGTTGAATGAATTAAATCATGGGTTATATAATACAAATGTAAGTAATTTCATGGTATAGACAGTATCACTTTCAACATTATCAATCAAAACATTGTGTATGGGCTGGTGGTCAAGATATGCTCAAATGAATAAGGAATGAATAATTGATTCATCACCCCTAATCTCACTACCATTGAAATTAATAGAAGGTCTCTAAACCATAAGAGGTGTATGCCAATTATAAGTAACAATAATCCCATCCAATGAGTTCTCATGATAAGATGGATGAGGGTGCACATTATGTTCCATTTGCACTTCTAGATCCTTCTTTGAATGATCTTACAAAGTATTGTTAAATATTTTCTATTTGTGGTGGTCACCAAGTTATGAAATCTAATTCTTTTAAAGGATATTAAAATGTAATCTTTTGGTCATTAACAAGGTCTAGGATCTTATGATTCAAGGTAAAACATCTATTCATAGACTTCCTACGACCTTAGTGATAATCATAATAAGCATTTGCATCATACCCTTTGGGTATAGGTATACTCATATCAACCTCTGTAAGATGAGGGGGATATATAATATGACACTCTACAATCTATGAGAGTAATGAAGTGAGAGACTCAGTTAAGCATGTAAATTATCTCTATGGTACATTAGATAAAATAAGATGATTAGGTTGATGTGATACCACATTAACCATGGTGGTTGTTTCTCTTTTAGGCTCAGGAGGTTTGACCTTATAGCTTGGTTTGATAGTAAAATTGATATTAGATGTAATTATAGCTAGTGTGTTTGCTACATACTTAATTTTGGTTAATGAGATAAGTTTCATTTCATGATCATAAATAATATGGAATAAGTCATCAAAATATTTGAACTTTTTGAACATAATGGACTCCTATAAAGGATCAAGAAAACTTAACTTGAAAATATATTGAATCTCTTTATCTGCCATTGGATTGATCATTTTAGCTAATATTGTTTTGTACCTTAAGACATATTCATTGATAGATTCATTGGTTCCTTGTTTATATTTTAAATTTGGGCATAGGAAACCTTTTTAGTAATTTTAGTAGAGAAGTGTTCCAAAAAAATAATCCATAATGGGTTTGAAGGAGTTTAGTTTTTGAGTTGGTAAATAATAAGACCACCTTAAAGCATAATCCTCGAGGCTTCTTAGAAATAATTTGGTCAAAATTTTATCATTATAGGCATAATCAAGGCATGCCACATAAAAAGATGAATACGTTACTCAAGATCACCCTTTATATCATAAAAAGTGAACTTAGGTACATAAAAACTAGTCAGCAATCAGTCCAAAGATATCTCTAGTGAAATAGGGTTATATAACACCTCTTATGAATCAATAGCATAAGGATATTTCATAAAATTTTGTTTAATATTTGTGATCTTAGTTTTCAAAAGTTTTATAGTTTGGATAAGAGCTTGCACCTCTTGGTATTTTAGGTTGAATACTTGAGAGGTCACCAAAGGAGGTGTACTCATAGGTTGGGTAGATATATGCATTGAAACCAACATTTGAGTTAAAGCATTTTGGTTTCCCATATAAGACATGGTAATAGTTTTCAGGGAAAAAAGTTGAAATACAGTATTAATTAGTTTGTCACTAATTAGATCATTTTTAGTATACTTTTCTAACAAGTTTTCTTGTATTTAATTTCAATACTTTATGATTATTGATGCAAGTACCTCATTTCCTATTTATCAACTTGATTGTTTAAACATGATGGATTGACAACCCCTAAGGAAGCCTACACTTCTTAGATCTGGCCGGTGCTAGGAAATCCACCTAATTATCTATCTAATAAACAAATTTGCTTTAGTGCTTTCTTATCTATAGGTTTTCCTCCCCAGCCAAAGAGGATTTCTTCACAATCTTCTAATTTAATGCATGCACTTTTATTAGGTATTTCTACCACAACCTATATTTCTAGTTTTAATACCTTCCTCAGAATAATAGAAAATTTTGAGTGAAACATTCTTTTATCGAACATATTGATTATCCCTACTGGGTTTCCAATACCAAAGTCACTAGGGGACTTTGTATTTGCATTGACTTTCAATATCTTAACCTTTCTTTCCCAAAAGATGACTTTCCTCTACCTAGCATTGACCAAATTTTTATTCCTATAGCTGGTCATGAAATGCTTTCACTCATGGATAAATTATTGGGCTATAAAAAAAATTTCATTGTCCCTGAAGATCAGCACAAAATAATTTTTATCACCCCTTGTGGGACTTTTTGTTATAAGGTTATGACCTTTGGTCTAAAGAACATTAGTACAACCTACCAATGAGAAATGACCTACATCTTTCATGACCTTATCCATAGAATTATGGAAGACTATGTGGATGACCTTATCAACAAATCAAAGCTTTGAAAGGATCACCTGGCAGTTCTTAAAATCATCTTTGAGTGCCTTATCCACTACCATGTTTGCCTAAACCCCAAGTGTATCTTTGGGGTCCTATTAGGTAAACTCCTAGGTTTTATTGTCTCTTTTCATGGAATCAAATTCAACCTAGCCAGAGTTAAAACAATCTTATAAATCCCTCCCCTTGTTAACCTTAAACAACTTCATAGCCTTCAAGGAAAACTCCAATCTAATTGGCATTTCATTTCTCATTTATTTGATCATTGCCAACCTTTTCCTCACCTCCTTACAAAATACACCTCTTTCAAGTGGGGGTAGGAATGTCAAAAGGATTTTGATTCACTTAAATAATATCTCCTTTCCTTACCAATTCTTATTCCTCCATGAGAGGATGAACCTTTCTACCTATATATTTCAGCCACTGACCACTCCCTAGGAGCAATACTTGTGCATCAGAATAGCTAAAACATAAAGAGAATTTTTTTTATTACATTAGTTAAAAACTTATCGATAATGAAACTCAATATACGCATATCAAGAAACTTTGTTTGGCACTAGTCTTTATGACTACCAAGCTTTGTCATTACCTCCTTAACCACAAAACTTTCATCACTACCAATACTGATCCACTCAAGTATATGCAATCTCTACCTTATCAAAACCAATGAATGGCTAAGTGTCTTATGCTCTTGACTAAATTTGATCTTGAGTTTCTTAAACAAAAATCAATAAAGGGATAGGTGATAACCAATCAACTGGCCAATTCCCCTCTATCCGATACCCATCCTCCTCCAAAATTTTGTGACAAGAATATCTCCACTCTCTCTCAAGTATATTTTACCTACTAAGTTACCATGTTCTTTGATAGATCCAAATGCCAACACAGTGGAGGGCCAAGAATCATCCTAATTCCCTAGTGATATGAAGCCCTAGTGATAGGTCTCCAAATTATTTTGGCCTTGGGAGTCAAAAAAATCAATATCTTTGGTGATTCCCAACTTGTGGTTAACCAAATCAATGGTACATACCTATGCAAAAATTATGTTTTACAGTAATACAAACACCTAGCTGATTTATTACTGTTGTCATTTAAACACTACATAATCCAAACTACCCCTCGATCTAAGAATAAGTTTGTCAATACAATGGTTTAACTTGATTCTCAAATCCCATCTGCACCTTCAGATTCTAAATTTTTCATTATTATCCACCACCTCACTGAGCCATCCTTCATCAAATCTATTTCTCGTACCATCTTTAACCTGATAGATATTTGAGCTAACCATTGGTACCAGCAAACTTTTGACTATCTCAACAGTGCCACCATTCCCCCTAATCTCTATAGAAATACTCACAAAGCATTTATTCAAGGCACTTCCCATTACACCATACTTGACATCATCCTTTACAAGTGTGGCTCTGATGGCATTCTCTTTCGTTACCTACAAAGTCATGAAGCCTCTCATGCTATCAAATAAATGCATGAGGGAGTTTATGGAGGGAACTTTAGTGGTCTTGTCATCACTAAGTGTATCTTTCACCTCCACTATTATTATCCTTCTCTCAATCAAGATTGTTGTGATTATGTAAAAAAATGTGTCAAATGTCAGTAGCATGCTAACCTTCATCATGCACCAAGTAATAGTCTTCAAGTATCTAGGGAATTTTAGCCTTTCTCACAATGCGGCTTGGACCTCATTGGGGAAATTCATCCCCATTCTTCATAGTAGCATCAATCCATCATCACTACCATTGAATACTTCACTAAATGGGTAGAAGTAGCCCCTCTCAACTCAATTAAAGCTAATAAAATCATTGATTTCATCAATCACCATATCATTTTTCAATTTGGTGTTCCCCATAAAATTATCACTGATAACGGTAAATATTTCAAAAATAAGCAGGTCCAATCTCTTTATGACTCTTTTGGCATCAAACTTAGTTTCTCATCACCTTATCATCCATAAGCAAATGGACAAGCTGAGGCCTCCAATAAAACCCTTAACAATATGCTCATCAAAATGGTCAATGCCTCAGGATGGGATTGGCACTTACATATTCCCTTTGCTTTATGGGCTTACCATATCAACATTCACACTCCTACAGATGCTACACTTTTCTCTCTAGTCTTTGGAGAAGAGTTTGTACTCCCTCTTGAGGTCCAAATCCCATCTCTCTACATATCTCTGCAAGACCTCATATCTGAAGGTGACTATCATCAAGAATAGTTAGCTCAACTTAAACTATTGGATGAACATGGTTTAATCACTCTCACCCATCTTCATGTCTACCAAAATCATGTTAAACATGCCTATAAAAAGTACCTTAAAGTATTATAATTTAACATTGGTGATCTTGTCCTAAAAGAAAATCAACATGTCACAAATACATAGAAGAGTAAGTGAGGTAAATTTGTTTTCAATTGGCTCAGAACCTACATAATAACCCATAAGTATGGATCAAGAGCTTATCATTTGTCCTCTCTCAAAGGCAAACAAGAACTTGAGCCTCTCAACACTTCATAATTGTGTCCCTTCTATTGTTAGATAGAGATCACAATCATCATTTGTTTAACTTAAGCTAATCCCTTGCAAACTGCATTCATTTCCCTATTTTTAGGTGAAACCAGCTAAACTTGAATCATGTGATTATCCATCATAATTATAGCCTAATCTTAAACTATGGATATCACATATTTATCCATGGCATGATTCTCATAGTACGTCCAATCTCTTTGAGATTGGTTCCTATGGTCATTGTCACCTATACCTCTATTTCACCTATTGAATCTTCATGTCAGCCTAGTTTTTGCCTACACAACAGTAATCCATTAAGCATGCATGATAAATTTGATATCAAGCAAAATCAAATCAAAACAAAAACACTATCAAATAGTAAAATAAATCATGGGTCATCCTTAGCATTCACAAATTGTTCCCTTGAAGGATAACTATCAAAAGCCAAGTGAAATTGTCAAACATAAGGTGGACTGCTCCCTTGAAGGATAGCTATGAAAAAAATTTATACTAGGCACATAAATTTAGACCACTCCCTTGAAGGATGGATGAGTAACCCATTTGGCAAAACTAGCAATTTTTTGGAAGCTTCCTGCATTGATCAACTTCCTCGACCTTCAAGAAAATAACAAATGTAAAATCAAAAATAAGAGTAAAAGAATTTTGAAAGCTAAAATCATATTTCATAACCATATTACTCTTTAAAAATCCACAACTAGCTCTCCTAAGTAGACTTCCCACATCGATCAATCTACGCTTTATATATAGACATAGACTTGTTTATACTACCTCTTTGGACACCTACCAAAAAAAGGCATACTAGTCTCACTAACGGCTCAAGTTTCACCCATTCTCCCTGCACATATCATATGCATGGGACTATGAGCTTACTTGACATAATTATATTAGGATCCTTATCTATTAACTTACGCACATTGATACGAAGCATTTGAAAGACTTATTTTCACTAAGCTAATCCAATTTTGGGTTTTATGTGGGTCTTTACTAATAAATAGGAATCATGTTCCTTTTATTATCTTTTATTAGTTTATGAAATCCTATCACTATGAACATGAACAATAAATATCACATCAAAAGCATGAACATCATACATTCTATCAACAAGCAATAACATTTGTCTATCAATGAGTCAAACACAATTTCAACATGTCATAGTAAACTAGGAGCATCCATCACATCATAAACCATAAGCATGTCATTATATAATCATAAGCATATACCAAATAGCTAAACCAAACATCAGGGCATATACCATTTCCCATTTTACCCATATAACCATAGGTAAATCCATCACATGTATCTTATCATAACCATAAGCATAATCAGAACATCCCATGCCTAAGCTACTAAGAACAAAATCATAAGAATGAACCAAAGTCATAAGTCATAATCACAAACCATAAGCAACTATCATATATATTAATCATCCATCATATACATTGAATCATCAAGATAATAATAATACATGTCATAACGTGTCAGCTCTCTCTCAAAATGATATACATCTTACCACATCGGCAAGTAGGCCAGAGTCAAAATCATATATAAATATCATATTGTATCATACCCCTAGGGCACTTAAACCACTACCACTAGCACCATTAGGACCTATACCTACTAATAGCCCCTATGGAACCTTGTATGACCAACTATGGATGCCCACTAACTATGAGTAGCTATTACTACTCCACTATCTAGTCTAGCCCTGTACTCGACATATCTCATAACATGAGGTAACTACTCTAGTACCGTCTCTTCATAATAGTGCAAATCCTACATCATGGATGAGAATCATGCTCATGGTAATGTATCTATCAGCCCTCTTATAGCAACATCTACTCCTCCTATGCTAATCTACCCTAAAAGATCACCAATCTAACCCTATAGTGTCACTCCTTGTGCCCATAATGTAGCCACCTATGCCTTCACTTGATCCCTCTCTCATATCATAGTGATCACCTACCCCTATAAAGTAGTAGCCTATCCTTTTAGTAAAGTAACTTATGCCAGGGCCACTGTTAAACTAGCTACCACCTGAGGGCCACCGTATGCCTAGGCCACTTCTAAACTAGCTACCACCCGAGGGCCACCTTATGTTTATGCCTGCACCTATGTTGGATCCATATCCTTGGCCTGATTCCCCCCATCTCCCCAACCAAAATTTACTATGGCATACTGATTCTAATACCAAGCAGCATACCCATCAACAATCCCCACATCATCAATATGGGTCCTCACTAGTAACTCCTTAAAGTCCTAAACTATCCCTATAGGTTATGGCTCAAGTAGTAGAAACTCTCCCTCCTCCCACCAATACTACACCACATCAACAAGAATCCCTTGTACAAGTCAAAACTATCTCTATACATGGTCAAAAATGATCCTCTCTATCTCCAACTCCCATCAACTGTATATCTAGCACTAGCTCTATAGCGCTACCATCTGATACCTCATCCCTACCCACTATGGCCATCCAATATATGGCTACCATATGACATCCCTAGGCACCAAACCCTTGAGAGTGTCTTGAAACCAATCCATATCACTCATCTTGCCTCCTACCCATGTATAGGCAGATGACCTCCTCCATCACATAAAGCTAGCCACATAATCTATTGATGTGTAAGTGTCATTAGGTACACCTAAGGGTCTTAGTAACTTGATGTGCTTATATGCCCAGTAATGTAACACTAAGCTGACATTGATCCTATAGTACTAGTGTACCTTGAAAGCCCACAACTCCCTATATACTTGTACCAATAACACTTGTGCCTAGCCAAACAAAGTCCTCCATAAGAGCATCTTAACTAGTATGCTAAGCAACATATAATGAAATCACCAACCAATTAAATCTAGTAGCATGAAGATCATTAGAGCCATAATCATCATCATCACTAGGCACCTATCATCAAAAGCAAGCTGATACATAGGGCCATACTTAAATCCACCTACATAGAACTCTACTATCACTAATCATCACCATAGATCCAGTCCATATAATAGTCCCACTCCTCACTCTCTATATGGTATATCAGATCCCCATATAAGGGTAATTGTGTGATCCTCATGACATCCTCTAGCAATATCATGATCTCACTTGTCAATAACCAAAACATTTTGGTCACTAGGTCCCATCTCTTGACCAATGCTACCAGCATCCCTAGATCTTAGACCATATGTTGATAATGTCATACTAAACCTAATTCTATGGCATCCATATGTCTCCACTCCTAATCATTCATTACATCTCATAACTATGTGAAAAGTATGGGAACATGATCCCTCAGGTGAATCTTCTCTCAAACCTACATTATGTTGAACATGTTAAAAACATATGCCTACATACACTATTTATTGATTCTATCATCTCAAAACATTTATAAATAAAATAAAACCAAAATAGGCCAGTACTTTCTAGCTAGGCTAAGAACACCTTTTTCTTTAGCCCTAATCATCAATGGTTCTCCCAACCATCGACGGTCCCCTAGGCACCTTTTCCCTTTAACCCTTGACTGTCGATGGTCAGGGTGACCATCAATGGTCACTATGTACCATCAGGCTACAGTCTTCTATGCCCTACCTATAGCCAAATCCATCCCTACAATCTCATTTTTATAAGTTCACTGATCTACACTATAAAACTACATCTTACCTACCATTTTTATACCCCCTAGTTCTCAGATTCTCCACATTTTACCTAATTTTCAAACTAGGGCATTCATAGGTCCAAACCCTAATAGTTTAACCTAAAATTTCACCAACTCCTCTTACCAAATTACCATTTCACAATACATAAATAGATAAATCTACCATACTAGCATAAAGACACAAGCTACCTACCTCATTCTATGACCTATGTCATGAACGAAACCCACATCCATCCATTTGGTCATGCCCTCATCCACCATTAATCTTAGTCAATCATCAAAGCACCGGTTCAACCAATCGTAACTCCCCACCCTAAAATCCACTCAGTCAACCCTTAGTACAAAACAACATAGTCACCAACCACTCTAGCATAACTTTTAGAGGTAAAATGTAAAAAGTAACAATGACTTTTCACTTTCACTTTTTATCCATTTAGGATTTTAGGTTTTTTACCTTGACCATCAATAGTCAGAGTGATCATCAATGGTTGACCCTAACCATCGATGGTTAGATAAAACTTTACACCTACCCTACCATGGGACATTCATTCACATCCTATTCCCTACCTACCTATTTTCAACACCTACCTTACCCATGTAAATATATCAGCTTTCTGATAATAAATACATTTGGCTTGAAGATGAGGCATGGTCTTGCATCCCCTCATCTATGTAGGCAGTGTCTACTTGCCTAGTACATATAGAGTCAACTCGGTCATAACCACCCACCACCACCCATTTATCCACATCCACCTTGATGTTGCTCATTTTTTTCCTTGGTATTTTTACATAATTTATATTACCCATGCTTAGTTATTTTACCCATACCCACCCATTTGCCAACATCCACCTTGATA
The DNA here is from genome assembly GCA_037957365.1 of Torreya grandis. Lineage (NCBI taxonomy): Eukaryota > Viridiplantae > Streptophyta > Pinopsida > Cupressales > Taxaceae > Torreya > Torreya grandis. The sequence goes on along the minus strand of JARHVA010000499.1, from coordinate 2,773,644 downwards.
TTGCTCATTTTTTACCTTCGTGTGTTTGAATGATTTGCGATCCTTATGCTTTGGTTCTTTTAAACACACTAATTGACTTTGTCATGTTACCTATACACATTTTGCACCACCGAGTGTACTAACCTAAGCATTTATGTCTTCTTAGGAAAATGTCCTCCCTCGAATACCCATGAAATTCAACCTATTAGTATTTTCCCATAGACATACTAGACCTACTTTGGAGATTAATAGGTGTATCTCACTACCATGCCTACAGCAGTTGCATATTACATTGGTCACTTATCTTCAATAGATTTTTAACCATTGGTAAATTTTGTCCTTTGCATGATTTTGACTCTCACACATCATCACATTTTGCACACTGACTCTACATTATAAATGACCACCCTTATCACCACACCTACCCATTTATCAAACCTTGACCTAATTTTGTTTTACCTCATCACTTCCTAGTTTAAGGGGAAACACCTCCTCCTAAACTTGAGGTAGCCTTGACTTCACCTACCTTTTATTTTTGTTTTGTATCTTGTCAATTTAAGCCACATAACAAAAAGGGGTAAAATGTAGACACTAGAATCCTACACATTTAGATTCTAACTGTCGAACCCTAAAATAAATATTTGGATCCTCTAAATAAACCAAAACCCATTTTTGTTTAATTGATCAACCTTAAAAATGCCTTTTTTAGCTACTTCTAACTGATGGCTTCGGCCATCGATGGTTACGATAACCATTGATGGTCAAGATAATCATCAATGGTCACCTAACCATCGATAGTTAGGATAACTATCGACGATCAATCCCAACCATTTGGGCTTTTTCATGCAAACAAACATACAAACACCCACTTACCTTTTATAAATATAAGTTGTATAAATCCTCTCATAAGATCTTGCATGAGAAAATTATAATTAGAAGCACCTCTTAGACTTTTACTTTAGCCCTGGCCCTTCCCTATAAGAAGAGGAGAGCAACAAGAGATAAATCCATTTATAACTATTATTAAGAGCTTAGGTACTTAGAGTTTCTTATTACAGGTCATCCAATGTTATCAAATGTCATCAGAAATCTATTTGGGAGAGTTAATCTATCATTTCCTCTTAGATTAAGTTTCTAGGCACCGTCATTCTGCCAAAATCAAACCAGATTCCACCTATGAATCGATAGCATCTATCAATCAATCAACTTGTTTATGGTGAGTCAAGTATTTGATTACTATCATTTATCTATTTTCATCCCTTTTTCAATTATTAGACCTAACACCAAACTCCCAAAATTTATTTTTTGAGTCTCGTCATTAGCTGTTAACAAGCCCAAAATTGTGGAAGTCAATCGTTAATGGTTAGACCTAACTGTCAATGGTCAGACCTAACCACTAATGGTCACCCTAACCATCAATGATCACATGTGGTATAAAAAAAACTAGCAAGCTAATTTGACCCTCTTACACCTAACTAGATCTACTTTTTTATATCTCCAACCACTCGTAGACCCCTTTCTAATTTTTTAAGCCATACGCTAACCTGTTAACACTAATATTAATTAGTCTATCACTAATTAGACCATTTCTAGTCTACTTTTCTAGCATTTTTTATTATATTCAATTTCAATACCTTATGATTATTTATGCAAGTACCTCATTTCCATTTTATCAACTTGATTGTTTAAACATGGTGGATTGACAACCCCTAAAGAAGCCAACGCTTCTGAGATCTAGCCAGTGCTAGGCAATCCACCTAATTATATTTCTAATAAACAAATTTGCTTTAGTGTTTTCTTATCTACAGGCTTTCCTCCACATCCAAAGAGGAGTTAATGCACTTTTATTAGGTATTTCTACCATAACCCATATTTCTAGTTTTACTATCTTCTTTGGAATAATAGCAAAATTTGAGTGAAACAGAGCACTTTATAATTCTTATTGTTCTATTTAGAGACTTTGTATAGATTTTTTCACCTATTCCTTTGATCTTACTTGTGAGTCACATAAAGCAATAATTTTAAGGCATTCAAGACCATATTCACCTAAGAATTAAATTCCAAATAAGTTTTAACCAAGTATATCACCTTCTAAATAAAATATTCCAATTAGGGTCCTTAATAAAATGTAATATTCAAAAGATATGGTTTACAAGGAAAACTCAAATATGAATGCACCTATGGCCAATAATAACTAACCATTTAAGTTTTAATAATTTTAGAGATCAAGAAAGTGTTATTTTACAAAAATTACTTGATAATAAACTAATCAACTTATTTCCTAATTATTATCACCTTCCCCATTACCTCAAACAAGTGGGGGAAAGATCATTTTTCAAATATCATCATGTAAATGGACATAAAGATTTTTAAAAAATTATGCATTGTGACAAAATATTGATAAATTAGTGGGTAGAGGTTTAATTACATTTTGTATAGTTAATAATAGATATAAAAAAGGTCCCCTTCTCTGTATACTTACACTATCCATTCTAGGAAAGTTAAGATATCTTAGGATGTTCCCCGAAAGGATTCAATGGTTGCTCCAAGGTTCTATGGAAGGTATCACTAGGAGAAGATATTCTAGTTCACATTTTAAAAGAATTGACCTTTCCCAAGATGTTTCTACCAAGGAATTAATGGTCTTTTGAGCCCTTATTAGAGATAAATATAGAGAATATATTATTTTAAATGATAAGGAAAAATTAAACACATGTACAATTGGATATATCAAGGACTTGGGATACAGTGAACAAGATTTCTAACATATAAATATGTATGAAAATGTCATGGGGCATATTAATATACCAATTTATCTTGGGCCTAAGAAGGTAGACACATTATTATATGTACATAAGGTTATTCCACAAGGAAATTCCACATTGGTATAATCATGGTTACAAGAAATGGGAGAAATTTTTGATAGCATTAATATCACTATATCATTTACTTTTCAATATAGTTTGCTTACATAGAAAATATATAGAATAAGTAAAAAAAGAATAAAAATTAATCTTATCCAACATAAGTGTGGGTACCAAAGATAAAGCTAATAATTAATGATCAAGCACTGGAATAAGTAAATAATATCACATAATAATAGCATGAAGAGAAACCATTCCAAATCATCATGGTATCCAATTTCATATATTTACTCAGATGAATATAGTGCACAATTCTTATTCACAAGTGGTTGTTCAAATATTTTTACACACCCAATATGAACTTTGTGGATATTCCATGAGTTAGTTATTATACACATATGGTGTGCATAAATTCCATATCATTTTATGCATTTCATCACAATAATAAATAAAATATAGTAAGTAATTTAAAAACATATAATATCATCTCATAAATTAAATGTGGAAGTACAACATGGAAAATAATAAATCACATTTTATATATATTAAATAAGTACTTATAATGAAAATGATCTTAATCAATAATGGAGGAATGTTTCCCTTATCCCTCTACATCATCCTCATCATCACTAGACCTAGGACCTCTTGAAGATGATCACCACTATCTACACGAGGGATTCAAAGTGAGACTTAATATGTTTATCCTAATCCTCATAAGAGACTAATATAAATTATCACCTACCAATTTCATCCTATAATGTACTATATTAAATTTAAAGTCAAACATAATCTCCAAAAATATTTTAGCCTAAGGCACTACTATTTTTAATTAGTGGAGACATCTGCTACATCCCCAACTTCACTCTCAGATCATCTTGATCTCCAACTAAAATAATGTAGTCTACAGTGTCCATATAAAGATTATAAAACAAAGGCACATCCATGCCTGTAATGTCATCTACTCACTCATGTATTGTACCTCCCACTAAAGTCTCTAGGATGTGCCTAGTCAAAGTATGAATAGACACATTAATCACTATTATCCAAAATGCATAATTTAAAAAATCCACATGAAATTTACATAAGACATTATAAAATACTAACCATATTATAATAAAATACTATAATCCAATACACATGTATACTTACATCAATCTATAGTGGACACACTAGGTTTATGTATTACATGACCCACTCCTACACCATATCCACCTTGAACATATGGTATAGTTCTAGTTCCATGAGATATTATGGAAAATAATAAGGAAAATTGGGTCTACATCAACCATTTGGTATAATTTTTAGTGCATCCCACATCATTGGTATCAAAAATCACCACTAGAGGATCTATCTCTCCCACAAAAAATAATGTCAACTCAAGATCACTAGATCTCTATCACAAGGATGATATGAAGACCTATGTGTCTATGCCCATTCTTGTGTCACTTATGACCACATCCTATTTAATCCTAAACTAAAAATTCATATAATTGTACTAAAATCTATCACAATACTATGAACTTGGTCATGTAACCACATGTTAACCCTCATATGACAAAAATTTGTACCATCCTTGGGCTATACTGAAAACTCTATATATATCTTGCATATAATCATATTTGGAACTAGTAAATTAAGTATAAATTGATATTCCATAGTGGTCAAACTAGTATGGGTAGTGCCCACCCTTATATGTGCATAGATATGAGGATGTACCTTTTTTTCAAGAAGACCTCTACTTTTCCATGTAACAATAATATGCTCATAAGCACGTACATGCAAAAAATTCACTTAGCTTAAACCTCTAACATGATCCTCTCAAGTGAATCTATATAAATCATTGTATAAATGGGCCAACATCGTGAATCTAAAATAATGTATGGTACCTTGATCCTCTATATCCTATAAAATATGGTGCAATTGATATAATGTCATCACACTACCACCATCTATAACTATGAAAGATACCAAAAGATAATTATTAGAATAATTAATAACTAAGTGGTATATAAATGTCATTAATACATTAAATTACATATTTAAATAAATAATAATATATTTTATTATTTAAATTACTTGAGTTTATACTCATGTTAATAAATAATTATTATTATTATTATTATTATCATAATTATAATTATAAGCCTGATGGGTTTACCCTAATGGTTGAGAGCTGAGCACTAAAAGGGGGAGGTCTTGGGATCCATTCTCAAGGTTGACCATATCGGTAGGGCTCATTCCTTGTTATATGTTTGGTGGGTCAATTGCTTTAGTGGTAGAGGTGGTCTTCCAATGTAGACTCAAGCTGATTGAGTGTTCAATGCAATGTTAGTTGGGGTTAGGCATGAAACATGTGTTCAATGCAATGAGGCATGTTCTAGGGATATGACACAAAAGATATCCATAACCACTTTCACCGATGAGATGGGGGTGTATTGGTAAAGCAACTTGGTTTTCACATGCACCACATAGGTTCAAATCTCAGAGGTATTAAAGGCTGGTTGTAGCCAATCATTGGTATTAGGTCAGTTATGGCTAATCATTGGTATTAGGTCGATTGTGTCCATTTCAATGGTATTCATTGATTGTGGTGGTATTGTTGGTATTCATTAGTTGTGGTGGTATTATTTTTTTTTTTTGGTATTCTCTAGTTGTGGTGGTATTATGTGGTATTGTTGGTATTGGTTGGTTGTGGATGTATTGTTAGTATTAGTTGGTTGTGGCCGTTGAATTGTAATCAATTGTTGATCATGTCAAAATCTTTATATCTATTTAAAAATAATTATAATTATTAAACTTGATCTTATTGAGTGTGAGGTTAAACTCATTGGTTACAATAGTTCACTCCTCTTATAAATGATTTTGTGTGGTAAAATCATAATCAACCCAATCAATTCCATTACATTAAAATTAATTACAATATTCAAATATTTTTTCGGTCTTATGACAAAGTTTTCTAAGAAAAAGTGAGGAGAGAGATAATGTATTGGGGTAAATTGTTTCTCATATATGAATAATCAATGTGGATTTTTACATCTTTGTGAGGTTTTCTGATGTAGGAGCATCACTGCTATTGGAAAATAATGGTTTATTTCACATGTTTTGAGGCATTATCAAGTATTTACAGTCATGTTATATCTATATAAATCATTCTTAGGTGTTAGAGTGTTGTCAAATTTTAATTTAACCCACTTAGGCATTTTCCTGCCTAAATAGTCTTTTCAAATATTTGAAATATCTTATATTGGTTTTAAAGTTTCTTAATGTTTTTAAAGGTCAAGATGTTATGACCTTGTGTCTTAGGGGTCTTTAATAGTATTTAGGGTTATTTTTTACTTTTTATAATAGTAAGGTAGTTAAGAGACTCCTAATGTACAAGTGGGAGTTACAAGTTAGTTAAAGGTTACATGACAATAAAAAGAAATTGTACATGTTTTGCTAGTAGTCAAAGAAAGGGGGTCAGATTATAAATGTAAATAATATTAACCCAAATAAAGTGTATGGAAAATTCTTCACATTGAAAAACAAAACTGATTGTAAAATTCTAAGTTTCCTATGTATGCAAAGATAGTGAATGTGTAGATAGAGTGTATGAAGAAAACTTCAATAAAGATGTGTTTAGTGTCATTTTGATATCATTGGAAAGTTGATTTGTAATTTTATTTCCTTTTGGTTTAGAATTTATTTATATTCTTTGAATTTACTTTCATATGTCTAGATGAGAAACTCAAAGACAGACTTATAGCTTTCTTGGAACCCTTACACTGTCAACCTAAAAACTTGACAAAGAAGTAAAAAAAAAGGTATCAAAGAGGTATTTTATGTTTGAAATAGGTATAAATAGTTTATATAGGGTTTATTACACCTTTATAGATCTTTAAAAAAAAATTATAAAACTTAATACATCATTATTCCCTTGTGTTGTTTGCATTCTATAAAGAGAAGGATTGAGTATGTATTCTTGAAAAAAAGGATCATGTATGATTTGGATTTGACATTTACATATACAAATTGATAAGTATTTTTCCATCTTATAAATAATATTAAGGTGACTCAATTTATTTGAAAACACATATATTTTATAGATAAATTAAACCAATCCTATAGGTCATTGTATTTCATGACTCAGTTAGATGGAGAACTTATAAAACCTAACATATTGTGGCCCAAAGAAAGGAATTATTAGTATGGAAAGGTTAAAGGGAATAAGATGTTCCTTTTAAAATATTTAAAATAATTTTAAACATTTTGAAAATCTCAAAAACTAAATTGGCACTCTCTCAGGTTCCCCACAAACATTCTAAACCCTATTCTAGGGTTTTAAACAAGAATCTTGTTTTCTAAGCGTTCTAACCATAAAAAAGTTCAAAAGTTGGTATTTAGTTGGATATTAAATCATACTCAAGGATTTTTAGACTTATATTTTGTTTTATTATATATCTGTACATGTATATTTGACTGTGTGTTAGGAAAAGGTGATAGAGGCCTAATAGGCCTAAACAGAGAGCAAAAAGAGTGTAGTAAAGTGGTGTAATGAAATATTCAAGGCATGAAACTTGGTGGATAGATAGTAAAGAATAGAGGGTAACTAAAAATTCCATTATTTTCCCAAGATTCATTCATACCTACCCATACAAAGTGATAAATATTAAAAAAAGGCTAGTAGGAATATAGAGGGGAAAGAGGTCAGAAAGGTCAATTGCAAACCTAAGGATTTGAGACTGAGTAGGATGATGAAATGGTATAAATAAAGTCTATGTAAATTCTATAGGTAGATTTGAAAAATATTATAAAGATTTATGTATTTTGACAAGTGAAGAATGAATTCAAGCCTAGAAAGAGAGTTGACATGAAGGAAATAGATGGAAGAGACTGAGAGAGGAGTGAGAAAAGTAAATATGTTAGTGCTGTGAGTGTGATGAAAGGATAGAGGTTCAATTTTTGAAATGTAACTTAAATAATTTAAAAGGAGGTTTGGAATCTAAAATGATAAGTGGGAAGTTTATTGAGATAGAAAGAGAGATAGACTCTTAAAACAAGTATGGTTCAGAGCTAGGTGGTTATTTGTAGAGGTAAGGAGTTTTTTATTTCATGTGTTCACCCTTTAGAGATAATAAATGTTTGACCTCTACATAATTTGATATCAGAGTGAGAAGGTCATTGGGAATTATGTGAAGAAGGTACGAATAAATAAAAGGTACATTTTTTTTCCATTCTATGAATTAAATCCATTCATTGCAATAATGTTGAAGGCTACTATGAGATTACTAAGGCAAGTTATAGGTATATGTGAAAGAGAGGTATAGATATTTGATTGAAATAGAAGAGGTGTGGAAAATGCCTTAAGCCAAGAAGGCTTAGAGAAAGAAGATCTAATGAAAGCTCAAGAGAGAAGGAAGCTCAAGAAGAGAAGAGCTTAAGAAAGAGACAAGAGTCTTAGGTGAGGACAAGAAAGAAGGAGACTCTAAGAGAGAGAATCAAGTGAGAGAGACCCAAGTGAGGTCAAAAGAGGAGGAAAGTGGTCAGGCTTGTCAAGAAGAATAGAGTAAGGTCAAGGTGAGACCTTAGAGAGAGTGTGAAGAGAAAATAGTGAAAAGGAAAGATAAAGGGCTTGATGAATGAGGAATGCCATAAGAGTATATAAGTAAAGAAAAGAGAATTGGAAAGAGAGGATTACCTACCCAAAGAAGTCATTCATAGCAAGGAGGACAAGAACCCAAGTGAAAAGAGTGTAGTACAAGTTTCCAAGACAATAGAAGGAGAGAGTACAATAGTTGAATGGAATTTTGAAGAGTTGAAAGCAAGAAATAAGGAGTTGTTCCAATCATAACAACAAGGTGAGTTATTTTTAGATGAACAATATCTAGGAAAATAACATCTATATAACTCAAGGTCTATTTGAGACACGTAGGCCTTCTTGATGATTTATTAACTTTATAACGTCTCTTTTATTTCTCTCTCTCTCTTGATTTCTCCTTTGAGATCATATTCTTGCACATTGATCTCCCACTTGATCATCTTCAACACCTAGTTATTCTTTTACAACCAACCTACACATGGAACACACAAGTCAATGAAAACAACTTCCTGCTTATCTTCTTTATTAACTTTATAACATCTCTTTTATTTCTCTCTCTCTCTTGATTTCTCCTTTGAGATCATATTCTTGCACATTGATCTCCCACTTGATCATCTTCAACACCTGGTTATTCTTTTACAACCAATCTACACATGGAACACACAAGTTAATGAAAACAACTTCGTGCTTATCTTCTTAAAAATCACACTCTTGCTCATGCTTTATTGTTCTCTCTATGTTTGGGTTTGTAGCTTGTGGGAGTAGTGTGATTTATTTATTCTTCTCTCCTTCAAACCTCTCAATCTCTATAACCTATTTATCTACCTCTTGTTGATGTTCATTCTTTGTTTGATCATTGACTTATCTCTCTAAGGCCAACTCTCTCAACATGCTCACCTTCTCAATAAAATGGTCTAGATTCTCCTTGATTTGAATAAATGAAAAGTGATATGACAAACTTGCTAACAATATTTCCACATGTTCATCTAAAACTAACTCACCTTGTTGTTCTGATTGGAACAACTCCTTCTTTCTTGCTTTCAACTCTTCAAAATGCCCTTCAACTATTGTACTCTCTCCTTATATTATCTTGTAAACTTGTACTACACTCTTTTCACTTGGGTTCTTGTCCTCCTTGTTGTGAATGATTTCTTTGGGTAGGTAATCCTCTCTTTCCAATTCTCTTTTCTTTACTTCTATCCTCTTATGGCATTCCTCATTCATCAAGCCTTTCATCTTTCCTTTTCACTCTTTTCTCTTCACACTTTCTCTAAGGTCTCACCTTGACCTTACTCTATTCTTCTTGACAAGCCTTACCACTTGCCTCCTCTTTTGACCTCACTTGGGTCTCTCTCACTTGATTCTCTCTCTTAGAGTCTCCTTCTTTCTTGTCCTCACCTAGGACTCTTGTCTCTTTCTTAAGCTCTTCTCTTCTTGAGCTTCCTTCTCTCTTGAGATTTCATTAGATCTTATTTCTCTAAGCCTTCTTAGTTTAAGGGATTTTCCACACCTCTTCTCTTTCAATCAAATATCTATACCTCTCTTTCACATATACCTATAACTTGCCTTAGTAATCTCATAGCAGCCTTCAACATTATTGCAATGAACTAATTAAATTCATAGAATGGAAAAAGAAATGCACCTTTTATTTATGCATACCTTCTTCACATAATTCCCAATGACCTTCTCACTCTGATATCAAATTATGTATAGGTTAAACCTTTCCTGTCTTTGAAGGGTGAACACATGAACTAAAATAATCCTTTACCTCTATAAATAACCACCTAGCTCTGAACCTTACTTGTTTTAAGAGTCTATCGCTCTTTCTATCTCAATAAACTTGCCACTTGTCATTTCAGATTCCAAACCTCATTTTAAATTATTTAAGTTACATTTCAAACATTGAACCTCTATCCTTTCATCACACTCACATCACTAACATATTTACTTTTCTCACTCCTCTCTCAATCTCCTCCATCTATTTCCTTCATGTCAACTCTCTTTCTAGGCTTGACTTCATTCTTCACTTGTCACAATACATAACTCTTTATAATATTTTTCAACTCTACCTATATACTTTACATACACTTTATCTATACCATTTCATCTCCTACTAAGTCTCAATATTATGTGAAGAACATGAATTTCATATCAGTTATAACTTTCATGGAAAGTTTTCAATTCGCTCCTCATTAGTATGATGCAAGAGCATAACTTCCATTTGAAAATAATGGTTTATTTCACATGTTTTGAGGCATTATTAAGTAGTTATAGTAATTTTATGTTTTTGGGAATCATTCTTAGGTGTTAGAGTGTTATCAAATTTGAATTTGACCCACTTAGTCATTTTTTCACCTAAATGATCTTTTCAAATATTTGAAATATCTTGTATTGGGTTTCAAGTTTATTAATGTTGTGAAAGGTCAAGATGTTATGACCTTATGTCTTAGGGGTCTTTAAGAGTGTTTAGGGTTGTTTTTTACTTGTTAAAATATTAAGTTAATTAAGAGACTCCCAATGTACAAGTGGGAGTTACAAGTTAGTTAGAGGTTACATGACAATAAAAAGAATGTGTAATTATTTTGTTAGTAGTAAGAGAAAGGAGGTTGGATTATAAATGTAAAGAATATGAACCCCAAGAAAGAGTATGGATAATGCTTCATGTTGAAAAACAAAACTAATTGCAAAAGTATGAGTTTCTTATGTACACAAAGACAGTAAATGTACAAACAGAGTGTATGAAGAAAAATTAAATAAGGATGTGTTTAGTGTCATTTTGATATCATTGGTAAGTTGATTTGTAAGTTTATTTCCTTGTGGTTTATAATTTATTTATATTATTTGAAGTTACTTTCATGTGTCTAGATGAGAAACTCAAAGATAGACCTATAGCTTTCTTAGAACCCATACATTGTCAACCCAAAAAATTGACAAAGGAGTAAACAAAGGTATAAAAGAGGTATTTTATGGTTGAATGAGGAATAAAGAGTTTTTATAGGGTTTATTACACCTTTATATAGTTTTAAAAACTTTTCATAAAACTTAATACATCATTATTCCCTTGTGTTGTTTGCATTCTGTAAAGAGAAGCGTTAAGTATATATTCTTGAAAAAAAGGATCATGTATGAGTTGGAGTTGAAATTTGCATATACTTATCAATAACTAGTTTTACATCTTATTAATAGTCTTAAGGTGACTCAAGGTATTTGAAAACATAGATTGTATATATGGAGTAACCAAATCCTATAGGTCACTATATTTTCATGACTCAGTCAGACAAAGAACTTGTAAAACCTAACATATTGCAGCCCAAAGGAAGGAATTTTTAGTATGGAAAGGTGAAATGGACTAATAAATGCCTTTTAAAATAGCTAAAATAATTTTAAACCTTTCAAAAACTCAAAAACTAAATTTGCACTCTCTCAGGTTCCCCACAAACAATCTAAACCATGTTCTAGGGTTTCAAACAAGAATATTATTTTCTGAGCATTCTAACCATAAAAGTTTTCCAAAAGTTGGTATTTAGTTGGATATTCAATCATAATCAATTATTTTTGAGACTTATATTTTGGTTTAGTATGTATCCATACATGTATGTTTGATTGTGTGTTAGGAAAAGGTGACAGAGGCCTAATAGGCCTAAATAGAGAGCAAAACAAGTGTAGTAAAGTGGTCTAATGAAAGATTCAAGGCATGAAACTTGGTGGATAGATAGTAGAGGATATATTTTTTTTTTAAATTCCATTAGTTTCCCAAGATTCATTTTTACCTGCCCATACAAAGGGATAAGGAGTAAAAAAGACTAGCAGGAATATAGAGGGGAAAGAGGTTAGAAAGGTCAATTGCAAACCTAAGGATTTAAGCCTGAGTAAGATGATGAAATAGTATAAATAAGGTGTATGGAAAGTGTATAAGAATTATTTAAAAATATTCTAAAGATTTATGTATTATGACAAATGAAAAAGGAATTCAAGCCTAGAAAGAGAGTTGACATGAAAGAAATAGATGGAGGATATTGAGAGAGGAATGAGAAAAGTAAATATGTTAGTGATGTGAAGGTGATGAAAGTATGTTGGGTAAATGTTTGAAAGGTAACTTAAATAACTTAAAAGGAGGTTTGGAATCTGAAATGAGAAGTGGCAAGTTTATTGAGACAGAAAGAGAGATGGACTCTTAAAATAAGTAAGGTTCAGAGCTAGGTGGTTATTTGTAGAGGTGAAGGATTTTGTTAGTTCATGTGTTCACCCTTTAGAGACAAGAAATTTTTGACCTCTACATCATTTTCCCACTGACATATGGTGTTGTGTGAAATTATTTGCTATCAATTTTCATATCTAGATCCATATATGTGCATATGCATTATTTTAACATGGTTTTAGAGCTTATGTGATAGTGTTGATTGATTGGCAAAACTTGTTGAATAGTGTTGATTGATTGGATCTTGGAGACCCTTTTTTAAGCAAGATTTTTCATCAAAACTTATCCTTTTATGGTCCTTATATAACATAGGAGGAATAAAAAATATTATTTTCAGACTATGAAGTTTGGTAAAGGTGAATCCCTAGAATTTTGATCAAATAAACACTTAAACATTAAATCCAAGCAACCAAACAACACAACTCGCAAATAGATCAACATTAAAATTACCATGGGGTGTGATGGTATGGCTTGGATAGACTTGAGGATGAAAAATCATTAAAAGAATTATTTTAATTAGTTAGCATCATGGTTTTATGTTTTAAATGTTCAAATCTTAAAAACACCTAGTGTAGAGCCTATGAGGCATTAGAGTTATCTTTGAAAAAAAATCCTCCTACAATGGCATCCCTATACAACCTTGTACATATGAAATAAACATAAAAACAAGTTTTTTGATGCCAAATTTTTATTTTGACTATTGAATACTCATATATGGTCATGTGGAGGGTTGTATAGAATTTTTCAACCCCTGTGTTGGCCTCTTAGTCTCTCCTAGCTATAAAAACAAGTGTTTCATTTTTTACATACATGTTAAAACTATTTTTTATTTAAAGAATATTTAAAAATAAGCTTTAAATATATATATAGTGTTCAAGGGAAGTTGTTTAGTGTAATTTTGTAGAACTCTCGTAAAAGCGAGGTACAAGGTTCGAAACTCGCTTAACCCATATTTTTGGTCAAACTTATTCCTAGTCAAAACTTTTTTTAATACTATAAAATTAATTAAAATTTTATTTTATTATTTATACCTTGTAAAATACCTTTTACAACACTTGTAATTGTTTTTTTTTTTACCTTTTTTCAATAATGTTACATAGAATTAAGTGGTTATAATTTAAATGATAAAATATATGTTTTATCAAAAAAAATAAAGTATAAAATCACATTAAAAAGTTAATTTTTTAAAAATATTTTTTAGTGTTTTTTTAGCATAAAATAAGATATGGAATATGTCAAACTTTGAATGGAAGTTACAGTTTCTACCAAATTTTTTTTAGATAAGTCACAAAATAAAATGGGTCAAACTATAACATTTGTAAAATATGTATTAAATCTAAATTTATGGTTCAGAAACATTGAAACATTATTTTTAAGATTGGAAAACCCCCATCAAGGAGACATGTCATGATTAAACTTGTTAATGTGTTTTAATAGAAATCATAAGAAGCCATGTCGATTATTTTGAGGAGTGAAAAGTATGAATTCTTAATCCATATCAATAATCAATAATTGCCTAACGTTACCTAGAAACTCCTTTAATATATGCACGAGGTAACACATCTCTAAAAAATCATTAAACTTATACTTGAATTGCTTATCACTCTAATGAAAGGTGACAAAAAAGTAGTTAATTTTCTTACAAAAATTAAAAACATTAAATCTTAGTTAAATGGTTGTAATATTAATATTATTCAATACTATCTTTTATACTTTTTTATTCAGTTGAACATTCATGAAAAGTTTCACAATTTCATTTTGATTATTAATTATAAATACCAAACAAACATTCCTAACCTCACTAAATTGTCTACTCTTATAATTCAAGAAAAACAGGTGATGTAAAAATTTGATTTTAAAGATAACTCCACTTAAGAACTTATCATGCTTAATAGTGTTTATAAAATCATTGAAAACAAGAAGACTAAATCTGAACCTACCAATGGTAAAGATGGAAACAAGAAATCTAGTAATAAGAATCACAAAGTCAAATTTAATATAAATCACCATCTATGTGGTAAATTTGGACATAAAAGGGAAGACTATTAAAAAAACAACATATCTAATAACAAAACCTCTAAAAATAATAAAGGTAAGAAAGGTTTCAATCAGAATCAATAGAAAAACTAAAACCAGAATCAAAATAATAATCATGAATAAAATACTAACACTATTACATTGTATGTTGCCTTATTTGATTCTAATAAAAATTAATGGATTTTAGATAGTGGTGCATCATATCATATGACATGTTTATCAAATATTTTATCTAACACTAAAAATATATCTAAAATAATCTATTTAGTGATAATTAATTTCTAGAATCTACTAAATAATAAAAATCTAAATTTGTAAATGTATTTTTAAATGATGTTTTCTATATTCATAAATTTAAGTAAAATATGTTTTTGTTCTCATCTTATAAATTATAATTTCATAATAACTCTGCTTAAGGATAAACGGTTTATTAATAGTCAATTTGGTTCTCTAATTGCTGAAGGAATTCAAAAGAATAGATTATATGTATTTTCTACTTTTTTTTCATGTTATCTCTCATCTCAAAGTAGAAATGAATCTCAATAATGGTATGAAATACTAGGTCATGTTAATTTTATATGATATGTCTCATCATGATTTTGTGGTTCATCTTCATATTGTTTCTTCTCATCATGAAACATGCGAGGGATGCTTACCTGATAAGCAACAAACTAAACCCTTTTATAAAAATCATGATGCTAACTCGTCTCATCCCTTATAGCTTATTCATATTGATGTTAGATGACCTATATAAGTTTTTTATCTTAGCAATTATTTATATGTAGTCACTTTCATTGATGATTAATTTAAACTCAGTTGGTCTTATTATATTAAAAATAAATCTCGTGTTATTTAAATTCAAAGAATTTAAAGCTTTAGTTGAAAAATATTCTAACTTTTATATTAAAATATTAAGAACTAATAATGGTGGTTAAATCATTAGTAAATATTTTGATTTATTTTGCATTAATTTTGGTATACAAAGATATTTAACAACTCCCTATTCCCCATAACAAAATGTAAGTGTTAAAAGGAAAGATTTAACCATCCTTGAAATGGCTAGAATAATGTTGCATTCTCTAAATTTTCCTTAATTCTTATGGGTCAAAGATATGAATAATATTGTGCACATTATAAATAGATTCCCTACCAAATATTTTCATCTTTTTACACCCTTATAAATTTAGTCTAATAATAAATTGAGTGTTGTTCACCTTAGGATATTTGGTAGTCATTCTTCCATCTTTATTCCTAAAGAAAAAAGAAAGAAACTTGAGCCTACTTCCTATTCTTGTATTTTTCATAGGTTTTAGAGAAAAAACTAAAGGATTAATATTTTATAATTCATATAAATGAAAAATAATTTAGAATATGAATTTCCAAATCCTTGAGGAATCTTTTTATGATCCTTCTATGGAACCCCCTCAAATTTCTTCTTTTGATGATCCTGACTCTTTTGTTACTCATGAAGAAATAATTTATTTTGAGTAATTTGAACCAATTATAGATAACTTATAGTTTGAAGGTGAACCTTCCCCACTTCGTGTTCAAACTAAAAGACTTAAATGGGTTATATCCCTAATTTAGTCATCTAATCTTGATAATCTCAATAAATTAACTAGGAGTAAACACTCCTATCATGCTTTGATGACTCTGTATGAATGTGAACCTCAATCATTTGATAAATCTATTCAAGATGATAGATGTAAAGTTCTATGCAAGTTGAATATAAATTCTTAATTAAAAACCAAACTTGGGATCTTGTCTCACCTCTACCTAAAATGAAAATTGTTGGTTCTAAGGTGGCTTTACAGAATTAAATATAATTTAATTGGTAAAATTAAAAAATTCAAATCTATATTATTTGTTCATATTTGTACTAAAAAACTAGAGATTGATTATGTTGAATCCTTTGCTCCTGTATAAAAAATGAGTATTGTTAGATTACTTATAGCCCTTATAACTTAGAATGGTTGGATTATACACTAAATAAATGTTTAAAATATCTTCCTAAATGATTATATAGAAGAAGAAATATACATGACCCAATCTAAGGGTTTCACTAAACCTAAAAAATAAGATTATGTTTGTAAGCTAAATAAATATCTTTATGGTTTAAAGCAAACCTTTCAAGCTTTGTATTCTAAAATCACTAGTTAATTAAATAATTAGGTTTTTCTATCTATTATTATGATAATGATCTCTTTTTAAAATTTTAATATAGTTATTTTATCTTAATTGTATTATATTTTGATGATATTCTTATTATTGGTGATCAAATTAGTTTGTTTCTTAAATATAAAGATAAACTCAATTAATTTTTTGAAATGACTAATCTAGTAATTCTTCATCATATTTTAGGAATGGTTATATTCAAAATATAAATTAAATTATTGTATCTCAATCTCATTATACACATAACCTAATTATTAAATTTAATATGTTTGACTGTAAGCCTACATCTACCCTTATTGAAGTTGGTGTTAAGCTTAATCAAAAACTTGTTTATGACAAGGTTAACCACATTGTATACAAACAACTAGTTGGTAGTTTGATTTATCTGACTATTACTAGGCCAAATATTTCATATGATGTAGGAATTTATTCTATATTCATAAAGGATCCATACTTGGATCATCAAAAATTATCAAAATGGATACTTTTTTATGTAAATACTATTATTCTATTGATAATGTTAATTTATATGATTATTGTGATGTTGACCATGGTTTTGATATTATAGATTTTAAATCTACTTGTGGATATGTGTTTAAGTTTGGTGAAGGTGATATCACTTGGAGAATCAAAAGAAACCTACATATTTTATCTCTTCTATATAAGCAAAGTATAGAAGTGTTATGGAAGCTACTAAAGAAGCCATGTGGCCACAAAATCTATTAAAAGAATTCCATTTATATGTTTCTCATACTATCACCCTTATTTTTAATAATCAAAGTTGTATAGATCTAGTAAAAAATATAGTTCAACACCAAATAACTAAGTATATTAAAGTTCATGTCCATTTTATCCAAGAAAAAGTCCTTGATGTTGATATTGATCTCTAATTTTTTCTATGGATAGAAAAGTGGTAGACATATTAAAAAAACCTTTTGGTGTTATCAATTTTTTCAAGTTTCATAGAATATTAGGCCTCTTATAGTTTCCATTTAGGGGGAGTGTGCATGACAAAGTCATTTCCCAATGGCCATGTATTTATTTCTTCTTCTCTATACTTATTATAAAATTGTAAAATCATTGTAATATATCACTTTATGTGATTTTAGTAAACTTAATCATAAGTGAAATTACAGTGTACCTAATTCTTAAAATCATATTTTTAATATAGGTCATTATGTTATAAAAAGATACAAAATGCTTGGTTGATTATTCATGGAAAACTATGTGATGTAGTTTCATAATCTTGTTAGTCTAAACTTATTATATGTAGTTTATGGATTATAATTAATTTTGTTTGAAAAGTTGATATTGGCATGATGAATTTTTCAAAATCCTTCAAATTTTATATGCATCCTAAAATCATTGCAGATAGTTTATGGAGTATAATTCCTTTTAGTATAAAGGTGGATATGGAATGTATCCCCACTTAACATTAAGGTGGAGTGTGATGTAGGGACATCAAGTAATGATGTCCATTTGGTCATTTTATAGTTTAATTGGTATTAAATCATGTCATATTAGGCATTATAATCATTAAATTAGTCTTAGAATGTGTCTAGATGGCCCTTTGGCATTTTCCTGTCAAATTGGGCATTTGAAATTTTGAAATGTTGTTAGAGAGTTAGGAGCATTTTTGTGTATTTTCAAGAGAGGTCAAGTTTTCAAATGATTTATTAAGGTCTTAAGTGATTTTAGGTGGGTTTATAGAATATTATCTACATACATGTCATATGAAAATTGACTTAAGCTAATGTTTTTGAATCTATCCATCTTGGGAAGGTAGTTGTCATAAGAGTAGTTATAAGAAGGCAGTTTTGAAAGTATGCAACAAATTTTTTAGTTTGAATAAGGATGTTAGTCTTGTAGTTAGGAGGTAGGAATTTAGTTAGTATTTTAATAGATACATAGGTATAGAGGATATGTAGAGTGAATGAGAGTAGAATGTAAATCCCTTGTATTATGTCTAGGAGATAGACTTGATAATGTATATATACAAATAATCAATGAAGTTGCCATTTTTGAAATGATTCTACTATCAAATGTTTTTATATTGCTTTGTGACCATAGTTTGATGTATGTAATGTTGTCATTTTTTTTGGAACAATGTTATATATTGCATGTTATAAGAAACAATACACTGTAGGTTTAAGATAAGAAGTCTATGCAAAATCATTTGAACATATAGATAATTAGAGAAAGAACCTTATAAAATATAGTATTATATAATCTAGGTGAATATTTAGGAGTAAAAGAGGTATTAGAACAAGTATTTTATGCATATAATTTTTTTATATTCTAAAATAAGTGTCAGTATTCAAATGACAAACTGTGTATGTGTTATGTTGATAAAACATAGTTAGGAGTTATGTGTATAAACTCTACAATGGATAACAAGCATGATGCAAGTTGAAGAGTGTGAACATGGTAAAATAATTCAACATGGTGTAATAGAACATTTGGGAAATGTCTAATACCTTTATTTAATCTAATAAGTATTCCAACCCCTATATTTTATTGCTACAATCAAATGGTGATACAGAACAGTGATGAATCCATGCATAAAACATGATAGCAAGGTAACCAAGTGGAGTTAGAGTATTGAGAGGTTATAGGGAGATCATAAAAAAAATTATGGACCTTGGAAGTTTTTAAAACAAGAAATAACAAATTAAAACCACTTTATACCCTCTCAAGCCTATCATAGACCCTGAAAACCCTAGTTTAAGTTAACAAAACAAAAAGTGAGATATCTCATGAACTGATGGAAATGAGTAAAATTTTGTAATCTATTATAATTTTAAATAATAAGAGATATTTTGAAGGTTTCAAATTGAAATTACATTTTTACATATGGATAACATAGACTGAGTTGTTGATAGGGGTTATGGAGGCTTAAATAGGGCTAATTGGGAGGAACAATCACCTAGAAAAGTGATCAACCAAATGAGTTAAGATTTGAAATTTCATAGAGACCTAAAATTAGATAGAGGGTGTTTGAATATATAGTTATATTTCCATTTAATGTTTTGTACCATCTGTATACAAGGAAAAACCATTAAAAAAACTAATAGAGCTAAAGAGCAGTTGAGGGTTTGATAAGAGAAAAGGGAACTTGAGGTTAGGATAGTGTTGAGGTCAGTTTACACAAGTTTATAAATCTTTAGAGATACCTTTTAAATTGACATATTGTAATTATGGAACCCTATTCAAGTAAGTTTGGTAAATTGGCCTACAAAAGCTCACAGATTAGTGAGTATGAGATGAATTGAAGAGAGCTAGTGGATAGAGTAGTATGATTGGATGTGTAATAAGTATTCATAGGTTATAAAGGAATAAAAAAGACTTTAAGAAACCTAGTTAAAGAGAATACAAAAGTTTTAGGGCAAGCCAAATAGCAAGTTAGCAAAGAAGACAATATCAAGGACTTAGAATGAAAGTTTTACTAATTGTAGGTATTAGAGCCTTGGTTGAGAAAGGAATGTGTTTATTCTCTACATCATTTGGTATTAGAGGAAAATGTTTCTGGGTAGAAGGATAAGAAGGTTAGAAAGTAAACAAGGTACAAGTTTGATTGTTTTTGTTATGTTTATGTAATAGTATTAAGGTATAAGTGGAAAGTGAAGTGTGGTAGGTAGCCCTGAACTAGTTAAAGACTTCAATGTGTAAGGAAGTTGTAGAGAAGATAAAGAGAGGAACTCATAGGTGAGATTTAGGAGAGAGAAAATATTCCTATATGAAAGGACAATAAATAGAAAGAGACCCAGGTTTGAGGTCATTGAGAGAGAGACCAAGTGAATGGTTATGATGTGGCAAGTGAGAGAAGGATTATTAGAAAGAATAGGTCTAGATGAGACCAATAGATTGGTAGACATCTTGGAAGAGATGAGGATAGAGATAATAAAGATAAAACATGGAAAGAGTTGTGTAAGATATCATAAAGAGAAAAAGAGGATAGATATGGAGAAGGAAATGTAAGAGGTGAGGTAGTAGTTGGATGATCTTCTAATCAAGATAGAGTAGCTGAGAGAGAGTGAGAACCCACATCTTGGATGGGCCATGAATAAGAATCCACTCAAGTGTCAAATCAAACAATAGACAAAGAAAAAATAGTTGAAAACCATGAGAGAGGAAAGAAAATAAAAGAGATTGCTTTTCAAGCAACTCAAAAGTGAGATCAAGAGGTATAAAATGAGTGAACATCATAATGATGAAGCCAAAAAAGTGCCTTGTGGAGGATTTGATGAAATTAAGTGAAGAGGATAGTTGCATCTAGATGTGTGATGGGAGTGATAAAGAGGAAGATGATCAATTTGGAGGCCTATTAGAAGGCTTAGAAGATGAGGTAAAAATGATGTTCAAAGATGTGAAACTTGATTGCACATTTGCATATGAGAGTGTTGCATAGTTAGAGAAGGAGATGATAACCTTAGAAGAAGCATTATATGATGAGATGAGGATGAAAAAAGAATAAATATAGGTTACATCAATTAAGTACCTTGAGAAAGTGGACAAAAAACATAAAGAAGGATTGATAGAAGAAGAGAAACAAATTGAAGCATATAATCAAGCAAGTGTATTTGTCTTTGTAACAAGCATGAAGGTCTTTTCAAAGGAAGGTAAGAGTGTAGGTATAGATGCAACAATGTTTGGGGGCATGATCAGCCCACATGACAAAGTTAAAAAGCAAAGGAGTACATAATAAGTGAAATTTGAATCAAATAAGCAATGCAACCAAGGAAGGAGAATGGTCTTTAATAGAGGTAATCATGAGAGAGAATAAGAGTAGTAAAAGTATGATGGATCAACAAAATACAAGGATGATCTAAGGGAAATAAACCAAAAGACACATAATTAACAATCTGTTGGAGCTCAATTTCTTTATCCCTTAGGAGTATGATGTAGGGGCTTCAAGAAATGATGTCTATTTGTTCATTTGATAGTTTCCTTGGTCTTAAAATATGCCTTAAAAGGCATTATAATCATTAAATTAGTCTTAGAGTGTGTTTAGGTGGCCCCTTGGCATTTTCCTGCCAAATTGAGCATTTAAATTTTTGAAATGTTATTAGAGAGTTAGGATCATTTTTTTGTATTCTCAAAAAAGGTTAAGTTTTCAAATGTTGTCTTAAGGTCTTAAGTAAGTTTAGGTGGGTTTAAATAATATGATCTACGTACATGTCATAGGAAAAGTGACTTAGGCTAAGGTTTTTGAATGTATCCATCTTGGGAAGGTAGTTATCATAAGAGAAGTGTTGGAGGTTTATCAATGATGTCTCCAAGATGACCAAGGATGTTGATGAGGTGTCATGTTTTCTAGAATGACAATGACAAATTGTGTTTCAATGTTATTCAATGTTCTTGGATTTTTCTTCATTATTTGACTTGGATAGGTAATTGATGGATGATATTGATGGTATGGACATGTTGTAGAGACATTATAGGGTGTTATGAGTGCTTAGGGTGCTTGTGGAAGTGAAATGAATTCATTATATTGGTCATATGAAGGTATATCTTGAATTAGTCATCTTGACAGACATGACAAAGTGAACAAATTGATAGTTTGGTGAAAATATGGCACATGTGTAGATCAGGAAGGATAAACAATAGGTTGTGAGGCATCCATAGATGTCTTGATAAAGTTTTGGTGTGTCATGTGATCTTTTGGAATGAGAAATATGGATTTTATAGATTAAGAGAACCCAGACCATCATTGCATGTCATGCAGATATGAATGAACCAACAAGTTTGTGCATTTAATGCATGTACTCAAAAAGTTGTTTGAGGTCAAAAAATTTCATAGAGATGATATCTATAGTGCCAAGAAGGTACCCTAAAAATTTGGACTCTTTAAGAGTTTTTTAGATAAAGTTATAAACCTTAAAATTTGCTCTTGCAGACTGTGATGGGTCAAAGACCATCAAGTTTAAGTATGTTAAAGTCTGAGGTCAACTAGTTAGTAGATCTAATGGTGCGTGTTAAATCATAGATTGTTATCCAATGATGCACGTAAAATTCAATATGTCAAAAAATTAATGTGTTAGTGGCATGTGTCATATTCATGAGGATTGAATAGAATATCAATGGTTATTGGGTATTTTTGCATTAGATATTGATGGTATGGGTCGAGTCAAAGAGTCAATGTGTTTAGAAGCCATGTAAAGCTACCAAGTGGCACAATCATGGGAGCTCAAGTCAAAGATCAATGGTGAAAATTTAAAGATAAAGACCAAAATAATACAAGGATATCAATGGATCATTTTTGTCCAAAGTTACTAGGGAGCATGAGATGAGGTTAAAGTGTTTGATGTTTAACATCTGCTCAGTGACCGTTGGATTTGAATATTCAAATTAATGAGGTAAAACTAGTGCTCAAATTTTTTGATATATCTTTTTATCAAGGATGAATTTATTAATGAATTAAAAATAAAAGTTGTAAATTAATTTCATTCACATTCATATAATCTATTTATAAGGTTTGAATGTTTGCATAGTCAAATATATTGAGCTCCAAAGTTGATTATGTGTTTGAGTATGTTCTGGAAGCGACTTAAGAAGGACAATTGAGTTGTTCTTCATAGTATTTTGATGTTTCAAAATGAACTATCTATTGGAGAGTGTTATATAATACATAAATACCATATATGTGGATTTTGGAGGTTTGACTAATCTATATTCAGTATGAACAAAGGCTTAGAAGTTGATTGTGTTTGTTGAATGCATTGGTAGATTGAGTGACCATCCTACAGAGGTAATTTAAAGGTGTTATAAGTAGAGTTAAGGAATAAAATGATATTAAAATGTTCTATAAGTCTCTAAGGATTATGAGAAGTAATTGGTTGTCATAGTTTTCCCCTGATCAGATATGGAGAGTCAAAATAGCTTAACTGTATTTTGACTATATATGACCAATCTGAGTGGTCATTTTGAGAAAGTTGAATTGAGCGCTTAGAGCCTATCTTAAAATGTCTAAAGTACATGGAAATGTATTTGAGGTCATGAAGTTTTCATCCATGTGATCTAATCATATGTCTATGTGAAATATTTTAATGTTTTCTTCATAAGTTTGAGACTATATTTCTATGTATGAAGACCTAAAGAGCAAGGAGACCTAATTGGTGTGTTTAATTGTGGAGTTGGTTTTACAAATGGCATGAACCCATAAGAGAGTTATAAATGGTTTATTGGAGATATATTTTATGTGTTTGAAACATTTTAAAGGATTAATGTGGTCTAATTAGTCGCACATGTAACGTGTGAATATGAAGGCCTATTATTTTAGGTCTCACCAAGACCTAATTGTGGTTTAAGGATATGAAGTAAAGCTTGACATATGAGAATGGATTTGAGTTATGTACTTAGCATGATAGAAGTCTTAAGGGTTAAGTCAAGTCTTATGGCCAACCAAGAAGATAATATTCATGAAGACCCTATAAAGAGTTAAGGCAAAGATGATGGTTTCTAGACTTGTGAGTGAAGAGTTGAGTTGCTGTGATTGTGTGTGATGAGAAAATATTTGTGAAGGTTGTGAGATATGTGTGGATATATTGAGAGGAATATCAGAGTGAAAATTTCCTGTATGCCCTTGTGGTCATAATTCTATTATTAAATTTACAGGTTTGATGCATGAGAACAAGTGA
Organism: Torreya grandis; assembly: GCA_037957365.1. NCBI lineage: Eukaryota > Viridiplantae > Streptophyta > Pinopsida > Cupressales > Taxaceae > Torreya > Torreya grandis. The sequence continues at coordinate 2,749,176 of JARHVA010000499.1, read as the reverse complement.
AGGATTTCTCCATCAGATTGAGAAGTAATCAAGAATTCTAGAGTTGTTCTTTTCATAGATGTTGTGTTGGTGCTCAACATCTTAGGCAAGTTGGTTCTTTACATCTTCAAGGGATGGTGATCCTTGTGACGTGGGTGCTTCACTAAAGTATCTTGTTTGTAATCATCTTATAGGAAAAGTAGTCCCTATGTTTGTAGGCTTGAGAGTGGGTTTTCTCCCCAAAAAGGGTTTACCACATAGATCTTGTGTTATCTCGATTATCTTTCATATTCATTGTTATGAGTGGGTTATTTTATTATTGATTGTTTATGGTATATGACTAAGGGTTTGAAATTTTTAGATTGAAGTTTTAAAATATGTTGATTCACTGATTCACCCTTGCTCTCAGTGATAGTACCTCTAACAATTGGTATTAGAGTAGGACCTTATATACAATTTTAACCACTTGAAGGTAATCTTAGGTATAATTACAAGTTCTCAAGGTTTCTCTATTAAGAAAGATCCATTATTCAATGGATCCAATTATGCTTTTTAGAGTGCAATAATGAAGACCTACATCATGTCCTTGGGGTTTGACACTTGGAAATTTATTTTGGATGGTTATTCCATGCCACCTATTCCTCCAAATAGTGCTATAGATAAGAAGCTAAGTGAGAACAATTCTAAAGCTATAAATGCTATCATTTGTGGTCTTTTTGAGGCTGAGTTCATCAAGGTAATCCACTAAAATTCTACCAAGGAGATTTGGGATAAATTGTAGCTCATCTATGAAGGAGATTCAAAATTCAAGTTATCCAAACTATAAACCTATCAAAATTTGAAAGTCTCAAAATAAAGGAAGAGGATATTGCAGATTCTTATCTTCGAAGAGTTGATGAGGTAGTGAACATGATCAAAGGCATAAGAGAGGCTATTGAATAAGGTATTGTAGTAAAAAAGGTATTAAGGTCTCTCACTTTCAAATTTAATTCAAAAGTTTCTACTATAGAAGAAAGTCATGATCTCACCAAAATGAAGATGGATGAATTACATGGTATTATTTTTACCTATGAGATGAGAGTTAATGAGGACAAATCACCAAAGAAAGAATAATTTTTTAATGCAAAAAAGAAGCTAAAGAAGATGTTCCAAGATAAGAATGTCAAGGATGATGATATTTTTGACATTAATGATGATGAACTAATAACTCTGTTAATAAGAAAACTGAAAACAAGTTTAGGCAAGTTTAAGGGTAAACTTCCCTTCAAATGTTTAAATTGTGGAAAGATAGGTCACTTTGCCAATAAGGATCCTCATAAGCATAAGGTAAATGATAATGAATAACATGAATAAGATCATGATAATGATAAGAAGAAATTCAAGTTTGATTAGAACAAGAACAATTTCAAAATGTATAATGGCCAAAGGAAGTTTTACAAAGATAAGAGGAGTCTCTACACCAAGGGATATTTTAGCTCATCTAATGATAATGATGGTAGTAATTTTGAGAATGATCATGAAAATTATGGTCCTACCAAAAATGAATCTCTCTTCATGGCTGAAGAAGGTAGTTGCTCATATCAAGAAGAATCTACATGGTTTAAAGGTGGTTTAGGTGATACAAATGATGAATAAGACAAGGTAAATTGTGAGACTGAGTTGATGAATGCCCTTCAAGACCTAAATATTGAGAAGAATAAAACTAATAATTTGAAGTCTCAAATAAATGACTATGAAGAGAAATTCAATGTGTTTGACGCAAGAATAAATGAAGCCACCAAGGATCATGAAGATATAGTCAAGCATATCAGTTTCCAATTAGAAATCCTATCTACAAGATTGAAAGCTAAAGAAGATAAGTGTTCAAGATATGTGATTGAAAATGAGTTATTGAAAGTTGAGTTAGAAAATACATCTAGTAAGATGAAGTCATATGTGATGTTTGAAAAGAGCTCAATTGATTTAGACAACATTTTAAATAGTCAAAAGCATGCTAGTGATAGAAATGGACTTGGTTACAAAGAAGAACAAAAGAATGTAACCCAAGACAAGATACATACCAATGTGAATAAGGACAATCAAAATTTTTATATCAATCATCAGTCAAGGAAAGAAGGTGTTGGCAGAATGAGGACAAATCATATTAGACAACCAAATTTCATGAGGTATGCAAATTTTAATGGTTATTGCTACACTTGTAATCAATTTGGACATAAGGCTAGAGATTGTAGAAGACCTTACAAGAATGAATTTGCTTGGAAATATGAATGTAATCATCAATCAAGTGTTTTGAGTTAAAGTGAGTACTATAGTTGTCATGACATGGGACACATTGATAGATTTTGTCAAAATTAGGTAAGGCAAGATGATTTCACTTCAAGAAGAATGGTTTGATACAACTATGATAAGATTTGTCACATTGATAGGTTCTTCAAGCAAAGTCCATCAAGTCAAAATAAGTTCAATCAAACTCCTAAAGTGAAAAAAAGACGGCAAGCTAAAATATGGAAACTAAAAGTGGAAAATATGTGCCATGATCAGTATGTAGGTCCAAGTAGACTATTTTCCATGGTAGAGAATGCTACATAGGTTGAAGAGAATCAGGAGATCTCATTGTCTACTCCTTTTTAGAATGAAGAGGATACAAGTGAACATCATGATGTTGATGAGCAAGTTTCCTATGAAGAATATCAATTAACAATGTCAAGTGTTGATGCTTTGAAGTGCAAGATTGATACTTCAAGTGAAAAGGTGTGCCAAGAATATTTATATTCTCCATATATAATCAATACCATTCTAGAATAAAAGAAAATATTTTAGTGGATGAGCATGTTGTTTTTCTTAAGCCCAAGAAGAAGAACTATAAGTATCAAATAACCAAAGAGGAGAAGGAAAATGAGTTGTGGGCAACTCCTAGTTTCACATTATTTTAGGACATTGTGGGTTAGGGTGTCTCTATTTAGGTTTCAAGGAGACACTTGATAATCAAAAGGAATCATGGTGGATGTTATTTGTTTTTTGATTGATGTTGCAGGACAAGATTGTCATTTGAAGATGTGTTTGGCAAAGGGAGATCTTTTTAAGCTCTATGAATAGTTTATCAGATCCAAGGTTTAGAGAAGTACAAGTTAAGTTTGGTTTGTCAAAGTGGATGAGATGGATTTGTGATGTCAATATGATGTCATGATCTATTTTAAGTGATGGCATTGACTGGAAGATAGTATGTTGACCATTTTTGTTTTACAACCCTAGTGTTTTGGCCTTAGTTGGAAAAGTGGTTTGCATAATAAATTGAGGTATAAGGCTACTTAATCAATTGAATTGGTCAAATGGATGCTCAAAAGTATTCAATGGTATTATATAAGTGCATGGTTGGTTCCATGAAGGAGGATTTGTGCAAATAGAGGGTTAATAGGCTAGTAGGTTTGTGAAAGAAGTATGTTTTAGAGGAAGAGATGAGTGTTGATTTTTGGCATACATGACGAGGCATATGAGAATGCACCAGATATAAATTTAGGCCATGAAATTTCATACATAGAATTTTATGGGATTTACAAGGTCTAGCTAAGGGTTACAAGGCCTCTAAGCAAGGCTAGTATGAAGAAGTGGACTTTTTGGTATTTTTCTCAAAAAGACCAAGGTGCTCAAAGGGTGCCTAAGATCAGGTGACTTAGGGGGAGTCCTTATAAATTTTTTCAAGGTAAGTTCATGTAGTTTCTAATGTTCATGTATGTTTTTCATAAAAGTTATGTATGATCAAAAAAGAGTGTAGTCATGAAGCATGTTTGAGAAGCTCAAGGTAAGAAGAGGTATGCACAATTTTAGGTGGAGTTTGTATCATATATTAGAGGTGGTCATTTCCTATTATTGGTCCTTGAATTATTTTTAGGTCTGTAGGAATAGGAGTTGATCCCATTTTTTCATTGTGTCAAAGGGGGAGAAATTACTTGAAGAAAGAGGTAGAGTCTGAGCATAAGCTTTGTATTGGTTTTTGACATCAATGACAAAGGGGGAGATTATTGGAGGTTTGTCAATGATGTCTCTAAGGTGACCAAGGATGTTGATAAGGTGTCATGTGTGCTATAAAGATAATGATGAAGTGTGCTTCAATGTTCTTTAGTGTTCTTGCATAGTTTTTCATTGTTTGACATCAATAGGCAATTGATGGTATGGACATGTTTCAAAGACCCCATGGGATGTTATTAGTGCTTATAGTTATTTTGGAAGTGAAATTAATTCATAATATCAATAATATGAAGGTCTAGGTTGAATTAGTCATCTTGACAGACATGATAAAGTGATCAAATTGAAATCCTAGAGACTATATGACATATGTGCAGATCAATAAGGACAAAGAAGAGGTTATGAGGCATCCATAGATGTCTTGATAAAGTTATGGTGTGTCATGTGATATTTTGGAATGATAAATAGGAATATTATAGCTTAAGAGAATCCAAACCATCATAGCATGTCATATAGATATGAATGAACCAACAAGTTTGTGCATTTAATGCAGGTACTCAAAAAGTCAACTAAGATCAAAGGTTTTCACAAAGATGTTTATAGTTCCAAGAAGGTACCCTAAAGATTTGGACTATTGAAGTTTTTTTATCTTAATTTATAAATTTTAAAAGTTTCTCTTATAAACTGTGATGGGCCAATGACCATCAAGTTTCACTACATTGAAGTTAGAGGTCAACTAGTTAGTAAATCTAGCGATGCACATTAAATCACAGATTATGATCCAACAACATGCATAAAAGTCAATATGTCAAAGAATGAATGCACTAGTGACATGTGTCACATTTATGGAGCTTGGATATAAGATCAATGGTTCATGGTTGTTTTTACATATAGAGATCTATGGTATGGGTCAATTCAAAGAGTCAATGTGCATAGAAGGCACGTAAAACTGCCAAGTGGCACAATCACAAGAGTTTAGATCAAAGATCAATGGTGAGAATTGAAAGGTAAATACCAATATAATCTAAAGATATTTATGGAGTGTGTTTGTCCAAAGTTACCAAGGATTATGAGATGAGGTTAAAGTCCTCAATGTTTAACATCTACTCGATGACCATCAGAATTTGAATATTCAAATTAATGAGGGAAAACTAGAGATCAGTTTTTATGCTTTAACTCTAGTAACAGTTTTATGGTTTTTCCTTCTCTAAAAATGGTAAAAAAAATTAATTAGAAATATAACTACATATTAAATCACCCTCTATCCTATTTTATACATTTATGAAGTTTCAAATCCTAACTCATTCGGTTGATCACTTTTGTAGGTGTTTGTTACTCCTAATTAGCCATGTTTAGGCCTCCATAACCCCTATCAACAACTCAATGTATGTTATATGTACGCATGGATTTCCTTTCAATTTTAAACCTTAAAAATATATCTTGTTAGGTTGAATAATAATAGACTACAAAATTTTACTCATTTCTATTAGTTCCTTCATGAGATATCTCACTTTTTGTTTTGTTACCCTAAACTAGGGTTTATAAGGTCTATGACAGACCCGAGAGGGTATAAAGATGTTTTAATTTGTTATTTATTATTGTCAAAACTTATAAGGGCCAAAATTATGTCTTTAAAACCTCCCTAAAACCTCTCAATACTCTAAATCTACTGGTTACCTTGCTATCACATTCTATGTATGAATTCATCACTGTTTTATATCACCATTTGACTATAGCAATAAAATACAGGGTTTGGAATACTTATTAGCTTACATGAAGGTATTAGACATTTCCCTAAGGTTATATTAATCCAATTTTCCCTCCTTGATCATGTTCACACTCTTCAACTTGCATCACACTTGTTATCCATTATAGATTTTATACATAAAGTTCTTGACTATGTTTTGTCAATAAAATACATACACAATTTGTCATTTTAAATGCTAGTACATTTGTTATAATCCAACACATAACTATATGCATAAAATGCTTGTTCTAATACCTCTTTTACTCCTAAATATTCACATGGATTACACAATACTAGATTTTAGAAGGTTCTTTCCCTAATTGTCTATATGCTCAGATGATTTTGCACATACTTCTTATATTAAACCTATAGAGTATTGTTTCTTATAACATGCAATCTATAACTTTGTTCCAATAGAATTACAACATTTAATACATCAAAATATGGTCACAAATCAATATCCAAACATTGGATAGTAGAACCATTTCAAAAATGGTAACTTCATTGATTATTTGTATATGTACATTATCAAGTCTATCTCCAAGATAAAATATAAGGGATTTACATTTTAGTCTCATTCACTGTACCTCTCCTCCAAAACTCTGTCTCTATTAACCTACTAACTAAAATATTTCTTCAAACCAAAAAAATTGTTGTATACCTTCAAAACTACCTTCGTATAACTACTTCTTGTTAGAGGTATAATCATTGGGGGGATGAATCAATGAATGAAGATATTTAAAAAATTAAATATAAAACTTTCAAACCCTTAGTCATATACCATAAGAAATTAATAATCAAATAACCCACTCATATAAATAAATATTAAATATAAGCAAGATAACAAAAGATATATGTGGGAAACCCTCTTCTGGGAGAAAACCCACTCTCAAGCTTGCAAACACATGGACTACTTATCTTATAAGATGATTAAAAACAAGAGACTTTAGTGAATCACCCAATTCACAAGGAGAACCAACCCATTAATATGACAGGCACCAAATTTATTAAGATTTTGAGCACTGACACAACATCTATGAAAAGAACAAATCTAAAATTCTCGATTGCTTCTCAATATGTTAGAGAAACCCTTCGCTTGTTCTCATGCATCAAACCTATAAATCAAACAATTTAATTATATCCACAATGTCATACATGTATTTAAAACTCTTATCTACCTCTCAATACATCCACATATCTCTTACAACCTTCACAAATCTTTTCTCATCACACACACTCACAACAACTCAACTCTTCACTCACAAGTCTAGAAACCATCACCTTTGCCTTCACTCTTTATAGGGCCTTCATTAATATTATATTCTTGGTTAGCCAAAAGACTTTAATTCACCCTTAATAATTATATCATGATAATTAAATATCTCAAATCCATTCTCATAGGTTAGCCATTACTTCATTAGCCCCAAACCACCATTAGGTCTTGGTGAGACCTAAAATATTTAGGCATTCATAGTCACACATTACATATGAGACTACTTGGACCACCTTAATCCTTTACCAATTATTATAACACATAAAACCTATATCCAATATCCCCTTTATAACTGTCTCATGGGTCCATGCCACTTGGAAGACCAACTCAACACTTGAACCTACCAATTAGGTCTCCTTGTTCTTTAGGTCTTCATACATAAAAAACTAAGTCTCAAACTTATGAAGCAAACACTCAAATATTTCATATATAAATATGATTATATCACATTTTTTAACACTTTAATATCTTATATACATCTCCATTTTATTTAGACACTTTAACATAGGCTCTACGCACTCATTTCAACATTCTCAAAATGATCACTCAAACTGGTCATATATAGTCAAAATATAGTCAATATATTTTGACTCTCCATATATTATCAAGGGAAAAATATGACAAAAAATGAATTATGATCATCCTTATAGACTTATATAACATTTTCATATTCATTTTCTTCCTTAAATCTACTCAGAACACCTTCAAATTACCTCTACAAGATGGTCACTCAATGTGTCAGTGCATTCAACAAACATAGTCAACTTCTAAGCCTTTATTCATATTGAATATATATTGGTAAAAATTATAAATTCCACATGTGTGGTCCTTATTAATTATATAGCACTCTCCAATAGATATTTCATTTTGAAACATCAAAATACTATCAAGAACAACTCAATTATCCTTCTTGGGTCACTTGCAGAACATGTTCAAACACATAGTCAACTTTGGAGCTCAATATATTTTATTGTATAGAAATTAAAACATTCTAACTAGATTATATGAATGTTACTTTAAATAATTTAAAACTTTTATTTTTATTTTATCAATAAATTCATCTTGGATCAAAAGATATAGAGTAGTTGAGGGTTTGATAAGAGAAAAGGGAACTTGAGGTTAGGATAGTGTTTAGTTAACACAAGTTAATAAAGATATATAGATACCTTTTTGATTGAAATATTGTAATTATGGAAACCTATTCAAGTAAGTTTAATAAATTGGCCTAGAGAAGCTCATAGATTAGTGAGTATTAGATGAATCAATGAAAGCTAGTGGATAGAGTAGTATGAGTGAATGTTTAATAAGTATTCAGAGGTTCCAAAGGTAGATAAAGGACTTCAAGAAACATGGTTAAAGAGAATAAAATATTTTGATGGCAAGACAAAAATCAAGTTGGCAAAGAAGACAAGATTGAGGACCTAGAATGCAAGTTTTGCTAATTGCAGGTATTAGAGCCTTGGTTGAGCAGTGAATGTGTTTGTTCTCTACATCATAGTGTTGGAACAATTAATGACTAAGTGGTATATAATTTATATTAATACATTTTTAAATTACACCAGTAAATAAATAATAGTATATTTTATTATTTAAATTACGTGAGTTAATACTCATGTTAATAAACAATAAAATAAATAATTATAAAACTTATTGTTGTTGGGTGGGAGGTAAAACTTGTTGGTTAAAACAATTCATTCCACTTATAAATGATTTTCTATGGTAAAATCCTAATCAACCTGATTAATTAAAATACATTTGAATACATTACAATATTCAAATATTTTTTGGGTTTATTAAAATTATCTAAGAAGAAGTGAGGAGAAAGAGATAATCTAATGAGAAAATTTATTTCTTAAATATGAACAATCAATGTGGGTTTTTAACCTATCTGTGTTCCCACTTATATATGGTGTTGTGTGAATGTATTTAATATTAATTATCATATCTAGATCCATATTTTTACATCTACATAACATCAAACACTACAATCTCTGCCAATAAAATAGTAGTATCACTTGATCTATACCACTCCATAGGGAATTTATAATAATATAGGGACATGTACATATAATATGGATTGAATCTTCCACCTATACTACAACTTCATAGGTCCATAACACTATAAATATCAACAAATGTTATAAAACCTCCAAAGTGTTGGTCATCTATCCCATAGGGAGCTAAAAGGTGCAGGTATCTAATTTCTACCTCTCAGATAATGTGGTCATAAGGCGCATATCGTACGACATATGACCAGGATGAGATTCATGGAATAACAAATATTTATTACTTATAATATGTAAGGGCTAACCCTCACACCATCTCCATATGTTAAATAAACCAAAAATCTAAGACATGCATATCACTATGAAAAAAACACAAATATTTATTATATCTAGTATATAGCTAGTAAAAAAACATGACACATGATTAGATCTAGTATATTCAAAGTTTCATAGACTCAAATGTATCTATCATATAGTATACATGTGTGTTATACACCTTTGAATTTTTGATGGATTTGACAAGAGGTGGACACCTCTGTTGAAAGCATGACACATCCAAAAATAGTCATAAGCTACCTAATTATGCTAAAATTTTGACAATTTTCAAATATTTTGTGTGTGTGTGTGTGTGTGTGTGTGTGTGTGTGTGTGTGTGTGTGTGTGTGTGTGTGTGTGTGTGTGTGTGTGTGTGTGTGTGTGTGTGTGTGTGTGTGTGTGTGTGTGTGTGTGTGTGTGTGTGTGTGTGTGTGTGTGTGTGTGTGTGTGTGTGTGTGTGTGTGTATATGTTGAAAATTAATCAAAAAAGTTATATTTTTTTAACTTTTTGTGTAAATACTATTGGTTTTGTAGTGCACCTTCTAGTTGCTCAAATCATGTCAGTAATGTATCTCATTATAAAAGCATCTTGACTCTCATATCACAAATCTCAATCAAGAAATAAGAAAATGAATTTTCAAAACTATAAAATTCAACCTATAAATATTTTATAATTTTGTGCTATAAATTTAAAAAAATTGAAATTTCTAATTAATATATGCCAAAAATTGTACGTATGATATCTCCACATTGACATATGGATTTCACTCACTATAAGTTGCATTAGAAGACAAAAAATAGATTATTAGTATGGTAATGTTTCCATAATCAATTTTTATAGTTAAAAAAAAAAATCATCCTCCTTATACAAACTTTTACCCTAATCCTATTGAAGAAGATTATTATTCAACTTGTATTGTAATATAATAAATATTTCTTATGATAGTTATTAATTTTGTTGGATGAGAAAATCAATCACGAAAACCACTTATTATTAAAATTTCATATCTATTACGGTAAATTAATACCATACTCAAAATACAAATATATAAGTCAATTTACATGTAAATTTCAAAGTGAATTATAAAGAGTTAATTATTCACAAATTTACAAATTATCAAACTCAAACAAGTGTATAATATTATATGGGTACATTATTTTGTCACCTAACATAGGTCACATATTATTACATACACTCTTCTAATTCTCATAGTTCATCATATGGATACATATTTTGATATGATTGATTTGATATCATTGTCCCTCACATCAAAAGTGGGTATACAATGGGCTTTACCCATTTTATACAGTTATTTAGATTGGTTCAATTATTTCAAATTGGTTCTATTAATTGTATTAGTTCAATTATTTCACATTGGTTCAATTGTATCATTTTTATTGAATTATTTTAGATTCATTCAAATATTTCATATTATTTTAGTTGTTTCAAATTAGTTCAATTATTTTAGATTCAATCAAATTATGTGAAAAATATATAATTATAATGACATGTCATGATACTTGACATACATTGATACACATTATAGTAAAAATTAAAAATGTATACATTATGGGGAATATGCAATTCATATGCCATAAAAGTTACATATTTTAGGATTTTCACAAATAATCAAATTTATTATATTGAATGATAGATTATGCCATTCTACATCACATGTTGGCATCGATTAGATTATATTGGGGGAATGAACGCAGTTCATACATCCACTATTATAGTTTTATATGTTGGCACTAATTTGGATTAGATTAAGTGCATGAACAATAGTCATCCATTCACTATTGTAGTTTCTTGTGTTGGAACAAAATAGAGATTGGGTGCATGAACACTGTTCATGCACACAATATTTTATTTTCAAGCGTGGAATTGATTTGACATTAATGGCATTGAAGGTAAAATTTTGAATCTATAATTCTATCTATAATGATTTATTAACCCTTATATGAGTTCAATATAGGCTCCATTTTTTAATCTCAAAGTTCAAGATTAGTTAAATGAGTATGTGAAATTGAGTTTCAACATGGATCAATGGCCAAAAACATCTACCAAAACTACTTGGAATCCTATTCAATTCCTAGACAAGAAGTGAAAAAGACTAAAATAATCTTTGTCCACAAATTGTGTCACTTACAAACTCATGAAATTTCTATTTTTATCCATTTTGATTAGGTCAATTAATGACCCATGACATATTCACTCTTCATAGCTTGAGTATACAAATGTATTTGTTCTTTGAATATATTTGAATTTATTATTATGACCATATTTAGTTTTATTTAGATAGTAATCTATTTTATTTCATACATTATTTCTTTCAAGATGACATGGACACTATAGAACATTGGGGAAAATAAAAATTATAAATTCATACTCACCAACACAGGTTTGCATTCTCTTTAGACCTTTATACTAGTATTTTTAGTTACACTTAAAAACTAAATTGAAGGGAGGAATTTTTAGATACCCAAATTTGGTAAAATCTTTCTTTACACAATTCCTTTATGTGACTTTACATATATCAATATTTAATTGTGAATAGGAAACTTATTAGTGCATTTGTATTGGTATATTGTCATCTTTTTGGTTATTAATTGACTACTCCATACTATGATTTAATATTTATAGCTTAATTTACTTTGTCATAAGGTTCCTTAGATCTATTTTATATATCTTTAATTTTTCCTTAGCTTTCAAAAAAAATAGAATTCACATATGGTTTCACCATATGGAAGCATCCATAAATTATGGAAATGTCTTGGAGCCATTTTTCAAACCTATTTTGGCATGTTTCCTTTTATTCCATTTATTTTATATGTTTGATAATCCTTGGGTCAATTTTTTTATTCCATTAGTTTCCTAATTGAAAATTCAGAACTCTACATATAAAAATCCCATTGGATGCATTTAGGGATAATCATTCATTATTGTAAAAGTCACATACAAAGTGCACACTACTCTTAGTTCATTGGTCATTAAAAAATATAAAGTTTATAATGTTAATATCTATTTTTCATGCTTGTATTAAAAGATAACCTAGGTTCAATAACACAAATACTTGCATCCACATGATTTGGCACACATTCACATTAAAGGGAGAATTACATGTTATTTAAGCTCTCTTTAAATAATTGGTAATGTAAGAAATGCTCAGTTGGTAAATAGGAATTAGTTGAGGTTATTTTGACCCAAAATACTAACCCTTTTTAAGGTATTATTTATCTCAATTGAAATAAATAGGTTTTGGATAAAATTAGAAAGAATACATAATTATCTATGCAGGTCTGAAGGTGATTAAAAATAGAAAAGACATCTACATATGCAAACACATAGTCTTGAGTGAAAATATATTGAGACAACGTCCTTATATGAGTCATTAAAAATAAATAGTTTCATAATTCCACAAGTACATTGAAGATTCTATAGGTGTTTTGTGCATCTATCATAGTCTATTAATGATCTAAATCCACATAAAGTTATTACAAAGTACATCACAAAATATAGAAACTAGAATTGATTTATAACAAGCTAAGTAATTTGTATCCCTTATACACTTGATCATTTATATATTTATCATGTGAAAAAAATCATAAGTAGCATTCAATTTTGTATGGTTATTTACATAAATTGTGAAATCAAAATAATGCAAAATTTTTATCTTATTAATCACTCAAAATCAAAAAAATAAGGTAAAACAATAAAATAGAAAATCATTTTTATTAATGAAATAGAAACATATTTTAAATTAATTAAATTATATATTTTTAATATTTATATTTTTTTTAAAATTATTACTTTAATTTTTTAATTTATTTTATTAGATTTTTAATTTTTTGATTTTCTTAAAAATAAAAATTACAAGTTTACTTAAGTCTTAATACTTATAAGTTACCACCAAGTTTCCAAATACTTATGGAAATTAGAAATTTGAAATGAAGTTGGAACTAATATCTCAAATGGATGCACAAATATTCTCCTCCAAAAGTAGACCGATAGTTGTTATTAATTTCATAACTACTAAAACATGCAAGTGATAAGAATATTTTGTTATATTTATTTACTTGTGCATTTCTTAATTACTTATAACTTTGTTTCATTATACATCCCCTCATTTGATCAACCAACCTTATTTTGTAATGGAGCTTTGGAGTGTGCATATACCTTTTTTAATCAAAACATGTATATGTGCAATATAAATTGAGTTATTGTTAGTAACTGATACACCAATGGATACCATTCAAATATTTTTGAGGTAACTTATGTTATTATCTCTTATGTATTAATGACTATATTTATACAAGATTGAAATAAACTAACTCCTCACAAAACCCTAAATAGATACCTATAAATAAATCTTGAATATAGGAAATGAAGGAATCATGGATGTGTCTATGCCTTTCTCATGTGTCCTTATCCTCTAATTAAACATGATTAATTACAAAATATTAATACAATAATATACATTATTATTTTGAATTTAAGGATGATTTAATTTTAAAAAAAAAATAACTATTTGACGCTTAATTAAGCTTTAACCTAAAGTTTGAAACCAACATCAAGTTAAAGCCTCATAAAATACTCTCCAAAATATAAATTCAAATCAAAACCATAAAAAACATTAATCAACCCAAGTTCACATCTTAATTTTTCTTGAATATGTGATCAAATAATAAATAATATTTATATGAAAAGAAATTAATGGCTCAAAGATTGATTATTTATGATTTAAAAATCTTTATGTTGTCAAAAAAATTAGAAATATATTTCTCTAACAACTATCTATGTGAAAAGTCCATTATTTTTTTATTTTTTAAGCCTATAAATTATGAAGGATAAAAGTCAGTCCACAGTTTAACACACTATCACAATGCAAGAAACATTTCTAGTAATGTCCTCAAAGCCTTATGGGTTGAAAGTATCTTTGTGTTATAAACATCATGTCACCACACATGTATGATATTTCCTCCATGGGGTGGATTTTAATTATGCTGATATGTAATTATGTCTATAGGAGGAGGTGAAATTACTATAAGTTGATATCAATGGGATTCCTAAACTCACTTTGCATTATTTAAAATTGGTCCATCCAGAACTTTCCACCTACTCTCCTCGATTTTATGGACATCACTTTGATGGGAGGTGATAGGGAAAGGCTTGAACCCATTTCTTACATGGAAGTACATGGCCATAAAAAATTCTAAAAGAAACTCAAATACGAGGGCCTCATCGGGTTTATATAGAGAATCATATAGCACAATGTAGAAGTGGCCCACGATTTTGTAGTGGCCTAGAACAAACTAAAGGTGACCATTCATGGCAAAAGAATCATTGTTATGAAATAGTTTATTGGAAAATTGATTGGTATGTCCTATAAAGGGACTAACACATTCAAAGACCAAACAAAGAAATAGGAGATGTTTTAATGATTCTTCCAGATGAATGATTTTGTGAAGACTAAAGAAAAGGATTCCCATGGGTAGAGATTCCTCTTCACTAGCCCAAAATATATCTCCAATTTATGTGTTATATGACCTTAGAAGGTAAATACACATTGATCTTTTCCTTCCAATTCTTTTTGTTGAACCACTTTATTGGTTGTAAGATAAATCTTCCTTTTTTTGCTTAAATCCCTTGAAATCACTATTTTTCTTCACCAAGTGAATGAGACTAACCCTATCCTTCACCAAGTATTTATCCTTCTCCTTGTTAAACATGATTAAACCCTTCATGATCGGGAGGTCCCCCCAGGGGGGTCTTCCATTGAGGAAAACTCCCCAGAGGAGGATCCCACTTTAGGATCCTACTGACCCTTTGATAGCACCCCCTAGGCTAGCCTTTCTAAGTCCCCCATTGATGACCTCCCCCTCAAGCTATGCATACCTAAACCTAAGTTGATCTCCCTTGATGTGGGTATTTCTAAGGAGACTTCCCAAAAGGGTAAAGCCATTATGACTGAGGAAATTAAAAGGAACAAAGGATAGCTAAATAATTTCAAACTCAAAGTGCAAGAGGTAGGGATGGCCCTCACTAATCTTATATAAGATTGGAATGCTCTGCATAGATAGGTCAAGTCCATGATGTAGTCTTTCATTTAGTCTTCTCAACCAACACTAACCCTTGTCACACAGTCAACCAAGAACCTTTTATCCCCCCACTGGGTTCCCCCAAGGTGGTCCCCACAAATAAGACTCCCTTGCAAGTCAAAGGTTAGAAGTGACCTTGTATGATCTTTCCTAGAGAAGTAGCTGAAAGTCCTAGGAATTGCACATGGGATAAGTTTTTAAAGGTTAATTATAACACCCCACTGAATAATCTTGAGGATGTTGAAGACTTATTAGATGGACCTCCCTCCTAATCTTTGTTTCTATTTTCTATTTTTCTTTGATTTCAATTTAGTTTAGTGGTTTTTTGATGTTTTAGTTGGATGGCCTTTGCTTGGCCTGTTGATAATTTTGTATTTCACTTTCATGGTTCTAAGATCCTTGTAAAAATTCAATTTTTTACCCTGTCAAATTAAAAAAATCATTCCAAAAAATATATTATATAATTGTAGAACCTAAATTTGCAATTAGACACTTTAGAAACATCAACTTTGGTACACTTTAACATATTTGGACTTTTGGTACACATATGAATCTTATGCATTATTTTCCTTATCCATCTACCCACTTTTTTAATTTTCCAACCCAATTTTCAACATAACCATATTTAAGATCACCCTTTTCTATGAAATTTCCTTCCAAAATCCTAAAAAATCTTTCCCCATATCTTAGATTATTTATTTTCACTCCCAAGGCAATATCATCAATAGTTAGACAACTATAATTATCCATAGGTGTCTGTGTTTATAGCTAGTGTCTAGGAACACTCAACAACTAATTTTAAAATTGGGATGTCTCCATTAGATCATCCTGGATATTTTTCATGGTTGTTCATAATAGGAAATATTAAAGAGTTAACTATAAATACAAATCAATCTCAAGGTTATACTCACTAAACCATTACATTGAGAATCACTTGAAAACTTGAGAAATAAATTAGCACTATCTTGAGACATTATCAAAAAGGCGTACATATTTTAATATCCCTCAAAATAGTAATCCTAGATCTAAGTCTAAATATAAAGGTATGTTAAATTTTCATGGTGCCAAGTGTCAAAATCCAAACATTGCATTGTATTATAGATTAAACATGATGGTGTACACACACCTATCTTCTAATGTTAGGGTTTTATAGTTATTTGTGATAATATGAAATCCCAAGTATATTCTACTTTTATTCTAGGTTAACTAGGGCACATCCCTAGAGCAAAAAAGTAAATGAGAAACATCTTGGGGAAGTACCCTACCAGCATAGACTGATTTAGACCCTCCAGAAGGATAACAAGATGTTATCCTTTGGAAGGGTCTCAAAACACACAACCAACCAAAATATCAAAAATATATTCCAATTATTTATTATATTATTTATTACTTACAACACCTCTTAGGTAATTTAGCTTCATATTGAAAATTAGACACCCTATACTTATTCATCTTAAGCATTTCTTACACAAGGTTTTGTATATTGCATTCACTATTAATCAATAAGAATCACCTCCATGCCTTTCAGTACTAATTTTCCTTCTACTTTTGAAACTACTCCACTTCCCATTCCTAGTATTATATCCACTACCTCATTGTCATCTATGTCACAACAACCTAGGGGAACAAAGATACATTCCTTTGGGAGGCTAGTTCCTAATCTCTTTGCCATAAATGCCAGGCTACTCTACAATTTCACTAACCCATCTATAATTTCATGATTATGCTCAACAACTTCTAACCCCATTATATTCACTACCATATTAATGTCCAGGTGTTCCTTATGTAGAGATAAGGACCTATTGCATGTGAGAGTAGATTTACCTTACTAATAGCTTGAGCAGCATCAAAATCATTCCTTCACCTAAGGGACTTCTTAGGGTCAAGCATCAAGGAATTAAAAAGTTTTATCTATATCATGTCCTTCCACCTCCTCCATCATTTTGGATGCTTCCCACATCTTCTTCATCCATATCCTCAGGAATGGATTCTTTATCTCCTTGTCTATGTTCTCAAAGAAGTTGGAAATTGATGTTAAGGTGTGGAGCCTAAAAGCTTCACCAAAGGAGCGCATTACCAAAGTTGTAGGTTTACACAGTCACCGGCATCGGTCAGGAGCGACCGACGTCGGTCAGGTGCAGTTAAGAGACGCCGATGTCGGCAGGGAATTGGCTGACGTCGGTCATAGGCAAGCAGGTAGGAACCGGCGTCGGTTACCTGTGCGTCCAGAAAGCTATTTCCAAGGATAGAACTGAGTGTTTGCATGATGAGTTTAAGTCATAGTCTTAAGTTCGCGTCTCTATTATTAGTAAGATTGTTTTTATAGCCCTTGTTCAAGAGGCTTAACTATTGGTTGTAAATGCATGCTCATGTTTACTAATTCTATATGTAGGATTAGATCTTCTTAGCTTATTGGTAATGTAATGGTGAAGAACAGTACAGAGTTGAATCATTCTAGGTTGTTGGAGTTGATTGTACTTGAGAGAGAGAGCTCTTGAGGGAAAGAGATCTAGAGAGAGATCTGTACATCTGAGAGAGGTGTGGAAGAAAGAAGTTTCTTCAATTGTATTCCTTCTGTAAAGAGTTTAATACAAGTTTTCAGGGTGGTTTCTTATATCTCTTGTTCTTTGCTATTTATCATTCTAGTTACTTATCATTTTGATTTAATTTCGTGTTTAT
The DNA here is from genome assembly GCA_037957365.1 of Torreya grandis. NCBI lineage: Eukaryota > Viridiplantae > Streptophyta > Pinopsida > Cupressales > Taxaceae > Torreya > Torreya grandis. The sequence continues at coordinate 2,731,115 of JARHVA010000499.1, read as the reverse complement.
TGCTTTCATAAGTGTAATCAAATTGTTGGTTGATCTCCAACAAGTGGTATCAGAGCTCAAGTTCACTAACAGGTGGTTTAGATCTGTGTAGTGTGTATTGATTATAGGTTACTCACAGGGGTTTCTATAGGGATTTCTGTGAGTGGGAGAAGCAATGGTAGAAGAAAGTAAACTGAGAATGGAAAAGTTCAATGGCAAAAATTATCAACATTAGAGAATGCAGATAGAGGACTATCTGTATCAGAAAGATCTATACTTACCGTTAGGTGGGATTGCAAAGAAGCCCACAGACATGGATGATGAAGAATGGGAAGTTCTTGATAGAAAGGCTCTGGGGTCTATAAGACTGAGTCTAGCATCTACTGTGATATCTAATTTATCATAGGCAAAGTCTACGGTAGAGTTAATGACTACTTTAGCAAATTTATATGAAAAACCCTCGGCTTCTAATAAGGTATATCTTATGAAGCAGTTATTTAATTTGCATATGAATGAAGGTGGATCTGTGTCTACTCATCTGAATGATTTCAATGGAATTGTAAATCAATTAAGTTCAGTCAATATAGTGTTTGATGATGAAATAAAATCTCTTTTAATATTATGTTCTTTGCCTGAAAGCTGGCATAGCTTAGTAATGGCAGTTAGTAATACTGCATCTGCATCAAATATTTTAAAAGTAGAGGATGTTGTTAGTGTTATCTTGAATGAGGAAATCTGTAGGAAAAGCACAGAGGAAACATCTAGGAACGCTTTAAGTTTTGAGAGTAGGGGAAGGCAAAAGGAGAAGAGCAAGAGGAGATCAAGGTTTAAGTCAAAGGTGAGAGGTACATCCAAATCTAGAAATGGCAAGAAGCCACAATGCTGGAACTATGGAAAGATGGGGCACATAAGCAGAGATTGTTGGTCAAAGCCTAAGGAGGACAATCAGCACGAAGGAAAAGAAGAAGCAAAGGTTGCAGGTATTGCACAAGATGCTTTAATATTCTCTTTGTATAATAATATAGAATCTTAGGTGTTAGATTCTAGTGCATCTTTTCATACTACCCCTAATAGAGAATATCTTAGTGACTATATCCATGGAGATTTTGGAATAGTGTATCTAGGGGATGATGAGCCTTGTAAAATTATTGGCAAAGGTAAAGTGCAGCTGAAAATGTAGAATGGCAACACATGGGTGTTGAGAGATGTTATGCATGTTCCTAGCTTGAAGAGAAATTTGATTTCTGTAGGAAACTTAGGGGATGAGGGTTGTACAGTAACTCTCACAGCTGAATCTTGGAAGGTGACTAAGGGTGCACTTGTTATGGCCAGAGGTAAGAGAGTAGGTACTCTCTATTTATGTAATTGTGTTACTAACAATTCTCCTTTTGTATTATCTACTTCAGATGTGGATGCAAAATTATGGCACTCAAGGCTTGGCCACATGAGTGAGAAGGGAATGTCAATTCTTAAGTCTAAAGGTATGCTTTCAGATTTAAAAAGCATAGATCTAGAGTTTTGTGAGCACTGTGTTTTTGGGAAACAGAAGAGAGTGAGTTTTCTCAAGACTGGGTCAACTAAGAAGAAGCATAAGTTGCAGCTTGTTCACATAGACATGTGGAGACCGGCTCAGGTTGCTTCTATTGGAGGATCACAGTACTATCTTTTGTTCATAGATGATGCTACAAGAAAGGTATGGGTCTATTGTATTAAGAAGAAATCTGATGTATTTGAGACTTTTAAGATTTGGAAAGCTATGGTTGAGAATGAAACAGGCAGAAGATTGAAGTGCCTGAGATCTAACAATGGTGGTGAGTTCTACAGCTATAAGTTCAACTGGTATTGTTATATGCATGGAATCCACAGGCAAATGATGGTTCCAAGGACACCTCAATAGAATGGAATTGCTAAAAGGATGAATAGAACAATTATGGAGCATGCAAGGTGTATGAGATTACATGTTGGCTTGCCCTTAGAGTTCTGGGTAGAAGATGTTGACACTACAGTGTACCTGATTAATAGAGGACCCTCTATAACTCTAGATGGTGGAATTCTAGAAGAGACATGAACAGGTAAAAAGATAGATCTCTTATTTCTCAAAGTTTTTAGTTGTGAAGCCTTTGTGCACGTTGATAAGGAAAATAGAAAGAAGCTGGATGCTAAGTCTATGAGGTGCACATTTATTGGCTATGGCTCAGATGATTTTGGTTTTAGATTTTGGAATCTAGGAACTAACAAGATAATTAGAAGCCGTGATGTTGTTTTCAATGAAAAAGTGATGTATAGTGATCAGCTGAAGAAGCCAAATCAATCTGGGTAGAGCAATGGAGAATTGGATGAGGTGACGGTCCAAAATGAGCTCACAAAAAGAAGAAATAATCACTTGCAAGAAAACACAGAGACTGATGTCGGCAAGGTAGAAACCAATGTCGGCAGGATAGAAACCAATGTCGGTCATATAGAGACTGACGTCGTTAGGATAGGCACCGATGTCGGTCATGCAAAATCGACGTCGGCCAGTTACAGGCCTAGAAGTGACTGAGGTTGGTCATTGTCAGAGAATTTGGGTGGACAGCGTGTTGTGAACGAGTCTCAGATGCCCATCAGGAGGTTAGAAAGGGTAAGTAAGCCTCCAATTAGATATTCTCCTTCATTATTCTATTTATTGCTAACTAATGGTGGAGAACTAGAGAGTTTTGAATAAGCATTATAGGTGGAGTCCAAGAGTCAGTGGGAGCATGGCATGGTTGAGGAGATGGAGTCCTTGAGAGAGAACCAAACATGGGAGTTAGTTGAGTTGTCAGCTGATAAGAAGACACTAAAAAACATGTGGACCTACAGGTTGAAAGAAGGTGAGAATGGATAGATGAGATATAAGGCCAGATTGGTAGTGAAAGGATTTGCACAAAAGCCAGGTATTGATTTTGGTGAGATTTTTTCTCCTGTTGTTAAAATGACTTCTATACAGATTGTACTGTCTTTAGTTGCTATTGAGGATTTACATCTTGAGCAGCTTGATGTTAAGACAGCATTTCTTCATGGAGATTTGGATGAGGAAATATATATGGAATAGCCAGAAGGATTTGAGGTCAAAGGTAAAGAGAAGTTAGTGTGCAGATTGAAAAAAAGCTTGTATGGCCTCAAGCAAGCTCCTAGGCAATGGTATTTAAAATTTGATAGGTTTATGACTGAGCATGGCTACAGTAGGTGTCAATCTGACCATTGTGTGTATTTTAAGAGATTGGATAATGGTAGATATATTATTCTATTGTTGTATGTAGATGATATGCTGGTTGCAGGATCACACATGCAGGATATCTCTGAGCTTAAGGTGAAATTAGCTCAAACATTTGCCATGAAGGATTTGGGAGCAGTAAATAAAATCCTTAGCATGAGCATTAAGAGAGACAAGAAAAATCACAGGTTGATTTTGTCTCAAGAGGATTATGTGGACAAGGTGTTGAAACGGTTCAACATGCAGGATGCAAAACCGATAAGCACACCTTTGGCTGGACATTTTAAGTTGAGTAAAAAATAATGTCCTAATTCACATGATGAGGTAGAGTATATGAGTAAAGTTCCATATTCTTCCGCAGTAGGGAGTTTGATGTATGCAATGGTGTGTACTAGACCGGATATTGCCCAAGTAGTGGGAGTTGTAAGTAAGTATATGGCCAATCCAGGAAAGGAACATTGGAAAGCAGTTTAGTGGATCCTTAGATATCTGAGAGGAACTAGCAGTAGGCACTTGTGCTATGGAGGTTCAGATACTTCTCTACATGGTTATGTATATTTAGATATGGCAGGTGATTTGGATGGTAGGAGGATCACCACAGGGTATGTTTTCACTGTTGGTGGAACGGTGGTTAGCTAGATATCAAAGTTGCAAAAGGTTGTTGCCTTGTCAACTACAGAAGCAGAGTATATTGCAGTCACAAAGGCTAGTAAAGAGATGATATGGATGGCATGGTTCATGGAAGAGCTTGGAAAGGAGCAAGAGAGTTGCAGATTGTATAGTGACAGTCAGAGTGCAATTCATTTGGCTAAGAATTCAGCCTTTCACTCAAGAACAAAGCACATACAGCTTAGGTACCATTTCATACGATAGGTATTGGAGGATGGTGAGCTGAAGCTAGAGAAGATCCATACAGATAAGAATCATGCTGATATGTTAACCAATCTGGTTACAAAGGAGAAGTTGACTCTTCATTCAACTTCTGTTGGTCTTCATGATTGATTTGAAGATGGAAGAGCTAGAAGATGTTGCTGTACAGGTATTGGTGCAACTATTTATCTCCAAGTGGGAGATTGTTAAGGTGTGGAGCCTAAAAGCTTTGCCAAAGGAGTGCATTACCAAAGTTGTAGGTTTACACAATCACCGGCGTCAGTCAGGAGCGACCGACGTCAGTCAGGTGCAGTTGAAGAGACACTGACGTCGACAGGGAATCGGCTGACGTCAGTCACAGGCAAGCAGACAAGAACTGGCATCGGTTACCTGTGTGTCTAGAAGGCTATTTTTGAGGATAAAAATGAGTGTTTGCATGATGAGTTTAAGTCATAGTCTTAAGTCCGCGTCTTTATTATTAGTAAGACTGTTTTTAGAGCCCTTGTTCAAGAGGCTTAACTATTGGTTGTAAATGCATGCTCATGTTTATTAATTTTATATGTAGGATTAGATCTTCTTAGCTTATTAGTAATGTAATGTTGAAGAACAGTACAGAGTTTAATCATTCCAGGTTGTTGGAGTTGATTGTACTTGAGAGAGAGAGCTCTTGAGGGAAAGATATCTAGAGAGAGATCTGTACATCTGAGAGAGGTGTGGAAGAAAGAAGTTTCTTCAATTGTATTCCTTCTATAAAGAGTTTAATACAAGTTTTTAGGTTGGTTTCTTGTATCTCTTATTCTTTGTTATTTATCATTCTAGTTACTTATCATTCTGATTTAATTTCACGTTTATTGCTTTCATAAGTGTAATCAAATTTTTGGTTGATCTCCAACAATTGATGTCTCCCTTGTTATCCAATCTATTGAATCTATCCTCTCTCCTAAATTATTCCCACCCTCATAAAATTCCTCTTATCTCAACCTATTTTTACTCACCATTATTCCTTATCACAAATTTTAGTTATTTTGGGCTCTTGCTCAAAATCTGACACACTGCAGAAACTTTCATTCTATCATCCATCATCCTCAAATGATATCTCCCCAATCTCAATAAAATCTAATCATGACTCTCACATGTGTACTCCTTCCTCTCTCACATCATTATGATTTCTTCATAATGACTATCATTTATCCCTAAGATTTAATCATAGATCCCATGCTTGTTTTAATTATTTTTAAACCATCTTGACATATCATTCATATGACCTAAGTGGATGGGTTATGAGTTACGCTCCAATCATGGGTATGACCTCACTATGGTCCTTTATATGTTACCCAATCACTTTAATCCTATGCTTGACATCTCCTTCCCTACCTTAATTTTTCTCTATCTTTGATTCTAGATAGCTTTTCAAATCTCTATTTATCAATATGTGAGCCTCATTCATAAAAATATGTATCCACTCCTTATATATAGCTCTCTCCTTATCCTTGGGTTACACCAATTCATTAATTGTCCAATATTATAATATATTATCATCCCTATTAACATGATTAAACCTTACCAACCCAACCTTATTCAAAATTATATGTATATCTTTAATGATTATCCCAATTCTCCAAGCCTTTACTCTCCTTAAGATGAGAGCATTAATCACTACTTGAGAATATCCTTCAATAGTGATCTCTTTCCATCTATATTTTTATGATATTTTTAATCCTAATTGATTTATTCTTGATTCATCCATGTTATTTGACTTGATTCCTATTTATTGATCAAAAATTAGTGGGTGTGTCCTTCACTATCTCGAAACACCCCACCTACTCCTACTCGACTAGGATTACCTTTTGACGACCCATCTAAATTAAATTTTATATTACCTTTTTTAGGTTGCCTCCAGCACTTTTATTTATCCTTATTTTTACCCTTTTCAATCTCACTCCCATTATCATGCCTAGTATATTCTACTTTAGGATTTATTATTCTCATAGTGTTTCATATTTATCTTGCACTAGGGTTTCACTTTTAGATCTGATTTATGATTTTCCCATTATTCACACATAATCATAATTAAAGATAAAATTAATGTGTATTATCATAAAGGAAATGATTATACTAATTTATATGATCATTTTGATGATATATATAAATTTGAACTTATAAAATATCTTAAAATGAACCCACATATGGTCGATGCAGCCTTACATTTAGTTAGAGATGAAAATAAAAAGCTTGATAAGGAATCCACATTTGAGGAATGAAATTAAATTTTTTAATAAATACTAATCCAATTTCAGAGGCATAAATTATATAATAGGTGTTTAGACCTTTATTCCTACTGCTGCTATACATGTGTTTACACCTAGTATGGGGAAGCGTAAGTTAATCCTCATTTTTTTATGGTTATACCTATGTAACATACTTTTTTACCTCCTAATCTTGCTACTCGTGTGATACCACCTATTAATAGTCAATATCCTATGGATACTAAAAATATATTGTATAAACTCTTCTCAATATTCAAGCCAAGGTTTACTAAATGGAATGAGTTTCTTATAAAGAAACTCATTTGAAAAATTCTCAATAATTATTACACAAAACTTTGACCCCTAATATTTCAACTTATCCTTTTACCATAGGATTTATTATAAATAATATTACACCTTAAAATGATAAATTTTATCCAAAATAACATCATATAACCTTCCATGTAGTATGCTTAGATTATTCCTCTAATGATAGGTTAAAAACTAAAAAAATCCTAGGACCCCTAAGGACTATGCCTTATGATGGTTTTATGACATTATTTTCAAATCAATTTAGGATTTCAATCCTTTGGGTGGCTAATTTATAATTTAATTTTATATCAATATTATTTAGAAGGTATCATATTCTCAAACTTTAGAATTAAATAAAGGACTTAATGAGCCCATTAGTGACTATGTGATTCATTATAAGAGTATGCTTTTCAAATAACCAATCATACAGATGATTAAAAAAATTCAATACACATTCAATCAAATATTACTTTTGCTTATCCATGATTATATTAGGTTCAAGTGATTTTAATTTATGACATGTGGCATATGGTTCAAGACCATGAGGTTAAGTTATTTGTCATGAATAATTTAAAGTACAGGGCTAACCCTCCAACATATTTTAATTCCAAGTTTCAAAGAAAACCAAATTTAAAATACAAGACTAATGATTAAAAGAATGAGGATAAAATAATGGTTAATATAGTTTAACAACCTACTAATATGATTTTATTTTAACTCCTCAAAGGAAGAAATTTAAAAAATTAGTAAAACCTCCTCATAAGGTATTAAAAAGTTATTTGAGTACAATATCATATAAATGCACCATAAATGGAGGTTGATATGACAAAGGAACAACCTAATAAGTTTGATTTAAATGAATTTTATGATTTTTATAGATGTGTAATGTATGGAATTAATAAATTCTATTGATTGAAACATGAGATATAAGATTTAATTGAGCACAACACTATTACGATCAATGTTGTTAATACACCTATAAATGATTGGGTTATGTAACCTAATACAAATCTTAATATATCTTCATATCCATTTCAAAAACATGTGTCACAAGTAATGAAGGGTAACTCTAAGGTATATATGACTTTTAATTCACATCCTCATCAAACTTCTTAGAATTATATAACTAAAGAAGTTGATCATATAGATGGTCTTATTGGTACACTTAATGATGCACAAGTGCAATAACCTACAATCACATTTTATGACCATGAGATTAATGGTGGTGATTTTATCAATTCACCTTTGTTTATGCATTCTTTTATTTACTCACATCATATACACAATGTTATGTGGATAATGGGATAAGTGAAAACATATGCACTATGACATTACTCACTAGTTTTGGGTGTATGCATAGAGACTTTATTAGTAAAAATATAATAGTAAAATGTTTTGATGAACAAATAAAACCATCTTTGGGGAATTTTGATACCACTTATGGTAGGTCCTATAACTATTGCTACTTGGTTCTTATCTTTACCCAATACTAGGGCATTTGACATGTTATTAGGATATCCGTCGATACATAAGATATGTGCAATCCCATATGTTGTGTATCAATTATTGAATTACATATATATAAAATGAGTGGTTATAGTTCCAATTATTCTAAATGATTACCCCATTCAATCAAATACATTTATTATGCCACCTCTAAAATAACCTATTATATATAATTTATAGGTTCATCCCTTTGAAGGAAAAATAGAGATATGTATTTTATCTTCCATGATGATAAATTATCTAACATCCATTACATCATAATTATATTTGAGTTCAACATATGTTACCTAATTTTTGCATCCTAAGATATTTTTACAAAAATATTGTGTACATATTCCACAACAAACACCAACACATTCTCTTGGCATACAACAAAGTCCATAGGTTACTATGGATTCCATATATACATATCATATACATGATCATATTTACTATGATGATGATGCTACATACTTTATAGTGTATGATAATTTCTCTGATTCAAACAATGATGCATATGTTACTCCTCACCCATGACATGTGACATTCGCATTGATTGATCTGAGACCTAAAAATGAGCATCCTATTAATAATATCATAGGCTAGTAGAGACATGTTTAAAAAAATAAAAATACAAAAATAATTCAAATATTCAAAATATATAACACTAGGACTTATGCTTGGCATGCTTTGTTGGTCCACATGACTGATTGATGTTATTTATCATATACATAATAAATTACATATCCATTTTCTATGAACACTATTTTCATGGAATAAATTAGAGGGGTGTAGGAATTATAGGTTACGTATCATACATTAAATATAAATTCATGACATTTACATATAGGTGAAACTTTTCTAACCTAGGGGCATGCCTACAATAGGAGCATATTTTCACACTTATTAGGATGTATCTTTTTATCTTAGTCCATTAATATTAGTATAATTTTTGATGTGATTTTTAACCATGCCAAAGGTCCCAGGGGTTTCTATCCTTTCATTTTAGGATTGTGTAAATAATTAAAGGAATAAATTTAAGTTTTAGGCTCACCTATGTAGCCTAATAGAAATATATCTAAGGGTATGTATCTACTCAAAAAATTCAAAACCTTTTTCCAAGTGATATATTAATTCTAAGAATCTTTATCACTCTTGATAAAATAGACCTCAATAATAGTATATTGGGACACTTACAAGTAGGTCAAGAGAACAAAAGAAAAGAGGTAAAAATAGAAAATGGGGTTCATTAGGGTTTGTGAATGCTACTAATTTTGTCGATGATGTATAGGTATAGCTAAAAAGTTGATTTTAATTAGCTATCTTTACTTAATTCTCAAGTTTAACCAAACATGGTATAAATTCTAAAGGAAATCAAGTAAAAATCATGATCCCTACAATATTATCTTTAAAATGAATAACCACATATTTTTTATAAAACAAATCCTTACATTACCATTTATATAAATAAGATAAATCACATAAATTATTCAATTATCCAAAAATACAACCTAGATAAATATAAATATGATAGTCTAGACACATATCATAGTCCATAAAAATATTTAAAATCCATCAAACTGAACTAAGAATTTGGAAGGCATTCACAAAGAGAACTAGATGATCTTGAACATTTTCACAAATGTATTTAATCTTTTCAGTTATGTATTGAAAATTTTGACCCTTTTACAAAATATTAGAACCTCTATATAGTGCCAAGTCAGTCATGTCTTTCTCAAAAGATAAAATACAATAGTTGGAAACATATAAAAGAAGTTACAAAAGAGATAATAAATTCATCATAACATAATAGGGGGTGGCAAGCCCACTATGAAAGAGACTTCAAATTCAATTATACCAATGGGACCCTCCTTGTCCTTTTTAAGAGATTATTTCCCAAATATTTTGTCTTTTTTTATCTAGATTCTTATTCTCTATGGATAATTCTAGTTGCCCCTCATCATTGGTTATCTTCATGGTGCTTTTGGATGCATTGGATTAATGTTGGACTGAGTGGGACTAGGATAAAGTATGCCACCTATAGGAGTGAGACTAGAGAATTGGTCATAAAAGTACCTATTTGTGATATAGTGGTTGAGTTAAGAGATTAAACTTGCATAACCTTTTGACATGCCTAACAATCTATCTCAATCTTAGGTAGGTTGATGATGATTTTGTTAAATAGTAACTTGGTCTTGCTCATCTAGGTTACATGATTGGAGAGAATATTTTGCATGGATCCTATCATAGCAGTTATTTTTTGCCTTCTCTTTGGAATAACCATCTAATTATATGACATGATTTTTATTTGTTTTATTGGCATCCCTGGCCCTATTACCAAATTATGACATGAAGTTGTAAAATTTGATAGAAAAATCCATGGAAAATTCTAATTGGCCATATAGCTTGAAAAGAGATACAATCCATGCCTTTTGGAGGAATTAATTATTGAATGAATGACATGTCAGCATGGCTCATTATAAAGATCATCTCCCCAACTCATTATGAAAGAGAATTCTTCATATGAATCATCCATCTATGGTTCATCCCTATGTCATAATGAGTCATGAGGTAAAATTATGGTAACACCTCATTGATGACATATTTAGATAGGTGTGATAAATTAATCTTGAATTTCACAACATGATAGTGAAACCATTTCACATTAGCCTGTCATGGGCAACTCCTTGTCTTCACTTTCTAACTTTATGATAGAATATTATACATGGATCTGAATATCCCTTCACTTAAGTAGAAATGTTTTTTTAGACCATGGAAATTTTTTGGGTCTCTAATATTTTGATCTTCTTCTTTATTCCTTGAATAATTTGCTTTGACACGTCACTGGTAGCCTCAATTATAGACTATGGATCTTCAATCCATTCATCAAACTCTCTTTACCTTCCTTTCCTTGTTTGGGTCAATGATAAGAGGTCTTATTCTACCTAATGATAAGTGGGTGGTCCAATGGATGCAAGCTTTCTTTTAATCACCCAACTGAACTTCCCATATGAATTGTCAAACTAGAGTTTGACCTCAAGTTCTTCAATGATCATCATTTTTGATCTATGATTTATGTTATTTTGATGATTTCCATCTATTTAGCTCATGAATTTGACATGGTGGTGAAAATATATGGGGATGGTGGGTAAGTTGAAGTGTGAGATGGAGACATAAGAGCAAGTGTGGAAAAGTTGAAAAGAAAAAATTATATGGAGGACACTAAAAGAGTGAATGTGGGTGAAGGGAGAGGAAAAAATGGTGGGGTAGGGGTAGTCACAATTAAAGGAGTGACTAAAATAAGATCCAAAAGAATATCAAGTTGTGGATTAGGCACTGCAACTTGGGTGACCTGAGCAAGGACTTGCACTTCCTTTCCTTTTGGTGCCTTTATTTTACTATTGGATGATCTTGTTAAGGGTAGAGGTCCATGCATAACATAAAACTTAAATTATGTAGACCTTGATGTTAAGTATGTTGTGGATACTATAGTTTTCTTAGCAATGAGCTCTATGGTGACAATTTTGGGTGAGGTGATGGTAGTAGTGCTAGAAAGGGGTGTAGCCACTATTTTTGTAATGTGGGATGGGGATTATGAATTGGAAAAAATGAAAAAAGTGGCATAATTATATTCATAAGTGGTGTCCTTAATTGAAGTGTCCTCCATAGTGGTACTAAGAGTAACTTGTGTGGTGGGTCATACTAAAGAGGTCCACATTTAAGGTGAAATCATGGAAATTATAATTAAATCTAATATGGGAGAAGTTAATTGACTTGGAGGGACCATACTTTTATTAACAGAGACTAACTAAATAGGAATGAAATTACAAATAATAAGGGCATAATTCCAAGTAAATTCCACAGTAGGATTCTTGATTTGGGTTTAAGTGGAAGGCATATCAATTGTAACACCCTCTAAGATAGGCATAAAAGGATATGGATGAGGAGTTTATTGAAATTGATATGTGGACACTTTCACTAATGGAGTAGAAATACTAGGTGTTTCAACAATTAAAATAGATAAAATATGGGAGGGGAATTCATGGTGTGAGTTACCTCCTATGAGATGAATGCTTCTAGAGTCTTGTATGGTGGAGGGAAGCCTTGTATCATCTTCCTCATCAAATAGGCCTTAATGTGAGGTGAATCTTCCTCTTAGGACTAAGAGTTCATTGGCCTTTCCTCTATCTACCCTCTATAGAGGGCTTATACTATAACTATCACAATTTTACATGTGTCATTCTTGCCTTCACCTCCTCACTATCCATGGAATTACATAAACCCAATCATGTGAATGTGGAATATGTTTGTAGATTGAGGGCATTTATCCCATTTAATTTATATATATATATATATGATCTAACTCTACCCCTTGGGTTTCAATGCAAATATATTGGTCATTGAAATATAAAAATCCTTAGAGGTTGTAATTGATCTTAATTAAGCCCATTTTATAACATTGTAATAACCAAACTTAGAGGGAAATAGGTGAAATTGTGCTTATTTTTTATCCCTGTAAATTTATCTAATTACATGAAGGATTTATAAATCAATTTATTGTTTAGCCAACTTATTTGGGATGAAGATGGTAAATTTGAGAAAGGATACTATCAGGACTTCTATTCAAAAGATGGTGTATTTAAGGTAGAACCAATAGACTCCCATGCTCATAATTTACTTCTTCATTCCTTCATAAATCCTAGACATGGTCTCTTTATAGATTGTCTAGTAGACTAAGGGGTATAAATTATCCCAAATCTATGTCAGGTAGTACCTACACCTATAAATATATAGGTCCTAAAAGTGCTTAGGGACCCATATTCCCAAGGCTAAAGTCCACAATGTAATTATTGTCAAACTATACTATGAAATATGTGGCATCCATAAAGTAGGACATATTATATAAGTGGTCACTCTTCAATACCCTAGAGAATTTTTTCCTAAGATTAAAGGGGAGGACTTCTCCTATGGATGGAATGTTTTCTCATTATGGATCATGTATAAGAGAGGGAAAAAAAATTTCCATGGGCTATATCCTTGGCACCAAAGATCATATTATTTAGGTTCATCTCTATTTGAATTCCTCATTTGAAATGATGGATATGGATTATGTCAACCTCCTCTTTATTAACCTAGTTGTCATGATCTTCATACCAATCCTTTAGAACTTCTCATAGGTCATTCTTGGTAAACTAAGAAGAAACAACCTCATTATTATAGTGAGTCATTTGTGGAGGCATTTGGTAATACTACTCAAAAGCTATTCTATCCATAAATGCAATCTTATTTGAGTTTTGAGTGACAATATGAAAGCCTATGAATGTCTAGCCTTAACAAAGACAACATAAAATAGGTCTATCTAGGGAATTACCTCTAATTTAGTTGTAATAAGAAGGATTATTTCCTTATTCATGGAAATAAAATCATCTACATACATAGCATATTCCTCATTGACAATTTCCTCACATCTAAATGGTTGAACTCTTAAAATATCATCATTAAGGATAACAAAATGTCAAAACTACTAGGTCAGGGCTTCTTGTAGGAACAGAGTGTCTGATAAGATTTGAATTGTCCCATATGTAAAAAAATAACCCACCATGTCTCTTTAAAAATTCACAATCTCTTTCAATGGAACATGACTCTCTTTATCTCTAATTTTTAGGGGAAATAGATCATATAAGATTTGTAGAATAATGAAGATTGGGGAAATTCGGTTGGTAATTTAAATTGTCTAGGTCAACTCAATTATTTGAATGACTAAAATGAAATGGAAATTCACATGGATTTAATTTCAAGGTGGCTGACACTAATTCTAAGCTTTTTATTATTAATATTTTGATTTTATTTCATTTGATTTTGATTTTCTTGGCTTTAATAGAGTACCATCAGCACTCTACATGTCAATTTCACACTTACTACATAGGCCTAGTTTAATCCTAGTCAACCTTACTATATTCATGTGAATTCACCATATGTCCTCATTTGATTAGTTGGATTCAAAATGGTTAGTATGAGTTCAACACATAAGGAACTATGAGGTCCAAGGATACAAAGAGGTGTGATTTATTATGTTGTGATTGTACCACAAGCTCACAATATCTCAAAACTTTGTATGGGTTTTAGAATGTGTAGTGAGGTGAAAGGGCATGAAAACATGCCATCTACAATCTTTTTGTGTCTCTTTTCTCAAATATTTATGTATGTCACCCAAAAAACTACACTATACAAGGGATATAATAAGTAAATGTGGCAAGACTTGGCCAGATTAAAACATCACACAACATTGAGTCTTACATGGATTAGATGGTAGATGTAAGGTACAAAGGTGTGAGAAAGTTCCAAGTGGCATGTTTACACATTTGTTTAGTCTCATGGCTATAAGAATTGTGTGAAACATGAGCAATTAGAGTCACATATGGGTGTCACATGTCTTTTAGGATTAAAAACACATAGTTAGAGGTTGGGTAAGTAAACTAAATAATTTTATCAAATTAAACCCTAAATTATCTAAAATACCAAGTAAAAAAGTGATTAAAGTGTTTATATGGACATCAAAGATGAAAATAAAGTCTCATTTTCTAATATTTCACTAAACATGGTCATTCAAAGTTAAATTTTGAGATAAAGTGAGCCATAACTAAAGTAGGTTTAGACTATTATTGTCAAAGGTATTGGGAGATTTTGGTGAGATTCATATTTTCCTACACACTTAACTCAAAATTCATCCATTAGTCATTAAAATGTGCCATATTTCAAAATATTATATAAGATCAAATTGAGACCTAAATAAAATAATAATAAATCAATACATTCCAAGGTCATGAAAAGGGGGTCCTAATTCTAAAAAGAATGGAGCATGTTGGTCACAATAAATGGCAACTTTCATAGGGAAAAAGATTTTTATTAATGGGAAAGTGGAGTTTTAAATAGGGAAACTACCCTTTACAAGGGACCTGTAGATTCAACCAAAAGAGACAAATACAATAATATAACCTGCCTAAAACATCACACTATAAACTGTAATAACAAAAAAACAAAAAATGGTATAAAAACAACAATTAAATGTTGCTCAGTGTTTAGATCCGATAATTCCTTATTTAATTTTAAAGACACCAAATAAAATTAAAAAAAAATCATACTCTTAAGAGAAAATGAACATTCTAGGTTATCTTCAACATATAACACACTAAGTTTTTGTACTTCCATAAAGTAAAAAGTGTAATAAAAAGTGATTTATTTACCCTTACCATTACAATTTTGATATAAAATAGGAGTAATATTTATGACTCAAACCTTTTACGAGTGTTTCATTTTATTCATTAATTGGATAAGGTGGGGAAGGCTTGGGTATTTCTCTACTTCTAATCATGTGTCTATAGCTTCAAAAGAGATACATTTGGATCCAATCTAGGATTTCCTCCATTTCCAGCCAGGTGAGAAAGCATGTGATAGCAATTACCTGAATCACCCTTTCACGAGAAAGGATTTTAATTTTATTTTGATAGTTAGGTTATCCTTTTCTTTGATTTTGATTTATTCACCCTAAGAGGTTTGGAAACTAGTATATCCAAGGTTAATGAATCAGTTTAGAAAATTATTTTCATAAATGATTAGTCTTATGTTGTCACATGGAACTCAGGCAACTTGTTAGTGCATTAAAATATAAATTTGACTTATTTTGAGCAATAAAATTATTCTTAATTCATATATTGATTCTTAAAATATTTCTCATGTTCTAACTTTAAAATATGAAACATCTATCTAGGTATTGACTATTCAAAATAAATCAAACCTTCCAGATTTTAAACTATTTTTAGTATATTTTTTGCTTCTTCAACAACTCTGAATGCACTCAACAATTCAATAAAATGGTAACTTAGAAAATCAAAGTATTAAAAAAATGGAGACATAAAGTTTCCAAATTTATAATTAATGTCTCATATGTTAGTTCCTCAAAAATCTCAGGGAAAGCAAAAGGGGCAAGAGGGCATGAAAATGGACAAAGAAAATAAGAATAACAAAATAAAAGACAACAAGAAAAATATGAACAAAAATAAACTACTCTAATCTTACTCTACCTACACCAAAACTCATAGTTACTCCATGGTGGTTTTGGATGGCATAGTTGAGAATTAAATTTCAATAAATATACATTCCTAATTAAAGAGAGATCCTTTCTTTGCAAGTCTTTTATCCTTACGGCATTATGTCCTAATATTTCATAAATTTGGTAAGGGCCATTCTACAAAGGGTCAAACTTGGAATGTTGGCCTTTATTTCCATGAGATTTTTCCCATAATAGGATTAGATCCAACATTATTAAACATTTGAATTTGGATATCTTATTGAACCATATATTTAACACATATTGATGCCTACTAAGGTTTTATAGTGCCTCATCAAGTAATTTCTCTATTTATAGGATATTCAATAATTTAGACTATACATGGTCACATTCCCCCATGTGATGTTACATTAAATGATATGTGGGAATCCTCAAGGTTATGGGAAAAAATGGATACTATCCATATACAATAATAAATGGTGAAACTTTTAAGGCTTTCTTGTGTCTTGTTCGATCAGCCCACAAGATGTATTTCAATAATTAATGTTAGGTCAGCTTATTTGTAGTATACTTCTTCATAGCATCAATAATATTTTTATTGGTTGATTTTGCTAGTCCACTCCCTTGAGGATAATAGTTTGAGAATAACTTGAGGGTGATTTGTTTATCATAAACCCACTTAATAAATTATGTTGACTAGAATGCAGGCCCATTATTATAGACAAGGGAGAAAGGAGTCCCAAATATTATAGTGATATTCTCCTCAAGAAACTTGATCACTTAGTTGAACTTCTTCTATATGTAACTGATTTAGTCTTTTTGGTGTATTGATTAGTGGTTGTAAGGATGAACTTGTGTCTTTTGGAGGAGTTGGGTTTGATGACACTAATAAAGTTAAGTCCCCATTGGTAAAATGGTCTACCCTCTATGATTGGTTGCAAGGGCATAACTACATGTGTTTCTTTCCTTGTATATACTTTACATTCATTTCATGTGTAAACATTTTGGTGAGGATAATTGAATATTGTATGTTATTAATATCTCACTCTTAATATATTGTGTGTTGGTGTATTGCCTAAATAATGGCCACTCCAAAGTTTATCATAAAAAATACTCATGATTTCTTCAGCTTCAACTTTGGTCACATATGTGAGATATATCCCTACATAATTATTACCACATAAGACTCCCTTATTCAACATATAATGCAATAATTTAATTCTTAGAACCATTCATTATTCTCTATTTAACTCATGAGGACATAATCCATGTAGTAGATAGTGAATGATAAGATCATACCACTAGTTTGATATGATTTGGGCCTAACCTAGTTGCATTATTATCATCCAAGGATCAACTTCAATGATAAGTTTCACAAGGCCTTGACCTCTAACTATTTTGGTAGGTTTGATCTCAATGTTGTATTATTTCACTTTGGTCACTCATTTCCTTCAACGTTCTCCTAGTTCATTATGTCCTAGCATGAGCTTTATGGATAGGTCTAGTACTATGTCATGAACTTTGTTTTATAGAATATAGTGTTGGAATTTATTCACTACCTTCACTAAGGCATTTTTTTTCCAGAGTAGGGTAGTTCAATTTTGAATATTTTAAGTTCATGTTAATAAAGGCTATTAGATGTTCATCTTCATCAATTTTATGTGTGAACACGATAGCCACAATATGCTCTGAAGTAAAGGGAAATAGGTATAAATACTTTTTCTTACCATATATTCTAACCCAATTCTAAATTTTAGTCAAAATAAATAAGCTAACAATCAACTTCAAACCTCTCCCTGACTAATGACCAATGTTTTTGAATCTATGGTTAACCCTCATTATTCTAATGATACAAAAAACCTAGTGAACATGAACAACATGAAGCATGTTTTTTATTAAATTGATCCTTATGATTTTCAAAACTACACCCCTCCTCTAAATTATTAAAAAAAAAATAGACTTATCCTCCACATTATTTTTTAGTTTTTGAATCTAAATAAATAATTACTTGTGTGCCTTTAGATCGCCCAATTATATCTATCAACCCGATACATTTTTTTGTCCTTACTATATTAGCCAACTTGATATAATTATTTATGTTTGTAATTATATTATCCAACCTAATATAGTCATTTTATTCCATACCCATGTCAACTATATCGACCAACCCAATACAATCATTTTTTATAGTTTTGGTCTAATTGTATCGACCAAACTGATATAATATGTTTATTCAACCAATTCTATTTCAACTGGTATTGACTAACTGTATCAATTCTTATTTGAACCACTCTTTACATATTATATCATTCAACATGATACATTCTGATTCTAGACTCAGCTTTGAATCTATTATATTGTCCATCTCAATATCATTTATTTATGAGACTTTTGTGTCATCAATCTCATTGGCTAGTTTAATATAGTTGCCTTAGTGTACATATATGTTACTAAAAGTACTTAGACCCTACACTTTAGCTCAAAATTAGATTTAGTTATATTCAAATTCATCCATAGCTACACCTATTTGGTTTCAAAACTTAGTCTCTCTTTTATAGTTTTATCCATCTCGCATTAGCTTTGATGAGTGGGATCCCATATAAGAGCTTTCTAGACTCCCATATCAAATCTCATCTCTTGATATCAAGAGGAAATCTCTAAGATAAATAAATTTTCTTATGCAAATTTTGTGTCACATGAAAATTCCTTGACCACCACATATGGGACAAGAATCTACTTTTCTTGAATTTGAGGAATGTATCATGTAGCAATGAAAATATATGTCCATCCATGTCAGTCACACAGTAGATACAGATCTCTCTTTGAAATTTCCTATCATATCTACAATAACCAATGAAATATTAATCCCCTTAGATGACCCTTATTTATTATGGTCCAAAAAGGTGGCATCCAAATCAATCAAGCCATGGTTGATGAAGGCTCTAGACATTATCACCTATTTGGAGTTCATTAAAACCCTAGGATATTTCAAATATAACCTTTATTATAACCATATTATATGAAAATAATATGAATGATGAAAAATTCCTCCATTAGGATGTGTTTTAATTCTTATCATGGTACTACCTGTTATGGTAGGATTAAGATCATGATATTCAATTTTCCTCTATCTTATAAAAAAATATTTAGTCACCCTTGGATTCATCATATGAGGGTCGTGGCATCTTCCACATACCAATGCATGAAGTTTTCATACATGGGTGTTATCTATAGGGTACAAGGTGATACCAACCCTTAGAATTTTGAATAATTCTAAGATTGGGGTGTCTATAAAATCCTTACATTTACCTAAAATACAATTTTATGAGTACCATAATTTGAACTATACCATCAATTAAAATAGAGGTTATCATGGTCACCTCGAGATTAGGGGAAAAATTCCACCAAACCTCTTTGATTATACTAATGAAAATACTAATGAGATTACCTTAAAAATAAAAAAATCAAACCTTCATCCTAGTATTATAGCTTAATTTACACCCACTTTGTGATCTCATTCTCATAAAAATCTATCTAATGAGTTTCTCTCTTATGTGATCATTCCTAATAAGCCTTCTTATAATATACCTTCTGTTGAGGTCAACATACCCCCATTTCTAAAAAAATGGGGATCCTTATTTCAAATTATGTAAATTTGTACTTTAAGGTTGAGAAATCTCTCGATCAAAGTACCAGTAGCATGTTTGCACATCATTTTTTTATTTAAATATCATCCACACATAATGCTCATTTGGATTAAGTGGCATGTTTATAAGTGATCATTGTTTTACCCCTTCTAATGTTGTGAAGAATCGTTTCTTGTGTTCTTATATTATAGGTTCAATGGAATCTCATCTGCAAATGAACATGCTTAGGGTTTTGGTCTTTAATATTAAATTGATATTTTACTAACTTTGGGTTTGTCAAAAAATAATTGAATCTATTTTAAGTCATGTTAAAACCCTAGTATAATGTTTAACCTAGGTCCCTTTTGAATTAAATTCAAATTTATGAGGGAACAAATTACACGGGAACAATTATTTATGCCATAGACTTAGCTTAATTTTTATAATAAGGCTTAGTCATGTTTTTCAACATGACCAAACCTAAGTCTAAAAATATTATTCTTGGTCCCTTTATGTCCCAATCCCCCCTCAATTATTTATTATTGGTGTGGTCAACTAACCACATGGTCCCTTTATTATGTTTTAGAACTTAGCTTAAAAACTTTATCCTAAGGTTTATCGTGTTTATCAACATGAATAAAACCTTAGTCCAAAATCTTTCATCCTAAGTCCTTTATATTTCCCAAGCTTGACTTAGTTTTATTTTACTGACCATAAGATCAATGGTATTCATTTTCTTGATAAAATTTGATCTAATGGTGTGTGTTAAGTCAAGATTTTAATGGAACCTCAAAAAAAGTGAGAGGGTGACAAGTGTCATTATCATAGGAACTTTGTCAAATATCTAATGGTACACAGCAAAAGATGATCCAACAGACTAAAATTTATCAGTCAAAGGTGATCCAATGGTTTGAGATCAACATTAACAATTTAAATCCCTAAGATGAGTGGAAAGTGACAAGTGTCATAATTTTAATAAAATAACATTGAGTAGCCAATGGTGTTTCACTATTCAGATCAAGATATGATGGTTTGCATTGATCTGGACAAATAAGATCTAACATTACATGATAAAGGTTGAAAATTAAAAATCCCTGAAGATGAATGTGGAGATGACACGTGGTATAACCACAAGACAAACTAAATCTCAAGCGTGTTTCAAATATTGATGGTACATAGATGAGCATACACATTCTAATGAATGGTTTATAGAGTAGGATACATAATTAATTAGATCAAGATCAATGGATCACATTCATTTAGGTAGAGAGGATTTGATGGTGAAAGATCAATGTTGACATTTCAATAAAGGTTAGGATGAATGCAACAGTGAAAAGTGTCATAACCATGGGGAATATAGAAAATCATCCAATGGCATTTAATTTCTTAGATCAAGATCAATGAAACATGTTGATTTATGTAATTAGATCCAATGGTGTAAGGTGAGTTAGAATTTTTAAAGGGTCCAAAACCAATAAAATATTGACACATGTCCAAAAGAGACAAATGGTCTTATTTTACATATTCATGAGCAGTATTCCACATTGATGCCACATCGGAGCCATGTAAGTATAATATGCCAAGTTGAATTTTCTATAGACTTGGGAAATGCAAAGGTATAAATTCACAATCCAATTGAGATCTAAGTCATGAAGCTTTCATAATTTCAAATAGTTATCACTTTTAAATCACTGTAAAAACCTTTAAGAAAGCCCTAGTAAGTATAAAAACCCTAATTCAACCCTATCCTCATTATAATCAAGCCAATGAAGATTGGATTATCATTTATGAAAGGATAATTTGATCCAAAATTGGAACTACAGACCACTAGAAAACACTTAAGGAAATTCATAGCCATGTTAGCTCAAAAAGTTGTTTCAAGGGAAGATGTGGATCTTTTTTTACTTTAGATGCAAAAGGGAGGATTTATAATGACACACAATTCAGTTCCACAGCTCTAAATACAGGGGATAAAAATTGGTCAAACTTGTTTTGAATCATTGAGAACTAGTAGCCCATCACAAGAGAAGGGAATAACATGTTTGCAAGGCAACTCTACTATGACATCGTTACCATTGAAATGATAGGTCTCCATTGTGCTATAGAAAAACCTAAAAGGTACTACACTATATAAACATTCTCTCTCTTATTTTTAAATATGGAAAAATAGATAAGGGCATGATTATTCATGAGGGTAGTTTCAATAAAATTACTTACATCTCTCATATAGCATTTGAAAACTATTACAAACTACCTAAACCCTAAGTAGACCAAACCAAAATCAATAATTGGGCCAAAGATAATGATTTGAAGAACATCCTTTCCCTATGGCTATATTTTGGGAATCAAATATTTTCAGACTTCAATAACATCACCATTGGTTGATTCATACCTAAGATAAGAATGATCATGACTATGATGAATAGGTTATGTGTAAATTCAACCACTACATATGTGGACAAAATTTGGGTGCCCTTAGTATACTTTGTGATTGAGAAGTAGCTCACCCCTCCTCTTGGTGAAGTTATCAGCACCTGTCTAAGTAGACATTTTTTTATAATCAAAAAGAGAACAATTCTTCATGATGTCATACCTCTTGGATGCCTTGCTTGTCATAAAAAAGATCCCCAACCTTAGATAATGGTCACTTAATGAGACACTAATATTTTCCAAATATTATTCAAAATTGCACATATTCAAGTATAAGGACCACCTTCACTTCATTTTTGAATATGTTTATCCATCCCTAAACACAAATTGAGCAAAGGCTAGAGGAAAAAAGGCCTGATGTAATTGCATCTATTTGAACATAGTTTCCATTTGAATGATAGCTCTCTATTATGTTGTAGCAAAACCTAAGATATTGTATTGTATAAACATTCTCTCTCCTATTTTTAAAGATGGAAAAATAGATAAGGGCATGATTATTCATGAGGGTAGTTTCAATAAAAAAAATTATATCTCTCCTATAGAATTTGAAAACTATTACAAATTGCCTAAACCCCAAGTAGACCAAACCACAATCAATAATTGGGCCAAAGATAATGATTTGAATAACATCCTTTCCCTATGGATATATTCTAGGAATAAAGTGTTTTAAGACTTCAATAAAAACATCCCATTGGTCAATTTAGACCTAGGATAAGAATGATCATGATTATGATGAATAGGTTATGTGGAAATTCAACCACTACAAAATTGGGTGCCCTTAGTCTACTTTATGATTGAGAAACAACTCACCCCTCCTATTGGTGAAGTTAATAGCACCTATCTAAGTAGACAAATTTTTGTAGTCAAGAAGAGAACTAGGAACCAATTATTCATGATGAAATACCTCTTGGATGCATTTATTGCTATAAAAAATATTCCCAACCTTAAAGAATGGTCACTTGATGGGACACATATAGTTTCCCAATATTATTTAAAATTGCACATATTCAAGTATAGGTACCACATCCACTTAATTTTTTACTGTGTTTATCCAACCCTAACCAAGGCCATAACTAGAAATCCAATGTCAAGAGTTATCCCCTTGGTCAAAAATTCAATTGAGGCCATGGGGGACATCTAGTTATATCCTAATTATACAATCTTCAGGATTGAAGGAACACAATGCACTCCCCTTATATTATCATTCCATGTGCCAAATAAGCTTACAGAATAAGAAGTAGTTTAAATATGTAATGGAATAGATGGTCTTTACAAGACCAAAAGTAAGGAACTGATTCACACCCTCCCCATAACCATTGGAAGAACTATTTTTACACAATGGGATAATATTGAGGTTGATTCCAAACACAAGACCTCCTTCAATGTCCAAATTGATGATTTAAGGTAGTGGGATCCACATGAAAGAGTTAAAGAACATTTGAAAGCTAAAGGAATCAATGTCCCTTATGATCACAAACCTGGTCCTTTCGACCATATTTACATAAAATCTTCTTCATTCTCTAAGGTCACCATTGGATTAAAAATGCACAACATCAATCCAAAGGCTAGAATGCAAAGGGAGAAAAAGGAAGTAGATGATAAATGGAAATTTGGGCCAAGGTAGTACCATTTGATGAGCGGTACACCTTCTAGACCTCTACTAGCCCAGCTATAGATAGAGTCTACACCTGAGGCATAAATTGAGAAAAGCCCAAATGAGAGAAGGCATGATGCATTTGTATCCTCTTCAGTCTAAGCAAAGAAAAAAGGGTCATGAGTGGAAGAAGTTCATATATTGGAATTAGACCCTAATGATACCATTTAATATGCCCTCAAAATGATATCATTAGCCTATGAGTCTAAGGATGAATAAATGGAGGAGAAAAAGGAAGGGAAGGGGAAGGAAGTGTTGGATCTAGTTCCTATAGACACCCCAAAAATAAAAGCTAAATTGGTCATTGTCCTAGTTAAAACCAAGAAGCCCAAGGTGACCTTCACTCATCCTTTGATTTAAATCAATCTCTTCAATGAAGAAAACTTGATTCAGATTCCAACCATTCCTAAATGGTTCATCTATGGAAAATTGCAAAAAATACTTACTACACAATACCCTTGGGTAATGATGAAGGCAATCAATATCCTAGTTCATGAAGAGGTCAAGCCATGGATAATTGCCTTACAAAAGGAAGATGAAAAAATAATGGTTACTCCACAAGAATCAAGTGGAGCAAAAATGGAGGCCTTAGCTCCAAAGGTGACAAAATATTCAATTGGTGTCAAATTTGACCCAACAACTGCTAGTTTATAGACGGTAATTAAGAAAAAGGCCATGGATGGTGTATAGAAGTTCACTTTCTAAGAAGTGGAACCTTTTGTGGGATTGACTCTAGTTGGAGGAAAAAAACCTGGTAAGGACCCAATATTTGAAGAAAATGTTCTTAAAATAGCTCAAGATTAGTCAGATCAATTGCAAACAATGATAGAGGGCATCTTGTAGTAGAATAAAAACTTGAAAGAACAAGCCATCTTATCAATCCAAGAACATAGATTTAGGCAATTTGAGGACACCATGGCTGATTTGTTCAATTATTTAAAGGCAATCAAGACTAGGCAAGAGGTAGTGAATAAATAAAGTACCATGGTTACAATCCAAGTTGGCCAATGGTAGGCTTTGAAATACCAAGTGAAGGCTTTGATCAAAGTATTAACTAAAAATCAAATTCCTGAGTTCAAGATAGTCATTCTAACCCACCTGAATATGGATATGGCTATATTAGTTGATAAGATTAATGCCCTGAGCATATGGTCCAAGAAAATGAAAGACATTTCTAAGTACCTCAAACAATAAGAGGGTAGGCTATTACACATTTTAGACATCTTAATTAAAGATCCCACCATCCTTAGTCCACTAGGCCTTATCATTGATGAGGATTTTAAGCATAGAACTACTTAATTCATGCAAAAAGTGAGGAATTAAGGACAAGGAAAAATAGGGGTTGATAATAAGAAGATCATGGGCCTAATTTTATCATCAAATTAAAATATAGGAGATGTAAGGAGCATCAAACAAGATTTGAAAATGGATGAGAGTGATCTCAAGGGCCTAAAAGATCAAGAAAAGGAATTGTTCATGAGACCTATCGTTGATCTCCAACTGATCAATGAATAGCATTATAGGATGAAGATCTTGTAGGGAAGGTAGAATATTGCATCAGCATAAGGGTCCCAAAGTCAAGCCAGACTTAAGATATTTTATTGTATAGAGACATTGCATATTTTTGAAAATAGAATATTCTTTTTGTAAAGGCATGTGTAATTTGTAAAGCACATTGCATATAGGTTAGTCATTCTAGAATGTTTAAAAGGTTCTCAAAGGTTTGTAAAAGGAAATATGTCCTTAATATTTGACATAAGTAACCAACATACCTCACAAAAAGTCTATATAAAGTGGCATTGCCCATTGTAAAATGGGAGAGATTTTTTTGAGCCAAAAACTATTTTGTAACTTTTGATCAAATTAATATAAAGCAAGGAGTTCTACAAAGTTTGTCCACATTTCTTATATGAATTTCTATCATGGTTCCTCTCTCATTTTTTTGGTCCTATTATCATATTTGAATGGTTCTTTTGAATTATGGATGTGCATCTTTCAGTGCAGAGTTGCTAATTTGTGTTAATGCTAGATTAATTGAAAGTTTTAAGGTTTACTTTATTTTATTTACCTTTCTTGCATATGTGTTAATATTGTTTTCTTTTAGGGGTTAATCTTTAAGTGAAATTGGTCCTTATTTGAAATATTTCATACTATCCTTATATTTTTTATTAATGTGTGATAGGATTGGAGTTTATGATACTTCATATCATATATTGGTTAAATTCACGTTCAGATGAATCTTGAACTTTGTCATGACATTTGGGTTAAAGATCAGCAATACATTTCTTCTCTAGCTTACCCTTCCTTTTACTCCTTTTTTATCAATTCATCATATATTAGATTCATTATGAATATTCATCTTAGCTAAGCTTTAGACCTAAGTTTTGAGCATAATTCACTTTAATATCACAGATCATCTTTAAAGTCAAAGATCAACTATTAAGCCACGGTGGCTCCCAACCACCAACTAATATAAATTTATGAAATAGTCTACTTATTCTATCTCTATTCCACTAAGGATAATAGGATTATCACAACTTTTAAATCATGCATTGAATTCTTTGAATACATAAATGAGTAGTGTTTCTCAAATACTAAGAACCACCTATAATACACTTTGAGGCATCAACAGGGATCCATGTTCCGCTCATGCTAAATGAAGGGCATTAGTTAAATCTTTGAAAATTTTCAATATCCTTGTTATTTTAGATCAATTATATTCAAAGATTCGTGTACTCTTTGCATATTTGTGTTTTAGACCAATCTTTGTGCTTATTTAGATAAAGATAGCTATTATTTGAACATATATGACAAATTGTGGTAAAGATAGCTTAAGATTTGTAAATCTGAGGTGCTTGAGGTTATTAATAGTGGTTTTAAACAAAGATTGATTGGATTTTTGCAAATATGAGTTCATCTGATCTTGAAATGTGTAAATATCACTCACATTCATGTATTTGGACATATATTTGAGATAATTAGTTAAAAAATGATGTCTTTTGTTGTTCTTTATACAAATTTGTGCAAAATTTGCTTAATGTGAAAGTCTAATCATTATTCTTTACAAAGATAAGATTTACACATCATTTTTCATATAGAGTTAAAAGCTTCCAAGCTATAATTACCAAGGATAAAGATCAGGTCACATTCAGAGACAAGGGTTCCTCTTCTTTCATTAGAAGTTCATAGGAGAGCTATGTAAGATAAAGGTAAATGTAGACTTTAAAAGTCTCAAACAAAGATCAAAGATAACATTTATTTTCATGAGTTGACTCAGATTACAGAATAAATGGATTTGTTATTGGAATCTTTGTCTAAGAAACTTGGTAAGTCTCAAAAGGCTTCACATGATAACATTGTAATACACAAGAGTAAGGCAGATGTCCCACCTTTCTTGCTTATATTCAGGATCTTTCATAAGAATTTGTGGAATTTTTTGTGAGACTTTAGTGCATTTAAAAATATTATGCCTAAGTGTATTTATAAACAACTTGGTTTGACTCCAATTAAATTTGATAGAGTTATAACTCAATTAGGTAAATCAAGAGTCAAAATAATTGGTAAATTATTGAATGTTCACATGCAAATTAATTCTAAACAAAGGATCCAATAGTTCATTGACATCTAAGTGGTAGACATCCATGATGCCTATAGAATGTTGCTAAGTAGAGACTAGACTAGATCATTGAATGGTTATATGTCAACTGATTATTCACATGTGTGGCTTCCTTGGAAAGGAATTCCCAATCAAATTAGGATAGAGAGGGAGCCCAAGATGAAGCATATGATCAAGTACAATTCAACCAATGAGAGGGTTAACATGGTTAACTCAGATCTAGGTATTTACACCATTGATACCCCAAAGGTATGTAACTCCAAAACTTATCATGTTTTGTCTAGATTATGAAAGCTATATTTTAATGGTGCTAGAAGTAAATCAAGTTTTGGGGTAGGATTGGTATTGATCAATCCCATTAGAAAAAAATACAATACCTCATACAAACTTTAGTTACCAAGCACCAATAATTTGGTTGAGTATGAAGCACTTACTCTTGGATTACAATTTACAATCAAACATGAGGTCAAGGAACTATTAGTTTTTGGTGATTCAGAACTAGTACTTAATCAGGTCAAAAGTAAATATCAATGCAAGTTGTCCTATCTTAAGAAATATAAGTTTAGAGTATGGGACTTAATTGAATGTTTTGATGCTTTCAACATTGTGTTAATTCTTGGGGGGGGAAATAATGTTGTTGATGAACTTGTTTCATTTATAGCAAACCTTATGCCCAATCAAAGTTCCAAGTTAAAAAGCCTAACCATTTAATTAGTTCCATGTCCCTCTGTGTTATATAGTGTTAACCACTTGCAAGTATTCAGTGATGATTAATAGATCATAAACTTCATGACTAACTCATGGCTATTTAAGACTCACATCATTGATGAGATCAATGAAAATACCCTTGATGATGACAAAGTTAGAGGTAATCTTGATGATAAGGTCATTCAAATGAATGATAATAAGATCCCCAAAGGAATGATTTCCCTTGAAAGACTATTTGATTCTAACTATCTAAGTCTATCAAGATTCCCAAAGTATATGGGAAGGACTATAGTGTAATTGACCTAGGTTCCCAAGGTCAACCTCAGCTAATGAACATTAGTACAACCTGCACAAGAATTGAAACTAAGAGAGACAAAGATCTATTAACCAAGAATAAATATGTAATAGCATGGTCCTATGATGAATTAAATATATTTAATCCTACAGTTGTAACCCACACCATACCTCTAAAAGAAGCATGCAAGCCATTTAGGCAAAAATAGAGGCCAGTCAACCCTGTGCTATAACCAATGATATACAAAGAGGTCAAGGAGTTACTAGCTGCTAAGATAGTGTTTCCCATTAGACACTCTACCTAGGTAGCGAACCTAGTGCTAGTTATAAATAAGAATGGAAAAATTAGATCATGCATTGACTTATAAATCTAAATAGAGCATCTAAAAAGGATAATTATCCCCTACCTTCTCTTGATAAAGTTATATAGATTGTTTCTAGTTTTACATGATGTCTTTTATTGATGGATTTTTAGGGTATAGTCAACTATTAGTGAACAAGGAAGATAGGATGAAGATTGTATTTACTACTAAGTGGGGCACTTTTACCTACAAAATAATTCCCTTTGGATTAATCAACACATGTGTAACCTTCCAAAGATAAATGGATCATGCATTCTAGGGCCTCATAGATAGGTGC
The DNA here is from genome assembly GCA_037957365.1 of Torreya grandis. Taxonomy (NCBI): domain Eukaryota; kingdom Viridiplantae; phylum Streptophyta; class Pinopsida; order Cupressales; family Taxaceae; genus Torreya; species Torreya grandis. Next base: position 2,701,953 of record JARHVA010000499.1, on the reverse strand, counting down.
ATTACTATATACATGGATTATCTAACTTTTTTCTCTAAGAATAGATATAACCACATCATGTACTTACAACAAGTATTTGAGAGATGCAAGAGGTATGTAATTTCCCTCAATCCTAAGAAGAGTATTTTTTGTGTAACTGAGGGAAAGCTATTAAGACATGGCATAACTAAGGAGGGGATCTCTATAGATCAAGATAGAGTAAATGTAATATCAAAGATATAACCCCCTAACAGTAGGAAGGAATTGAAGTCTTTCCTTGGTAAAATCAACTTTGTGAGAAAATTCATTTCTGGTTTTATAGAGATTGTGAAGCCATTGAATGAAATGTTTAAGAAATATGTCAAGATCACATGGGATGAGGAGACCAAGAAAGCTTTCAAAGACATCAAAGAATTAATTGGGCAAGTTATTGTACTAATAAGTCTATATTTTACTAAAGATTTATATCTTTATTCCTTTACCTCTGATCATACAATAGTTGTTATAACTAAAAGATATAAGTGTGATCACCCCACTGCTTTTATGAATACTAACCTTTAAAATGATGATTTGAACTATTCTTTAATTGACAAACAAGCATTTGATTTAGTAAAGGTATTAAAGAATTTTAGGTGTTATATTCTAAAGAATAAAGTACATGCAATTCTGCCTAATCCTGTCACTAAGCTAATGTTGAGTTAATGTGAACTTTGAAAAAAGAGAGGTAAGTGGATGCATGTCCTTTAAAAATATGATCGAGAGATGAAGACTGCCAAGTTGGTAAGATGCAAAGGTTTAATTCAATTAATTGTTAATACTAATCTGAAACTGAGTGTTATGTAGGTTAACCAACAAAGCTTTCAACCCAATGATTGGTATTATCCTATTGTTCATTTAATAATCAATGGTTATTGTCGTAAAAGGTTAAGTAGAGACCAAAAGAGATCTTTGATTCTCAAGGAAGCACACTTCCTAATCAAAGGTGGAGTGTTGTATAGGAATAACTTTGAAGGCATTTACCTAAGGTGTGTTTCCAAGAAAGAAGCAGTTGAAATCTTGAACACCTTTCATGAAAAACTAGGAAGTAGACATCCATCTAAAAGGACTAAATATAACAAGATCCTTAGAGTTGGTTATTACTGGCTTACTATCTTCAAGGATGTTCACAAGCATGTGAGGGAATATCATTCATGTCAAATCTTTAACACTAAAGATCCGAAGGTTGCCATGCCATTAAAACCAGTCATCATAGATAAACCTTTTGCACAATGGAGATTAGACTTTATGGGGGTCATCAACCCCAATTCATCAAATGGTCACAAGTATGTTTTGACTGCTACTGACTACTGCACAAGATGAATTGAAGCAGTCACAACAAAGCAGTGTAGGATTAAAGAAGAGATCAAATTTATAGAATAAAACATATGTACAAGGTTTGGAACACTAGTGTCTCTAGTTTGTGATAATGGATCTAATTTTGTGTCCATTGATATGATTGAGTTAGCATATGACAATAATATTTTTCTCAAGTTCTCATAAAACCATTACCCCCAAGGCAATTTATGGCTAATGGTAGGATTCAAACTACCAAGTGAAGGATTTGATCAAATTCTTGACTAAAAATCAAATCCTTGAGTTCAAGATAGTCAACCTAGCCCACCTAAATATGTATATGGCTATATTAAATGGTAAGATCAAGCCCTTGAGCAGCTAGTCGAAGCAAATGGAAGACATTTCTAAGGACGTCAAACAACATAGCTCATGAAAAGTCTATATAAAGAGGTCATCTAAGGTGTAATTATTATTATTCCTCATTAATTACAACTACAATTACACCTTCGATAACCCTTAAATTTTTGGTTATGCCCAATCAAAGGATGCATAGATCATATGTTATTGTTCCTCCCTTTATCACTCCTTATATGGTTATGGCCTTAAGGTACTACATTGTATGACCAATGACAAGCTTAGAGCTACCAATTGAAGGATTTGATCAAAGTCTTGACTAAAAATCAAATCCCTAAATTCAAAATAGTTAACCTATCCCACCTAAATATTGTTATGGCTATATTAATTGATAATATCAAGAGCCTAAGCAACTAGTCTAGGTATATGGAAGACGTTTCTAAGGACCTAAAACAACATACCTCACAAAATGTCTATTTATAGAGGCTATCTAAGGTGTAACTATTATTATTCCTCATTAATTATAACTACAATTACACCTTAGATTACCCTTATTTGTTTGTTTATGCCCAATCTAAGGATGCATAAATCATATGTTATTGTTCCTTCCTTTATCACTCCTACAAGAAAACTTCACTTTCATCTAGTATTAACTTAGTTGATCTTATTTAGCCTAGTGTTTGTATTCCATTAGATTTACTTGAAACCATTCCCTCTTTGATTAATGTTTTTAGGTTTGAGATGGAGCTGATTTACACTACACACATAGTTCTAATAATTTTTTAGCCTCTCTAGAGCATGCTTGATGATCAATCTATGACTGAACCTTATCATTTCCTTATATATTCTGATCCTTCAAGTTCACTTTCTCTAAATATGTTGGCTATTCTCATACGACTAGTTCCTAATACTTTCAAGCTTATTTATGATCAATTTAGTATATAGTACTATTTTTATCTACTCTGCACTCTGATCTATCTGATGATTTGATGACTTGTATGATTCCCTTCCTAGTATATTGCACTAGTCCCTTTTCATAGGTTGGCTTCAACACCACACCCACCAACTCAGAGGATGAGCCATTTTTTTAGTTCCACAAGGTCTTCAGTCACCTAACTCATGAGCATATATCTTACTATAGATTTATATCATAACATAAATTGAGATTCATAACTCATAACATGGATATTAGATTATGATATTATACTCCTAGGAGTTCTTGTTGATTCCATGGGACTAGAAAACAATCATGGAATACATTTCTCACCCTTCAATGGCATCTAGATGTACTTCATCTCGAGAAAATTAATTTTCCTTTTCAATAAAATATGTTACCTCTAAATATCACATTTTTTTATATCTCTAACAAGTGGGAGGTGTATTATCTTTGGCATGAGTGTTTTACACATTCTCATAATAAGTGTAGAGTTATTCAATAACATTTCATAGACTCTATGTGGCCTCAACCTCAATATATTTAGTATAATTCACATGGCCGACATAAGATGGATGAAAAGCCTCCCTACATTTAGACTAACCTATTATACCAAAACATGTGCTCCATTATTTATCGATTGAAATCTCATATTATTTGTATATGTTATTCTAATTATAAGGTTTCATGGCATCCTCCTTTTAGCACATCTACTTTTTATCCAAAACTTGTTATCAAGGCAGTCCTTACATGAATATTTGAAAATGTAGTGTGGACTATGGTTTGATTTAGATATCAGTTATGATGAGACTTGACAGATGTTATCAATGATATGTGTAAATATATTGCATGTCATTTATGAATATATATTTCATTATTTCAAATTATTTATTTCATGTTTATTTACATGATTTAATCTTTCATAATATTATCTTTATCATTTATCATGATCATTGTTTATATCTTTCTCATACTATGATCTTTACTTTCTAACACTTTATTTCCAATATATTATTTACTTTGCAGTTTTCTATCACACCTTTTAGTTAGCCATTGTTTTGTTTTAGGTTCTTTAGTTCTTTTAGATTCCCCCTCTTTTTATAAGATTTATAGTTTTCCTTATTTTCCTTTTTGGATCTTCCATAACACATTTGGGTTATTTTTGTCAGCATTTTAACTTCCCCCTCTTTTGGGATGATTTATACTCAACCTTAGTTTCAATCATGGATATTTGGTATCATCTTTAGGATTTATTTTTCAGCATTTTATTTCACCTTATATCTGGCCTTAGTTATTTTATGATTCTTTGGTATTTTTTTGCCTCCCCCTCTTTTGAGATGATTTATCTTATTTGTACTTGTGTTATACCCTTTGTAGTTTAGTATGGCTTCTCTAATGACTTGATTACCATCTTCCATAGTGTTTCCATTCTATTAGGTTTCATTTTTCATGATTTAAATTACATTTCCATGTATTTTTAGATCCCCTTTTTCCTAGACACTTTTGAAGCAAATCTCTTCCATCTTATGATCAATTACTAACATATTTTCATTGTATCACTATTTATACATAGACATATCTTTATCAATCCTTATATTTCCATCTCCTTTAACCTAAGGCACATGGGGGTCAATTTTAATATTGAATTATTTTCTATGATTTAATTCTAGGAGTCTTTATGCATTTTGGTCTTTATATTCTCCTCTCTAGTAGCTAGGTGTAGGCTCTCATGTGTTAGTCATCTTTAGCACCTATTGTTACTTTTTACAAATATATATGGATGAGGAAAATAGAAAAATATAGAAGATTTAAAATCAATTTTTTAAGAAGAAACATTTTTAAAATGTAAATGATATTTTAAAATCAAATCACACCAAAAGATATGATCTTTTTAGCACATCTCCTATTTTAGTTAAAGCTCAAATTCCACAATTGGCCTAATGATAGAGTGAGGTCCATTGGGGTGCTCTAGGCCATCAGAATGGGTTAGGAGGTCTCATTACCTATTTATCTATCATATATCTTCTTACATTATAATACCACCTACTTTCTCACATGAGTACCCTATATTCATAGTATACTGATGATTATATAAGGGGTCCTAAGGAGTAGAGAAAATTTTGTGGGAAGTAGGATCCCTTATATTTTTCATGCATTTATCCTTCATGGGATGATCTTTATACTTCACTTATTAACTCAATATTATGATTTATAGGTGGGTTTCTCTAGGTTCTTGATGTCATTGGCTCTTAGCCTTGCACACTTGATTAGAGTGTCACATTTTTGCTAAGAATTTCTACATCACCCTTATGGCACTTTATATACTTATATATTTATTTTCTCTTTCCCAATATCCCATTTATGTATATTTTTTTTATCTTATCACATATTTCTTATTTAAATTCTCATAGTCTATCTATTTTCTTTAGATTTGACTAATAGCATTCATTTACAATACCTCTTGGATTTTCAATTCATGAGTATATTGTAATACTCAGGAAATACAACCAAGACTTCCTCACAAACACCCATCATTATTCATTTCCACACCAAATTGGTCATCATATTCATGTCTCTATATGGTCATGTTTTATTACACATTACTTTTTCACAAGCAATGATTTTGAGTTTTCACTCATTAGCCTTTGCTTCCCTTTTCACACATCCTTATTTGATTCTAATGTACATTTATCTTAAATTGGGTGTATCTACAATAAATTTTATTTTATCTTTTGTTTGATCTAATTTTACACTTATCTTACAATGGATGACACTTTATAGACAGTCATTTCATATCCTTATTTGATTATCTTTCACATTTTCTTATAGTGAATTTCTCTTTTTTTTTTTAGTTTTTCTTGCATTTTTTGTTTTGTTTTGCCTTTCATATCTTGATGTGATTAACAAATATTTACTTAAAATGTTTAACATGTATTTTATTTTTTCATTAATATTTTCACCATACTTACATTTGGTGTATTTTACATTTATATATTCATTTCATTTATTCACATCTTGTGTTTATTTATTTTCTATCTACCTACTTAAGATATCATTTTTCACACATTACTTTTTTTTTTTTTGATTGTGTGTTTTTTCATATATGTTATAAAATAATAAAGAATAAATCACATAGAAGCATTTTTCATAACATGATGTTAGAACCATACTACATGCTAGAATAAAAAATTGAAAGTACAAGTCCATGTAGAGAAAAATAAATGATGTGTGTGTGTGTGTGTGTGTGTGTGTGTGTGTGTGTGTGTGTGTGTGTGTGTGTGTGTGTGTGTGTGTGTGTGTGTGTGTGTGTGTGTGTGTGTGTGTGTGTGTGTGTGTGTGTGTGTGTGTGTGTGTGTGTGTGTGTGTGTCAAAGTTTCTACATCAAATATGCATAAACATTACAATAGATAGATAGTTTTGTGGTTTGCCTTCATCCCCATATGTTGGGAAATTAAAAATACTCCCTAAGGAGCCTACAGTTGTGTCTACCTATAGTTAACTATATATAGTGTGTGTGTGTGTCCAAGATTATTATCCTTAGATCTCTCCGCATGCTTATGCTAGTTTTACCTCCAATGGGTAAACTTGATCTATAGTCACTCTATGGGAAACACTCTCTATGATCAAGGTAGCCTATGTCATATTCATTAGTTTCCATCCTATACCATCCCCTCCTGTCAAAACTATATGTGGAATATCAATCTCCCATTGTCATGTGTCCCATGTAGTAGTGTCAACCAATCTAAATTGGCTATTGTATGATCTATCCAAAGGCATAAATAGATCCCCCATCTACATGGTATTGTTTTTTTGGAACATGTCATCCAAAATTTCATGAAATGTCATCTCTATCATAGTCCTCCACCAAGATGTCTCCATTATTGCATTTTAGAAAGAAAACCAAATCGGAGATGAGATATCCATATATATCAAATAGACAAGTAAATATATCATTAATACTTAGCATGTATATCTCTTATTATATAAAAGGAAAGTGATAGTAAAAACTTAATGCATATTTCTCTTTTTACTTATGTATGGGTGTTTCTTAATGATAGTCTCACCGTTCACTCTACCTATAAGGATAGGCCCACTTTATGACTCAAGGTAGGTTGGGCCCCTACCTGCCGATTACATTGAACCACCAAGTCATAAATCTATGATGGTCATATGTGTCCATGGAAAACCCATTTTTATTATTGTGGTGGATTCACTCCTACTATCAAAACATCAAGACCAACTCTTACCTGCTTTATTGCTCTCTCTTACCCCTATATTTGGTATTGCCTCCCACTTTGTGGGGAAAAAAGAGGTATAAAAAATTGGATAATGATCAGTATGCCTTGTCTCATTTTATTTCTTGCCTCCTTTGAATGTCGCACCCAATGAGGTAGGAATGCTAGTGGTGTTATCAGGTGGGCTAATATGAACTACACATACACACAATATCATGCGTGTGGATATAACTACCAAGTGTCATGGCCCATGATTAAAAATCTCTCTCATTCCCATATTATGGATGGCCATGATTCCTAATAATCCATTATGTGCCCTAGTATGGCCTCATTATGATCTATTCCCTATGAATGGTCTTTGGTGTTGGCTATAGAGCGCCCTACCTCAAAACTTAATCATACTCCCACCTTCTCACCTAATGTAGTCAGTGCTTAGTTTAGTATGAGAGTCTAGCTAGTTAATAAATAGGAAACCACTTATAGTTCTAACACATGAATAGTGTCACTAGACCCATGGTTAGTTGACCCCTACTCAGTATCCCATAAAAATAATGTATAAGTTATACCCATATCGCATCTCCCATATTATACATTATGATTTGCTCAAATGTAGATTGGCAAAAGGCATTATTGTATAATGGCATAACCCCTTTGGAATCATGACACATCACTTGTATGTTCATGATCCCTTAGCCTACTAGAGTCTAATGATTAGTTTGTGTTTATCATACTCATCAAACCCTGTAGCCTATTAGGCCAGTTCTTGATGCTCTGACACAAAGAATTATATATCAGAAGTTATCATTGTGCCCTCAATGGAAAACATAGTATTTCATGTATGTTGTCAAGTATGATGGTGACCTTCATTGTGTCCCCATCCACCACAGATATGAAAGTGTATGTGATCCTATCCTAATGCCTAAAGAACATAACTATAATCTCTACACTCAAAGGGACCTGACACATCTCCATGATACCATCAAACCCCAAGCTAATCAAGTGTGTTTTATCCACATTTCATTAACTTGGATAGTATATCTAATTGTCAACTCATATCTACCATCCTCTAGAGATGCCTTCATCTCTAAAAAATATCAAACAATAACACCCAGTTATATTTTCTATCAAAAATGCAAAATATAATTAAAATATAACTAAAATGTTGCATCAAATTAAAAAAGATCTTTATCTCTAATGTATTGATCATTTTCACTATCTTTTTATTGCATTGGATAACTACTATTTATAATGTACTAGCCATGTATTTTGCATTCAACTACATCAACCATACTCATATTATATCAACCATGTACTTTATCTATATAGTACCAATTATATATACACTATAGTGGCTATGATTTTACTTATTTTATTGTATCAATCATACCATTTGGTACTAGCCATGCATTTCTCACGTTACAGTATCCACCATGATTGTAATATATCGATCATCTATTTACCCTATTCTACTATACTAGTGGTCCATTATAGTATTAGATTTTTTAGTGATCCTCCTACACAATTGTATTGGCCATCTAGGGTGGTATTAGCCAAGTTTATGACTTTCTCCACCCAACTATATCAGCCTAGCAGATATAGTTTCCTAATGGTAGAAATTTATTCTTTTGGCCCTGGTAGATACCCTGGACCCTAAATTTGACATTTAGTTTCCTACCTATTATTCATAATAATTTTATGTAAATTTTGATGTTTGTTGGGATAAATTACACTCCATGGATTTTCTTCTTTTGGCCTAGCTAATGGTCCAAGAGGAAAATATCATGCATAATGATCCATAGATACCCATGTGAAATAAACACCCTCTAACTATTCTCACCTTAAATAGACTCTAGTTGTTCTAGGTCTGAAAGAAGTAGTTGACCCTAATAGTATTGACTATTCAAATTATTGGGTTCACGCAAACCTAGAATGTTGATACTCCTAAGATCTAGCATCACCTCAGCTCTGGTGGTATTGATCTAACTAGTTCCATCTATATTTATGTCTATAATGATTACTCTCCTAATGATGTTACTGAGGGGGCCTATAGCTTGACTGAGCTACCTTCCAACCTCCCCTAGGTGTAGGATACACACCTTATGACCTTGAGTCACATTGAGATTTCAATTTGCCATGAAAGTTCTATTATGCATTCTAAGCCTTTCCACAACACTCCTCAACCAAGTAGGCATTTTCAATAGCTAATGCTAAGGTTATTAGAGCTAGAATGTACATTGTGTCATCCATATCTAAAGTTAAGACTCTAATGAACCTATTCACTTGAATTGTCTAATTCGTATAACCTTGTACATATATGATCAAATCCATAAAATGACACTCATATTGTGCCATAGTGCCACTTCCTTATCGAAGGTCATGAAATTCATCTAATTTCTTTTGAACATATCTAGGGGATAGGTAGCATGCTCTAAAATGCTCCTCAAATAATTCATAAGTGAGAGAAGCTAGTTTCAATTAGAGCTTATGCTCCTCTCCTTCCCACCATGTATTAGTTTCATATCTAAGAATATGAGTTCCCAAATGGGCCTTCTTCCCATTGAAATCACAATCATATAAGGTGAAACATCCTCTCATGATTGTTGTAGTTATATAAAATGGAAAAATTAGCAACTTGAGCATGGCTAGTGACACCCAATCCTTAGGTCCCTCTTGCTTACTCTCATAACCCTTTCGAGATTATTTTCACTAATTCCCAATCATCCATAGCCTTTTAGACTTGATCCTATCTGATCCAGGACCCTCTCTTCATGACTAATCCATCCCCTTATATCCCATCTACTCAAGATAATGATGCCAAAGCTAGACTATAGTGTTGGACCGTAGGGTGTCCCCTTTCTATCACTCTTATACAATCACAATTTTAGTCTAGATTACCATTTTTCCCTGATTCCTCTTATTCATTATGTCAACTTGGTTTGGTTTCATCTAACCCATGACCAATAGATCCATATAAAATCCCATTCAAATATAATTTGGAAAGAGTTGGTAAATATCATTCAAGCAAGCAAGGATACAAGCAAGACCACTCAATAAATCTTCCCTATTCTCTACATACATCTAACCTATACACTTTCAATATAATTCAAGTCCTTACACAAGCCCCTAATCATCTCAAGCACACCTAATTTTTGTATTTTTTGCATTTTCATTAACTATTGCACCAAGCACTCTTAAAGGGAGAACTACATATGGCTTGATCCCTCTTCAGATTATTGGTATATAGGTAACATGCCCACACACGGGGTTTGAAGCATGTCTAGTGTATCTTACACACACTAAACCCTTTTCCCTATTTGCTAGAGTTTTTATTCAAGTGCATAGAAGAAATAGACATAGAAAATTAGATCTGTAAAGAGTTCTCTTGATAGAAAAGTTCTAAAATTTGGAACATAGTCTCACACTAACCAAGTGAACAAAACCCAAAAAGTTTAAATCTTTAATACAATAGCATCAGGGAAGGACTATAGCATCTGAGCCCAGGGTGTCTAGTTTTAGTACTCCTATCCATTCAAGAAATTAAGCTTAGAATCCTATTTGTGATAGTGTCCTAGGCCTACACACAAATTTTTAGAACCTGTCTCAGTTAGATCAACATAGAATAAGATAAGTTTAATTTTCTCTCTCTCACTATTATTTCTAGAAAAGGTCAAATTGCAATTCAATTTCACAAATTAGTGGCTTTAATTTAGAATATTATTTACTAGTTTTCTCCTACTCAAACCCTTTTATTGTTTAGTAACTAAACACTATTTTCCCCAAAAATAATAAATCATTTGGTGAACCTTACTTTGAATTACAGATAAAAACCCTAGAAACCCTAGGGTAAATTTTTAACTGATTTTTCCCATAAATTTTTGAATTTTTTCTTGAATATTTAAAGCAAAAATCCATTTCAAATTTTAAAATTTAGTGGTAAATTTTAAAATAATTTTATTTCAAACCCTAGTTGCCCATACTAGGTCCCAGTATTTTTCCAGTAATTTTTCAATCATTTTCTAAATTTTTACTAGCATATTAAAATTATAAAGACCCCTCAAAATTCAAAGTTCAATAGTTATTTCAAAAAATATATTTTTCTCAAAACCCTAGTTACACACACTAGGTCCTATTCAATCAAGCATTTTCCAATAATTTTTTGAAATTTTAGTTCTATATTTAAATCAAAAATCCAATTTCATTTTCAAAATTTCATAGTAATTTGTCAAAATTATCATATTTCAAACCCTAGTTGCATATACTAGGTCTTATTTCTTGTGAGATAATATCTTGCATCTATAATCAGATTGCAAAAAATGGATCTCACTTATTTACAAATTTTTCTTACATTTCTTAAAAATAACAAAGAGACCATCATTGGTCCTATCATGTACATGAATGATGAAGTTTACCATATGTTAATACAAATCTTATTCTTTGTATTTCATGCTTATTTTTTATAATAAGGAATGATATTACAAAATTCATGGCTAAAAATGCACAAAATTTCAATATTCCTTTTGCATACTCCCTATCATGCATATGGAAATATTTTCAAGTTTATCATGCTAAACATGTTAGAAATTTTATGATTCATGTCACAATTTTCTACACATTAATGCATAATTTCATGCTCTCTACCCTTTGCTTTTTATCTCTCATATGGAAAAAAATTCAAGATTTTCTTGCCACACATATTAGACATATCATAGCACATGTAAAAGTTATTTATGCATTAGTGCACAATTTCATACTATTTATCCCTTGTTTTCTCTCTCTCTCATGTGGAATATTATTTATAATCATATTGTTATACAACTTATAACTCCACTTACATGTATTATATCCCACATACAAGGTTTCTACCTAGAGGATCCATTGTGTAAGCTAACAACCACCTGTCAAGTTTCAATGTTATATCTTATACACTAGAAATAGTTTCTTTCTCCACCTCTCCCCCAAGAGGGTGATAGCTACTTCCCCTCTAACCAAGTCCATGATATCACCCCTCCAAAATTAACTAAGGTTTGCACTTTTGAGACTCTAAGGGATCAAATCACTAGTATGAGTAAATTAATGTCAAATTTACAAATGCAAAATCAACTATCACATGAAAAGATTCTAACATTGGAAAATTAGATCATAATGCAAAAGCCTCAAAGGCACCCTAGTGTCAATCATGTATATGCACCTTCACTTAGTCAATTAGTTACAAGGAATGTTACATATCAAAACAATAAATCACAACAAAGTAACTCTACAACTAGTGATTTAAAAAGTATTCAAAGATAAAATAAGATTCCAAGTGAGGTACTAAGGGAAATGATTAAATCTAAGTTGATCAAACTACCTCCTCTACATCCAGTGAGAAGATCCAGATATTATTGTGCATATCATATAATGCATGGACATCACACAATTCATGTTTGGCATTGCAAAAACATATAAAATAGATAATTGTTAATAAAGACCCTATATAACGTAAATCAGTCAAGCAATCCATAATGACACAGGAACACATTCACAAAGGGTTAAATTTAAAAATAGTACAAAAGTGGTTACCAAAGCATAACTTAGAACAACAGACAGTACCACAAGCATAGGTAAAACATGAAAAAGATGCAACTTTACCTCTCCAAAATAAGGCTCAACTTTCAAAGCAGTATGGGTTCGGTCAAAAATATCTACAATAGTTTGATTATCAAGGTCAAGGGTTGGGCAAGCATGCTCAAGGCATCACTACTCTTATTCTAAAAGTTGATAATGTTGTCACCAAAGTTTGGAATTTATTGAACATCTTAAGGAAAATCATTCACAAACACAATTTATAAAAGGAAAATATCTAGATACAACAAAAGTCAACACCAGCATTCCATTGGTTCAAAACCAAGATGATAATGATGAGTGGAACAACACAAGTTATTATGATTTCTTATAGACCAATAATGAATCCAAATATTCAAAATAATATTCATAGCCATTCCCTCATGCTTCAAAATCATGCATGATTCTTTTGTTTGATATAGGACACCATGATAGGGAGTCTCTCACGAGACTTATTAGTTAGTATCATTTCTCCTCAATATTACTTGTACATAGTTTTTTTTTGCTTATTTATACATAGTTTCTCAGTATTTCTTGTACATAGTCTCCTTATGATTTATTATACATAGCTTATATCAAAAATTAAAAAACATTCAAATAAATAAAAAACACAAAAACATCTCGATTATATGCATCATTCATGCTTTACATTGTTACTACTATGCTAGACTTACATTTGTTGTTATATGCTCATTATTTGTCAATTTATCTACATTACCATGCTTTACTTGATTTTATTTGAGTGTATGTAGTGAATTACAGCTACTTGATTGCTTTACTCTACCCATTGAGGGGTTATGCTACTTCTGCATTTGAGATACACATCGATATACATACCCACTAAGGGCATCTTCTACATGATTACACCATCCAATTTATATCATTTCTAAACTCCACAATTTAAGTTATCATGTTGATGTAAATTATCTAATAGCTTACATGTATTACTTTATCGACATATCATTAGTATCTAACACTTGTGTATTTATTAGCATATACCTATTTTTATACTAAACATGTCTTGCATACTTTCCCTCTTGCTTTGATTAAATAGATGTGATTGTATCTTTCTAGTATTTACATGCTTTATCTTCTTGCTTAGCATAGCTTGATGTGATTGCATTGTGAGTTCCTGCTTGTTTCCTATATGTGTCTTAGGACATTTGCCAAAGTCTTTTGCTTGTACTCTTCTATGTGATTGTGGCCCTTATGCCAACTTTGCTTGCTCCACTTGTATGTGTATGTGGAATTTGAACATGCCTTGTATGTTTACTTTCCAATTTGAGTGACATGTGCCTATGTCCCATCTTTTCATGGCCCCTTGGTCACCCTTGTATGCTTCTTGCTTCTTTTTTTGTGTGTATTTTGTTTGATTTATTCTCTATTTTTGCAATGTCATGATCCATATCATGCATTTTCATATTCTCTTGGATGCCATGATGTACATCATGCTCTATCCCTCCATCAAATAACTAACAAACTAACAACTAACATTTCCAATTTTAATTCAATTCTAATACATTACACATGCTATTACATTATTATATCTATCTAGGCATACCCCTATTGATCTAACAATCTCTCAATTCAAATCATGATATATCTTGAGATATCTTGTTGATTATCATTGCTATATCATGTATATTTCTAGCTTAACACACTTATAGGTATTTTTATTCTAAGGGCAGTCATTATAGGGTACTTATTTCCTACTCTCAGGAGAGGGGAAACAAACCAGGGCTTTTATACAAAGATCAAAGCTCTTATTAGTCAAAAAATCTAATTTTAGAATAATAAAAACAACAACCAGTCATCAAACCACTCAAAATAGACCAGGTAGATAGTTAAGAATCTAGAATAATGATTAGTTTTAGCCTAGGATAACAATGTCAAAGCTCGACTATAGCACTAGACACCAGGGTGTCTTGTTTCAATGCTCATGTCTAAATAGTAAAAAAAAAATTCAGAAGCATACAGAAAAGTAGGTTTAGCTATAATTTTGCACAATCAACCCAGTTTAGAATCAGTAGCTTTCAGTATAGTTTTCTCAAAAAAATCCAGTCATAGGGGGCGTCATGCCCAGCATGATCACTTCTTACTTATAGTTTTAGATATAGTAGTTAGTATAACTTCTAAATTAGAATCCATGTTTTAGACACCAGTGATTAGGGGCAGATTGCACAACACTTTTGCTTCCTTTCTTTCCAAGTTCAACATTACCTAGGCATTCTTAGCAGTTATGTGACTTACTCCATCTACAAGTGGTTGGCATCATTTTGGAGTGGATTTCATACAATCCTAACCTCCACATTCTTGAGTTCCCAAGTTCTTAAGTGGTTTTCACATAATCCAAATTTTTAGTTTTGGAGTGGCTTTCATATAAGCCTAATCTCCATCTTTTCCAAGTTGGCCAACATTCACCTAATTTTTAGTACACATTCAGCTATCCATGCCACATTTTCAGATTTCTAGAGCATTCATGGGCTTAAAAATCCATCTCATATTACATACTTCTTCATATCAATATCATTTCATAGCTTCACTTCACAAGGCAATGATGGATCCAAAGGGCTAGCCTTTATATTCTTGAGCCACCTATTCAAAGGGATTAAACACATAGTCTAAACATTGATTAGCACATGCATGATCATCTAGCTTCACTTAGTTGCCAATGATGGAGCTAAAGGGATAGCCTTTGTATTGCACTCAACTCCATTCATGATATAACTTTTGGTACAACATCATCTAGCACATCCATCATTACTCATCCTTACTCAGCATCACAATAAGTTCTATATTAGTTCATGTACCCTATGAGGTGTATTTGTTCCTCTCTCTCTCTCTCTCTCTCTCTCTCTCTCTCTCTCTCTCTCTCTCTCTCTCTCTCTCTCTCTCTCTCACACACACACACACACACACACACACATAGTTTATACATTCTTGTTTTATATTACGTTTAATAATAACTGATCTACTCTTTATTTTCCTTTTGTAGATTCACACTTACATAATGTTCTCTCTATATACTATCTAGCATTACTCAACATCACACAGCTTCATGGGATTCACCTTTGCAAGTAAGTCAAGTATGTTTTTTATTTTCCTTTATCCTAGTATTTTGCTTTATTTCATCATTAGAATAAAGGGAGGGGGGGGGGGGTGTGGGGCGTGGGGGTGGAGAATGTAGTCATATAAAATGCAAAATTGGAAACTTGAGTATGTCTAATGACACCCAGTCATTAGGTCCCTCTTTCTTACTCTCATAACCCTCTTAGGCTTATTTTCACTAATTCCCAATCATCTATAGCCTTTCAAACTTTGATCCCAGTTGAGCTAGGACCCTCTCTCCATGACTAATCCATCCCCTAGGTCCCATTTGCTTAAGACAATAGCACCAAATTTGGACTATGGTGTTGGACCCTAAGGTGTCCCCTATTCAGCACTCCTATCCAATCATAATTTGAGCCTAGATTACCATTTTTCCTTTATTCCTTTTGTTCATTATGCCAGCCTAATTCAATTTCATCTAACCCATGACCAATATATCCATATAAAATCCCATTCAAATATCATTTGGAAAGGGTTTGAAAATATCATTCAAGCAAGCAAAAATATAAGAATAACCACTCAAGCAATAGTCCCTTATCTATGCATACAACCAACCTATACACTTTCAAGCCAATTCAAGTCCTTACACCAGCCCCTAGTCATCTCAAGCACTCTCAATTTTTGCATTTATTTTATTTTCATTCACTATTGCACCAAGCACTCTTAAAGGGAGAATTACATATGGTTTCATCCCTTCTCAGAATATTGGTAAATAGGTAGTGTGCCCACACATGGGGTGTGAAGCACATCCAGTGCATCTTACACACACTAACCCCTTTTCTCTATTTGCCAAAGTTTCTATTTAAGTGTATAGAAGACCTAGACATAGAAAATTATCTCTATAGAGATTTATATTGATAGTGATTCTCTAAAATTTGGTACACAAGCTCACACTAATCAGAGGAACAAAACCTAGAAAGCTTATATCTTTAGGACAATAGCACTGGGGAAGGACTATAGCACCAGAGTCTAGGTTGTCTAATTTCAGTGCTCATATCCAATCAAGAAATGAAGTTTATAATCCTATTTGTGATAGTGTCCCAGGCCTGCACATAAATTTCTAGACCCTATCTTAGTCAAATCAACATAGAATAAAATAAGTTTAATTTTCTCTCTCTCACTATTATTTCTAGAAAAGGTCAAATTGTAATTAAATTTCACAAATTAGTAGCTTTAATTTGAAATATTATTTACTAGTTTTCTCCTACTCAGACCCTTTTATTATTTAGGAATTAAACACTAATTTCCCCAAAAATAATAAATCACTTTCCAACTAAGCTTCTACTATAGATCCTTCTTCGGTCTCATAAAAAGTGGGAGGATGCAACCTGATGAAATATTTAACAAGGTTTTTAGGCATGGGCCTAGGAGGGTGGTCTAAGTCTTGTATCTAATGTCGCTCACCATGGTGATGCAAACCTCTATCACCCTTAGAATGGTGATAGGGAAGACTCCTAAACCTCTCTCTTTATCTTTCAATTGATTCTTCATCATCCTAAGAATTTTGTGGAGAGTGTCTTTTTGCTTCATACTAAACCACAATAAATCTCTCCTATAAGACATCTTACATATATTGCATGGCTAAGAAGAGTTATGGTTTTATTTCATTCATTCTTGACTAAATAGAAGGATCATACTCACTAAGTGGATTTTTACTGTGACATGCTCAATGTACTTCTCTCATTCTACATACCAATAGGAAAGACATTAGAAAACATGAAAAAATAAGAAAGTTAGAAATAATTTAAAATACCTAGAGCTCTTAGTTTTGTAACAAGGGATCTAATACCAAAATTCCATGCCCATATTTTTCTCTAAAAATAAGCATGAAATAGTCAAAACACAAACACTCAATCAAAAACACACAAGGAAATATATAAACTCATGGTAATCATAACACTCAATTAAATATAATAATTCATGTTAATCATAACATTCAAGCAGTCCATGCCACTACCACCCTTCCATAATTAGATCATGCCCTAATTCTAACGGTCATAGTCCTGATCTATTTGACTAGCACTCATAATTATCTATGAGCTCACACTAAATATTACTACACTTATGATGTTGAGACAGCCATTAATTTTAAACCTAGTTTAAATTTTATGCAGTTGACATCCACATGGCTGCTTCAATGGCCTCCAAGGCCACACAAGTTAATCCTCAATATTCAGGGGAAATTTTCACCACATGACAACCTATTGCTTATCCATGGGGCTGAAAAACTTTTGCATTTCCCCCACATCCTTGAAACTATGGACTATCAATATGATGCCATGTGGTAACATCTCACTATCCCACCATTTTAGAGGCATGATCCATGTACAATCACCTCCAGGGTCATAGGTTGTTGAGATTTTTCCATGTGACAACATCCTATTAGACTATTGGCCAAAGGTGAGCTTATTGTATGAACAATTATGGGATCATAGGTCACTAGGATGGTTCCACATGGCAACATCTTGCTAGCCTAATAGTTTGGGGGTAAGCTTTATATATGACCAACTCTAGGATCTTGGGTCACTAAGATGGTACCACATGGAAACATCTCACTATTCCATTATCCTAGAGGCTCTACACTCTATACGGTCCTTTCTAGGATTATGGGTCACTATGATGGTACCACATGACAACATCATGCTCACCTGTTAGCTTGATACTAATCATGTGACAAACCATGTTGATGTCACTTCTAGATTAGTGGGAGGGCAATGCATGGATTCTTATGAACCACTCATCAAATTAATTAAAATTGACCAAGGCAAAAATAAAGAAAAGGGTCCCAAACTCATAGGCATAATCCTTTAATTCATCGTCCTTTTTGAATACATATGCTTTAGGGTATTAAATCTAATGACTTAGTCCCTCTAAGATTCTTCTCTCTTAGATGTTGTCACTTGGAAGCTCTATGGAATACCAAGGTGTTAGAGGCTTAACCTTCCAAAAAAGAGTGAAACATAAAGACAACATAAGTCTTTATTCATGATTGTCATAATAATACTAGAAAACATAAATGTTTAATTCATTTCAATAAGTTAAATTATTATTCCTAATAATAATCTCATAGTTATTTATCTAAGTTCCACTTATTTATAATAAGCTTAATTCTATTAATTCTTCTCATTCAGATAACCAGAGATTCGTAATGCTTAACAGACCAGTTACTTATGACAAAGATATAAGCAAGAAAATCAATTTGTTTATTTATTTGAAAGTGCCTCAAAGGATAAAGACTTTGATACATATAGAACTCTTCCCAAGATCTTATAAATCAAGCATTCATAATCAATTACATCTCATATTGACACTGAGGTTTTAATAAATAGAAGTATATGTCTTATTCCATATTTAGAATAATCCAAACTCTATCTTTTGCAAGAGTATTACAATCAATTTGATTGCTAAGGCATTAATAATAACACATAATTCATCGATTTAATTCCATAATAAGAGGCACATCTCAATCCTTGGTTAAACAATGGAGCACCAGTCAATCTTCAACGATGATATTCATCCACTCCCAAACATTTTTTGGCCATAATAAGGAAGGCTCATTGCCTAAACTTTTGTCATCATTAAGTTATTATTCTAGACAACCTCAAGCTCAGGACACTCAACTCCAAACATGGTTACATCACTTGGTAAAAGTAAGGTTGGGTATCCAAGTAAAGATGTTTCCCATAAAGGAGAAACCATGAAAACCTATAGTCCTATCCCCAATTCTTACCTAAAGAGACTTTAAGTCCCAAACACAAGGTAAATAAGCATTCAAATGATCATTCAAGTGAAGCTTAAGCATTTAGAAATATAAACTAGTAGGCAAGCTTTCATTCCATAACAAGGCATGTTGTTTATTGGAATATCAAGAGGATAGCTCACTATATTACTTCCATACGATATTCATGTGAGGGTTAATAAGTTTACTATCATGTCTCATCACTAGAGGGATTAACAACTTCTACTATGACATTCACAAGAGGGTCAAGCATTCTACCACCATGCCCAACACAAGAGGGCTTGGCATTCTTCCAACATGAAAATGTTGCTCATAGATAACCATTGCACTATGTCATAACATCATTAATATATTTTAATAAAAATATAAAACATCTAAGTCAAGCAAGGAGGAACACAACCTCTCCAAGGCCCTGAATTAGGAAAGGAACTACATGGAAGCTAATACACAACCATGGCAAAATAATAAGATAGGCAGAATAAACCAAATGATATTATTCTCCTTTTATCAAGATGAAAAAACAAAGAACTAGAATCATTTCCTTCAAACTAAGGAGGAACAATCTCTCGAAGGCCCTCAAATAGGCAAGTACTACATGGCGGCTAATGCTCAACCATGGGAAAATAATAAAACAAACAAAATAAACCAAGTGGTTTTATTCCCCTGAAAGTAAGAATATTAAATATAGAATATAATCATTTCATTCTAAATAATCAATGAAAAATATAGGTTATAAGGAAGCTCACCTATCAACCTTTAGAACACCTGGGCGCTATCCTCTAGTTGTCTAAACTTGTCACTCCTAACTGGTTGATCCTATTTACTACTTATCCTTCCCTTTTCTAAGTCTAATTCTTTTCCAATTTGATAAAAATCCTAAACTAAAATATCTCATTTTTTATATAAAGTCATCCCAAAATACTCCAACCACCTCCATTTGCCTATCCATGCCTCATTAAAGGGGCATTCTTTTTCATGCTTAATTAAGGTGTATGGCAGCTTTTGTAGATTATTTTGGTTACTTCCAATATTTTCTCACCTCTTTTCCCACTTTATATTAGTACTAAGGTAATTCATGGAATACCTACCAATCGGCCACTAGATATTATAGACTTTAACTACAAGATCTTAAGGTCAGGAGACAAAAAGTTTCACTAACTGAGCTTAAAGGGTGGTCACATAAAATAGATGTTAATTTAATAAAGGTGGAAAACTAGGCAACCAAATACTTAGCATGGGTTAAATAAAGTTTAAAATTGATTAGTGGTATAACCATGCTTGGTATACACTTTTTCCTTCATTGTCCCATTTCTTATTCCTACACACTTGATGCACACATCAAGTTTCTCTAACCTAGTAGCCAAAGCTACATAATTTATTCAAACAAGGAAATTTCTATCAATTAACCATATCCAATCATTCATGAAATATCAACATACATGTAGATATTTTCATATGATTCAACACATAAGTAGTTATCATTTCATAAGCCTAAAAGCAATGGTTCCACATGATCTAAGTCAATATATCTCATAGACATAATCAAATTTCATAAATAGACATTTCATAAATAAATTTAAGCATCATACGTTCATAAGTAATCAATCCAAAACATTATTGATAATAGGTCTTTCTCATGGTTCCCAACACATGAAAATACTTCATAATTCCTTGCACACCTTAGCAAAACATGAATTAATAACATAATTTAATAATTAGAACATATGAGTCATAATTTCATAGTCATCTTTGTCAAAGATAAATGCTATGTAAAATGGGTCCTTACGTCACCCTCCCCTTATGTATACTTTCACTTAGAAGTCACTAAAATAGACGAGGATACCAAACCCTCAAAGGTGAAGCATTTTTCTAAGTATCTGTTAATTCATCATTTTGTCTCATTGGACTTTGACCTGATCCAAGTCTCTACCTCAAAGTTCCATCTCCCTACATGTTAAAATTCTAATGGGCTCTAAATTCATAGCTCCATTGGTCATGACCTGTAATTCCATCTAATCCAATATACAAAAAATGTTAGCAACATACTGATGTGAAATAGAAACATGAAACACATCATGAACACGAGATAGACTAGATGGAAAGACCAATCTATAACTATCGAACCAATGGTTTTTAAGACCTCAAATGGTCCAAAAAAATGAGGTACCAACTTTGACCCTTTTCCATAATGTATGGGGGAAAAAAATTCTTCCAAGACTTCATTGACTCTCTCAGTCTGTCTATCAGTCTCAAGATGGTAGGAATTACTAAAATTGAACAAAATGTCCAATGCCTTCTTTAAATAAGTTTATAAGTGAGAAGTATATACCAAATCTTGATTTAAAATAATCTTATAGGGAATCCCATGCAATCTACCAACATCATTCAGAAAGACCTTGCCTCAAAATTAGCATTATAAGTGATCTTTATGAGGGAAAAGTGAGCTACTTTGGTTAAGTTATCCACTATGACCATGATTGCATCATGATGATAATTAAAAATAGGAAAGATTACAATAAAATCCATTGAAATAGTATCCCACTTCCATCCTAGAATCTCATGAGGATATAACAATCATTTTTGATGTTGATGCTTGGCCTTTACCCTCCGGCACTTCAGATAATGAGTTATAAAATTAGAAATATCATGCCTCAAACTGGCCCAATGATATAATTGTATTAACTTAGCATACATTTTATTAACTCTAGGGTATGCTTGGTAAGGATATTTATGAGACTCAGATATAATTATCTCATGTAAGACACCAACTAAAGGAACATATATACGCCCTTTATGGTATAACAAACCATCAGGCTCAAGTGAATAACCTTAAAATTTACCCTTCAAATTCACACTAGAACCTAACAGTCATCTTAATTTTTTATAGACATTGTCCCCAAGAATCTACCTCAAAATATGACTTCTAAAGTGATTTCACAAACTCATTATTTCCAACTCATGGTGCCTCATGCTTAAGGTATTAGCAACTATGTCTTCCTTTCCTTTGATATAAAAGTTTTCATAGTCATATTCGCACAAAAAATCCATATAATGCCTTTAACATGCATTGAGGTTAAGTTGATTTTATATATGTTACAAACTCAAATGTTCTATCTTTAAAACAAAATGGTGACCAAGCAATAGTATCACCATCTCAAGCAATCATGAATGATGGTTGTAAATTCCATATCATTTGTGTAGTATCTTATATCATAATCCTTGAGTTTTTGAGATTCATACATAATCACTCTATCTTCTTGTATGATAATAGATCCTAATCCTTCCTTTAATACATCAATGCAAATAAGGAATTATCTTATATGATTAGACATATCCAAAATTGGTTCACTAGTGAGTTACTCTTTCAACATTTGAAAACCTTCCTCACACCTTTTTGTCCAAACAAACTTCTTCCCCTTTTTTTGGAGTGAAGTGATGGGACTCATAATGTGATAAAAATTCTCAACAAAGTATTTATAATATCGTTCCAATCCCATAAAGCTAAAAACTTGTTCAATGTTAAAGGGTGTGATCTGGGCAATAATTCAGGTGACAGGTCTACCCCAATTAATGACGAAACTTTCGGGACCCATAACTTTTACACTGTAGCTCCAATTGACTCACCGTTTGAACCATTGGAAAGCTAAGAATGAGGAGAACATGGTGAGATTTCATGGAGATCTGATCAATGAATTTTTACCCCCAAAAACCCAATGGAAGTGCCCCAAATTTTAATTTTTGTAGTGTAGTCTAAAAATAGTAAGTTTCTAAAAATAGTAATTCCTCAAATTCTGTATTGTTGTAAATCATGGAAGTTGAACCACTTAATATCCATTGATATTTGTGAACTTCTACATCCTTCTCATACCTTCAAAACATGTACAAATGAAGATGTAAACCAAAATGGAAATCAGACATCACTTCTCAGAGATAGGCATATGCTTGGGTCTGCAAATTTGATCAATAAAACATCTCTTCTCAGAGATAACATTATTTGAATTGTGTTTTTTTCTTGTTTCTTGAATTATCTTTCAACTAAAGCTTTTTATTTTTATATCAGGGTGTTAGCCATTTCATAATGGCATGAATCTTGGAAGGATACATAGATATTCCTTCTCTTGAAATGATGTGCCCAAGATATTGTACCTCAGACTACACAAATGTGCACTTCTCTAAGTTTCCACACAATCTATTTTCTCTTAAAATCTATAAGACCTACCTCAAATGGTCATCATGTTTCTCTTCATTATGCAAATGGATTATAATGTCATCAAGAAACACTAACAAAAATTGATCCAAAAATGAGAAAAACACTTCATTCATTAGACTCATGAATATTGATGGAGCATTAGTCAAACCTAATAGTATAATTGTAAATTGATAGTGCCCATACCATGTTCAAAATTCAGTCTTATGAATATCAAACTCTGTGATATGCAATTGATGGTATTCACATGTCAAATCAATCTTGGAGAACACTTTGGCTCCAAATAGTAGACCACATAAATAATCAATTATAGGCAAGAGATCATGATTCTTAATCATTACCTTATTCAATTAGTGATAATAAATTCACAACCAAAGGGATCTATCCTTCTTATTCATAAAGATGACTAGTGTTCCCCATGGGGACACACTAGGACAAATTAATCTTTTTTCCAAAATTTTATCAAGCTACAACTTGAGTTCACACAGCTTTGAGGTGGTCATTATATATGGTACTTTTTATATGGGCTCATCCTTATGTATCAATTCAATCTAAAAATCAATCTACCATGAAGGAGGCATACCTATCAATACATCTGGAAACACATTAGCAAATTCCCACAGAATAATATGATCATCTAGAGAAGCCTTCTTTGACTCATTTGGTCTATCACTTACCATGATATCAAACAATTGATAGCCTTTCCTTACATTCTTCTTGAGTTGCATTGCATTAATCATGTTAAGTGAAATAGGTCTCTTAATTCTAGATAATATCATAGGCGTCTCAAGGTCATATTCACCTTTGATAAGCTTGTCATGATAATCTAAATTGGATTTATGAGTCACCCAATCCATACCCAATATACCATTATAGGTAGATAATGGAATAATGTGCAAGTCCAATATAGTGTAGAGGACACCAAGGTCTACTATGCAACTACTCACTAGTGAGATAACAAATATCTTGACCCCAGAGGCCAACTCAACTATCCAGCTTTCTAATTGCCTAACAACCACCAACTCACAAAGGTCCATGACAAAAGGATAAATAAATGATTCTAACACTTTTAAATCAAATAAAACTAAAATTGAAATTCCTTTGATCATACCTATGGTCTTTATGACCATTGTTTGGTTCTCAGCTTGGTGATCATCCACTGCTACATAAATCATATGTCCTTGACCCACATCATCCACTATCTACTCTGATACGAGTGCCTTTTACCTATTTATAATTAATGGTATAAGAGGATAATATCATGCATAATGATCAATAGATCCACACATGAAACAAACACCCTTCCTTTGGTCTTACCCTGAAGGAGATCTAATTTTTATAGGTCTAAAATAAGTATTTGACCCTGATGGTCTTGCCTACTTGGAATTTTAGGTTTATGCAATCCCAAAATTTTGATACTTCAAAGGTCTAGCATCACCTCACCTATGGTGGTATTGATAAACCTAGTCCCTACTCCACTACATCCAAAATGGTTACTCTCATGTTGTTATTGCTAAGGGGGCCTAAAACTTTATTGAGTTGCCCTCTAACCTCCCCTAGTGTAGGCTACACACCTTGTAACCTCGAGTTATGTTGAGATTGTAAATTGCCACAAAAATCCTCTCATGTATCCTAAGTCTTTCCATGAGACTCCTCAACCAAGTTGGATTTTTAAATAGCTATTATTAAGGTTATAAGAGCTATAATGTACAAAAGTGTCATCCAGCTCTGAATTTAAACATTCAATGAACCTATTCACTTGCATTGTTTCATTTATGTAACCTTTACATATCTGATCAAATCCAAAAAATGACACTCATATTGTGTCATAATTCCACTTCCCTATTGAAGGTCATGAAACTCATCTACATTATTTTGAACATATCTAGGGGACAAGTAGCATGCTATAAAATGCTCCTCAAAAAATTTCTAATTGAGGTAAGTTTGTGTCAAGTTAATTTTATACTCCTCTCCTTCCCACCACATCTTAGATGCATCTCTAATAAGATGAGTGACCAAATGGGCCTTCCCATTAGAGTCATAATAATATTAGGTGGAAAATCCTCTCATGCTTTCCAACCAAGCTTCTCTTATAAATCCTTCTTAAGTCCCATCAAAAGTAGGAGGATTCAGCCTGATAAAGTTTGTAACAATGTCTCAGGCACAGGGCTGGGAGGTTGGTCTAAGTCTCATCTCTCAAGTCGCTCACCATGGTGATGCAAACCTATATCACCCTTAGAATGGTGATGAGGAAGACTCTTAGACCTCTCTCTTTCTCTTTCAACTAATTTTTCATCATCATGGGAATATCATGGAAAATGCATTTCTAATTCATATTGAACCATAGGCAATCTCTCCTACAATATATCTTGCATTTGTTACATGGATAAGAGGAGTTGTGGTCTTATGTCATTCGGTCCTAACTAAATGGAAGGCTCTTGCTCACAAAAGGGATCATCACCATGACATGCTCAATGTCCTCCTCTCATTCTACATGTCGATAGGAAAGACATCAGAAAACATACAAAAACAAAAAAGCCATAAATAATTTATATTGCCCATATCTCAAAGTGTTGTAACCCAGGATCTGATACTAAAATTTCATGCCCATTTTTTATCTAAAAATAGGCACAACATAATCAAAACACACACAATTAATCAAAAGTACACAAACAAATACATGAATGCATGTTAATCATAACACTCAAGAAAATATAGGAATTTGTGTGAATCATAACACTCAAGCAATTCATGACACTACCACCATTATATAATTAGAGTATTCCCTAATTCTAAAAGCCACAGTCTTGACTTATTCAACCATTACTTAGAATTATCCACCATCTTGCATTGAATATTACTACACTTATGATGTTAAGATGATCATTAATTTTAAACCTAATTTAAATCTAACATAATCGACATCTACATGGATACTTTGACATCCTCCAAGGCCATGTAAGTTAATCCTTGATATTCCAAGGAAATTTTCACCATGTGGCATCCTACCACTTATTTTTAGGGCTAAAAATCTTTCGCATTGCACACACAACCCTAAAATTTTAAACCGTTGGGATGATGCCATGTGGAAGCATACCACTAACCCATTATCCTAAAGTAAATATCCTTATATGATCACTTCAAGGTTCATGGGTCATTGGGATAGTGCCATATGGCAACATCTTACTATCTCATTAGCCTAGGGGTAAGCTTCTTGTATGGCCGACTCCAAAATCATGTGTCACCAAGATGGTGCCATATGGCAACATCCCACTAGCTAGACTAAGATGATACCATATGGAAACATCCTACTAACCCATTGTCCTAAAGGCTCTGCACTCTGTATGTTCCTCTCTAAGATTGTAGGTCATCGAGATGGTGCCACATAGAAACATCTTACTCTCTCATTAGCCCATCACTGATCATGTAGCAAACCATGATGATGTTACTCCTGAGTTAGTGGGATGTTGGCACATGGATTATTTTAAACCACTCATCAAATTCTTAAAAATTAACTAAGGAAAAAATAAATCAAAGGGCCTTAACTCATAATAATAATCCTTCAGGTCATCAACCTACTTAGGTATGTGAAATTTTGGTTATTAACCCCAATAACTTAGTCCCTATGAGTATCCATGCTTCCAATTGATACCACTTAGTATTTCCATAAAACTCCAAGGTGTTAGAGTCTTAGCCTTCTATCTAATCCTTTAGGTTATTTGGATGATGCCACATGGCATCATATAACCAACTTTTAAAAATCTTGAAATTTGGCTAAAGTAAAAGTGGCTAAGTCAATCCAAGGTAAAGTGACTAAGGTAAAAAGACATCAAGATCTCAAAAATTTACCAAGGCATGATATAAAGTAAAACACAAAAGTGGATCTAAAACTGGAAACACAACAAGGTAAAATATGTATTTCTATGTTGTTGCTACCAAGTCTAGAAAGAAGTAAAAGCTTGCTTGAAGTGAAGAACACGATTCTAAACCAATAAACTTAATAGTTTAGTCAATTTATCAAAGGAACACAAAGAGATTTTGCTCAAGCCAACATCTCTAAAGGAATGGATTTCTAAAAACCATGCCAAAGATATAAGCTTAATAAAAGTTCATCGGTATTATAAATTCCCTAGTTGTTGGGAAGGCATGAAACAGGCAGAAACTCAATTATAAAAGCCTAAAGGATTCTTCCTCTACATAATGACTCCTTCCCAAGGGTCTAAATATAAATGGTCATAATCGAACATGACCCATTTAACCAAAAAAGGGTTAAACATAAAGATAGCATAAGTCTTTATTCATGATAGGCATAATAATACCAAAAAACATAAATGTTTAATTCATTTCAAAAAGCTAAATTTTTATTCCCAATAACAATCTCATAGTTATTTATCTAGGTTCCACTTATTTATGATAAAATTTAATTCCATTAATTATTCTTTATCATATAAATAGAGATGCATAATGCTTAACAGACAGGTTATTTATGACAAAGATATAAGTAAGTAAATCAATTTGTTTATTTACTTGAAAATGCCTCAAAGGCTAAAGACTTTGATACATATAGGACTCTTCCCATGATCCTATAAATCAAGCATTCATAATCAATTACATCTCAGATTGATATTTATGTTTTAATAAATAGAATCAAATGTCTTATTCCATAGTTGGAATATCATCCAAAATCTATCTTTTGCAAAAGTATTACAATCAAGCTAGCTACTAAGGTATTAATGATACCATAAAATGTTGGAAATATTATCATTGATGTCAAAGGTCTAGCATTATTGGTGATAAAGGCCCCATTGCATTTAATGATGTTTGTAATAGTTATATCTTGGATAATGTGTGTTAATATTTATTTAATATTAATGAATATATTTTTGGTTGCATATAAGTCAAAAGAGGGACCATGGAGAATTCAAAGAGTCACGAGGTAAAGATAAAAGAAGAATGGGATGCATTTTCCCATGAAGAGTCATCTTGGGGAATTCCAAGAGTCACCAAGTGAAGACAAAAGAGGAAGGGCGTAATTTCTCATGAAGGGACACTTTGAGGAATACAAAAAGTCACCAAGATAAAGACAAAAGAGGAAAAGATGCTTTTGCTTATGAAGGGTCACCATATGACTTTTCAAATGCAAGGATACCAAGGGTCATGCAAGTTTGGCACCATTTTCCATGAGGATTGAAGGGTCACAAAGGGTGAAGGCCAAAGGTCATTTGGAAAGATATAAACAAAGGCTTGAGAAGCCATTTGTAATGTAGGAGAGTGAGTATGATTTATATTTGTTATATCTACCTTAGAAGAGCAAAGGAGAGAGAGAAAAGAGATATTGTAATGAACTATCATTTGTTGAGATATAAAAATTGAGAGATAGTTGTGTTGTATACACAAAGGGATTGGTGCTCCTGTGGTTTGGTGCTCACAAATTATTGTTGTGTTGGTGCTCAGCAAAGGGCTTGGTGCTCATAAATTGTTGCTATGTTGGTGCTTAGCAAAGGGGTTGGTGTTCTTGTGGGTTGGTGCTCACAAATTATTGTTGTGTTGGTGCTCAGCAAAGGGGTTGGTGATCCTATGGGTTGGTGCTCACGAATTTTTATGGTTACTATTTTTATGGTTACTACAAAAGGTAATTAGGTTAGAGATACAAAAGGTAATTAGGTCATAGATACACAAATAGGTCATATTTTTATGGTTACTATTTTTATTGTAATGGATATGGTCATAAGAAATTAGAATATCAAAAAAGAGCTAACAATTTCAAAAATAAGAAAAAGTAAAGTCATGTAGGGTCAAGTAGAAGCTACAACTATTTTGATCCTCTATCAAGCTTTGATGAAGAGGCCATAATATGTTACAAATGTAACAACTTCAGACACATAGCTCGGTACTATAGAAGCATGTTCAAGCCAGTCAAGAAGGACTAGAGTTTCAAGGCTCCATTCATCAAGAAGAAGGTTTAGACATGTTCATGGCAGAAGAAATAACCTAAAGATTCTATGTTGGTACAGACAACTTTACATGCAAGAAATGAAGAGAAACCATGGTTCATTGATAGTGGATGTTCAAGGCATATGACAAGAGACAAGAGTAATTTCATAACTCTAAAGAAGATCAATGGTGGCAAAGTGAAATTTAGAGATAAAACCACTATCAGGATAAATAGAAAAGGTACTTTCAGTTTGGATAATGGTAGAACCAAGACTAAGAATGTTTTGTATGTAAAAGGTCTTAAGCATAATCTATTGAGTGTAATTCAAATATGTGATCAGGGATATACATTAAAGTTTTATGCAGAAGGTTACGAGATTAGAAGAAAAAATTCAAATGAGTTGATTGTAGATGCTCAAACGACAGGCAATGATTTATATGTATTATCAGATATCTTCTCAAAGGCACGATCAAAAGACACATTCAAAGATCTACAAGAGGAGTTGGGAGTAATTTATTTTACTTCTTACCATTGAGGTTTAGCATTAGTTGAGGGGGAGCTAAGTGTTAGCTCCAGGTAGGCCCTTTACCATTGATGTCAAAGGAGGATAATAATAGGTACAAGTACAGGTGTAGAAATAAGTAAAAAGAACAAGTATAGGTTACTACAGTAAGGGGGAGTTACTGTATATTTTTTAGATGACAGTATGTGCAAGTTTTAGGATGTGGTAGTTTCAGGATTGAGGTTGCCATCAATGAAAAAAGGGGAGATTATTGGAAATATTGTCATTGATGTCAAAGGTCTAGAATTATTGGTGATAAAGGCCCCATTGCATTTAATGATGTTTGTAATAGTTATATCTTGGCTAATGTGTGTTAATATTTATTTAATATTAATGAATATATTTTTGGTTGCATATAAGTCAAAAGAGGGCCCATAGAGAATTCAAAGAGTCAAGAGGTAAAGATAAAAGAATAATGGGATGCATTTTCCCATGAAGAGTCATCTTGGGGAATTACAAGAGTCACCAAGTGAAGACAAAAGAGGAAGGGCACAATTTCTCATGAAGGGACACTTTGAGGAATATGAAAAGTCACCAAGATAAAGACAAAAGAGGAAAGGATGCTTTTGCTTATGAAAGGTCACCATATGACTTTTTAAATGCAAGGATACAAAGGGTCATGCAAGTCTAGCACCATTTTCCATGAGGATTAAAGGGTCACAAAGGTTATAGGCCAAAGGTCATTTGGAAAGCTATAAATAAAGGCTTGAGAAGCCATTTGTAATGTAGGAGAGTGAGTATGATTTATATTTGTTATATCTAGCTTAGAAGAGCAAAGGAGAGAGAGAAAAGAGATGTTGTAATGAACTATCATTTATTGAGATAGCAATATTGAGAGATAGTTGTGTTGTATACACAAAGGGGTTGGTGCTCTTGTGGGTTGGTGATCATGAATTGTTGTTGTGTTGGTTCTCAGAAAAGGGGTTGGTGCTCCTGTGGGTTGGTGCTCATGAATTATTGTTGTGTTTGTGCTCAGCAAAGGGGTTGGTGCTCTTATGGGTTAGTGCTCACAAATTGTTGTTGTGTTGGTGCTCAGCAAAGGGGTTGGTTTTCTTGTGGGTTGGTGCTTAGGAATTGTTGTTGTGTTGGTGCTCAACAAAGGGGTTGGTACTCCTATGGGTTGGTGCTCATGAATTACTATTGTGTTTGTGCTCAGCAAAGGGGTTGGTGCTCCTACAAGCTGGTGCTTGAGAATATTGCAGTTTGAGTTGGTGCTCATTCATATACTTGAGATTTTTTTCCATGGTTTTTTCCACATTGGGTTTCCATATTAAATCTGGGGTTTCTCTATCTTGTGTGGTGTTTATTATTTCAATTTTTATTGCATATCTTGAATGTTTAGATAAGTGGAATTTGATTAAGGGAAATTTTATAAGATTTATGATATACTGATTCACCCCCCCTCTCAATATGTCTCATGCTTAACATAAAATTCATCTATTTAATTACATATCAAGAGGCACATCTCAAATCTTGGTTAAATAATGGAAGACCATTCAATATTCAATGGTGATCCTTTTCCACTCCCAAACATATGTTTGTCATTAGAAAGAATGCTCACTACCTAACCCTTTTTCCATCATCAAGTTGTTGGTCTAGACACCCCTAAGATCGAGACTCCCTATTCTAAACATGTTTACATCACTTGGTAAAACCAAGGGTGGATATCCAATCAAGGGTGTTAAATAAAAGGGAGAGACTATGCACTACCTACATTCTTACCCCGAATCTTATCCAAAGAGACTTCTAGTCCCAAACACAAGGAAAACAAGCATTCAAATGATCATTTAAGTGAAGCTTAAGCATTCATAAATATAAACTAGTAGGTAAGATTTCACATCATTAGAAGGCCCACCATTTGTTATAATAGCAAGATGATATCTCACTCTATCACTTCCATACAATAGTTGTATAAGGGTTAAGTATTATACTATCATGTCTCATCATAAGAGGGATTAACAACTTCCACCATGACATTCATAAGAGCAGTCTACCACCATGCCTAACATAGGAGGGATTGACATTCTTCCACCATGAATATTTTTATCATAGACAACCACTATACCATGTCACAATATCATTAATACAATTTAATAAAAAGCTAAAACATCTAATTCAAGTGAGGAGGAACACAACCTCTCCAAGGCCCTCAACTAGGCAAAGAACTACATGTCAACCAATGCACAACCATGGAAAAATAATAAGATGGGCAGAATAAACCCAGTGGTATTATTCTCCTTTCAATAAGAGAATAAAAAAAGAACCAGAATCATGTCATTCAAACTAAGGAGGACCAGTCTCTCTAAGGCCCTCAAATGGGCAAGCACTACATGGCGGCCAATGCTCAACCATGGGCAAATAATAAAATAGGAAAAATAAGCCAACTGGTCTTATTCCCATAAAAGTAAGAATATTAAATAGATAATACAATAATTTCATTCTAAATAAATAGTAAAAAAACATAGGTTATAAGGAATCCCACCTGTCGACCTTCAGAACACCTGAGCACTATCCTTCAGTTGTCTAGACTTAGTTCTCCTAACTAGTTGATCATATTTGTTGTTTCTTCCCTTTTCTAAGTCTAATTCTTTTCCAATTTGGAAAAAATAATAAACTAAGTGATCTCTAATTCTATATATAAATGTCCCAAAATAATCCAACCACCTTTATTTGTTTGGCCATGCCTCATTAAGGAAATGTTCTTTTCCATGCTCAATTAAGGCATATGGAAGCTCTTGCAGGTTTCTACAGATTCTTCTATGACTTTCTCATCTCTTTTCCCACTTTATATTAGTACTAAGGAAATTCATCAAAGATCTACCAATTGGCCACTAGACATTCTAGATGTTGGCTATAATATTTTCAAGTCAGGTGACAAGTTTTACCTACTAGGCTTAAAGGTTGGCTGCCTAAATTAGATGTTAAGTCAACAAAGGTGGTGAACTAGACAAATAAATACTTAGCATGGGTTTAAGAAGGTTTAAAATTTATTATTGGTATAACCATGCTTGGCATAGTCTTTTTCCTTCTTTGGCCCTTTTCCTATTCTGGCACACTCGATGCACACATCAAATTCCTCTAAATTAATAGTTGAAGCTATATAATTTAATTAAACATGAAAATTTCCATCAATTAACCATAGCTAATCATTCATGAAATATTAACATAAACATACATAATTTCATATGATTCAACACATAATTATCTTCCATTTCATAAGCTTAAAAGCAATAGTTCCACATGATTTAAGTCAATATATCTCATAGACAATCAAATTTCATAAATAGACATTGCATAAAGAAATGTAAGCATCATACTTTCATAAGTAAGTATTCCAAAACATGATTGATAATAGGTATTTCTCATGGTTCTCAATGCATAAAATCCCTCATAAATCCTTGCACACCTCAGCAGAATGTGACTTAATATCATAATTCACTAATTAGAACATATAAGTCATAATTTCATAGTCATTTTTATCGAACATAAGCACTATACAAAATGGGGCCTTACACATGTGGTATTCTTATTATATCCTTGATACACCCCTTTATTATCATTGTTACAATCATCTGTATATTTTGAGACCTAGTGAGAGCTACACCCCATGTCATAAGCTTAGGCTTTGGAACCCTATCCTCTTGATATTTGAGTGTGGATTACCCTTTTCTAGGTCTACAGTTATTCTAAGTCCTTACACGTTATTCCAAGTATACGTAGGCTTTATTGTTATGAATTTATTTTTATCCCAAGATATTAAGAGAAAGAGGATTTTTATAGGTCATCCTAACCCATACATACACTTTCAGTTTAGCATCAATTGTTTAATACACTACTTGACCTTGGAAATACTTTTTATGATCGTAAAATGTGTTTGGATCAAGGTAATGTGGCTTTTGAAGGCTATGACTATATGAATATTTTAGGCATGTAGAATGCTTGTGTTATTATCTTATGTTGAAAAGGTTATAATAATTACATAGATCCATAACATAAGATATGATTTCAAGGTGGCCTTTATTTTATCATCTTACAATTCTAATGGTGCTAGTTGGGAAGATTAAGTTATAAACCAAAAGACCTTATGAAATTTAATGTTTGGTATGTCTTGTTTCATGTGGTTAAAAATAGGTGATTCAAAATCTTGTTTTAAAACATTGTAAAGACCTAAAATGGTCTAAAGTTATTGTTTCATGTTATATTTGACTCAACTATGGTAAAGACACTCATGGTATTTTATTTGGATAGTTTAATTATTTGGTCATTGAAATATTTAGGTTATCATTTTGATAATCCTACATTGCCTTGGGAATTTTCGGTGTGTTATGAATTTGTCATTTTCATGGTGATTAAAATAGGTTTCATCATCTTCGTGCATATTTTTAGGGTGTTTTGGTGCCATGATTGATGATAAAATATCTACAAAAATAATGGATAGCTTTTGAAGTTAATATTAAATTAATGGAAAGGTTGTTAAGTGGAAGAAAAATCCTCCCTCTTGGTAATAATAGAGGTAGTTTTAGTATTTATTAAGTTCTTTGCCATGACTACCATTGTGCCTTTAGTTCACTTTTACTTCATAATGGCTCTCTTAGAGCATGAATATTTAGAGGGCTAGGAAAGAGCTTGGAATTTTGTTGTAAATATTTTGTGAGTATTACCTAATGGTGGATGGTGTAGTGAGCTTTGTGATAGCCTTTTATAATGATTCTTGGTATTAAGGTGCTCAACTAGATTATTATCTACGAGAATCTCATTTATTGGATGAGGTTTGTTTTACTTACTTTTCTCTCTTACTTTATCCTTAGATTATGAAGGCTGTTTTCCTCCATTCTAAATTTTCTCAATAGAGCTTATTTTGTTAACAAATGTCTAACCACTATGGTTAACATGTGTATTTGTCTCTCTCTCTTGAAAATATATTGAAAGGTGTTTTATAAATTAGTATTGAAAGGTGTTTTCTAAATTAGTATTGAACGATACAATGTTAAAGGTGTGTGTGTGTGTGTGTGTGTGTGTGTGTGTGTGTGTGTGTGTGTGTGTGTGTGTGCGCGCGCGCGCGCGCGCACGTGCGTGTGTGTGTGTGTGCACGTGCATGCGTGTGTGTGCGTACACTCTTGGATTTTATCATGGTTTTTTTAGACTATAAAGGCTCTTTTTCTTTTTTTTTACAAAGGTGTAACCACTATGGTTAACATGTGTATTTGTCTCTCTCTCTTGAAAATATATTGAAAGGTGTTTTCTAAATTAGTATTGAATGATACAATGTTAAAGGGATGTGTGTGTGTGTGTGTGTGTGTGTGTGTGGGTGGGTGGGTGGGTGGGTGGTTAACATGTGTATTTGTCTCTCTCTCTTGAAAATATATTGAAAGGTGTTTTATAAATTAGTATTGAATGATACAATGTTAAAGGGATGTGTGTGTGTGTGTGTGTGGGGGGGGGGGGGGGGGGGGGAGGGGGGGAAGGGAGAGGGGGCATCGGTGGGTGGTTAACATGTGTATTTTTCTCTCTCTCTTGAAAATATATTGAAAGGTGTTTTCTAAATTAGTATTGAATGATGATGTCTGTGTGTCCGTGTGTGCGTGTGCACACGCGCGCGCGTGTGAGTATTGATAGTATTGAATGATACAATGTTAAAGGGATATGTGTGTGTGTGTGTGTCTCTATGTGTGCATGTTCAGGTGTGGGTATGCATGCGTGTGTGCATGTGTGTGTGTGGTTATATCTTATACCTTGGATCTACATTAACATGGTTGTTGTTGTATCTTTTTCCATTCTTCTTGACAAGATGTAAACATTTGAGACTATATAAATCCATCCATTGAAATTTATAACCTTCATATAGCTCCTACAGACCTTTAACTTACATGAAAACTTTTATCTTGTGTAAAAATATATATGGATGGGTCACTATCATATTACTTTTATTAGTTTCCTAATTAGGGAATAATGTTTGCTTTAGAAAATTATTTTGGAATTCAAGTTGATGGATTGTATAATTTAGGTCAATGAGAGATCTGATCTCATTTCCCTACCTCACATGTGTCCATTTGGTCTAGATAAATGACTTATATGGTTTGGTTTTAATACAAGGTTAAGTAAAATATATTCATAACCTTAAATTTTGAATGATAGATCACTTACATATTCTCGAAATTTCTCTTTAAAAATTAAACTCGCATGTCATTGACTACAGTTTTGAGTATGATTGAATGCCTTCTAATCTTAAATGTTTGAAAGTTCTTATTGAGTCAAAATAGGCCTATACATGGAAAATAAGTTGTTGTATGAGTAAATGATTGGGTTTTAGTTAATTAATCATAAAACTAAGTTGAATGTTTAATTAAAATGTGAATTAAACTTCAAGGATTATGTTATAGGGGTAAGATGACACCCTCTACAACATAGGTTTCCTCTGTAGCCCATGCTAAAAAATATCCCTCCAACCCCTATAACTATTTCTCAATTCACAAGGGTTGACCAAATCCTTCTATTTGAAGGTTCTTAGAGCCATGGGTCAAATTGGAAATGGATGACAAACCTAAACTTCTAAGGTAGACTTTAGTTATTTTATATGTTGAAACCTTTAATTGGATGAGGATTATGAGATTTTGAATTATTTATGTTTTAATGAACTTTATGGAACATGGGAACAATATGGGAATACCTACATTATCAATAAAAATCAATGATTGTTAGAGTAGAGACTTAAGGGTTGTGTGGTTGATCTCCAATAGTATTTATTAAAATCATGAGTTATATTTTGTTCATTTTTTCATATTAAAATTTGTATCTGGTTCAACATGATTGTCATTTATTCTTTGTAGATGGTGATGATGTTTATTCGGTATTTCTAATTATGCATGGTGGAATGACTTTGGTTTATTATGATATCACTTTTCATCACATGGTTTTATCTCTTTTTATGGCTCTTCATATCTGCAACACAGATTGAAGGGTAGGGAAACTCTCAGATTATGAGGTGTGTATGGGAACCATAAGGGTATGTGGTCAGAGGCAAAGCGCCTCGATGATGTTATCCTTCTTGATTCAATATACTATTTTTGCATTTAACTTTGGGTTACAAAAGACTACACACACGTACATGGAAAATTTATATTTATACTTTGGACATTTATGTATTTGCTTAGAATATGGTTGTAATAAATGTATAATTATACCAAATAATAGTTAGTTGAACATTTATGTTGGTTTTTGTATACCTTGATACTACTCTCGAGGCTAGTGGGGTTATCTTTGTTGTACATATCCATTGATGTAATAATTATTGATGACGCATCAAATTCTATGCTTCCATATTATGGATGTACTTTTAGATCAATATTATTATATTTGTTTGATTAAATAATGTGCACATTAACTATTATAAATTGCTTAGTTGTCTGAAATTAGTGTATATTGTTATTGTGAAAGTAAATGCATAGTTGGATATATTTTTGTAATAGATAGATATATTATGTTCCTCATTAGATGTTCGATTATATATATTATATGTTATTTTTGGTATCATATGTACTTTATAACAAAATAAATGAGTTGTCATATATTGGATAGACTATACTACCATTAGGCAAGGATAGAATGAATTCCTAAACCATAAGGTTTTTCCTCTTTCTTTTTCATTAATGAAATGTATGGTTTTAAAGGATGAATGTTTAAAGCTAATTGTAATTTCAATAATTAGTATGATTTTATATTGCATTAATTAATGGCATGATCTAATAAAATTTAAGTAATTAATGATTGGCTTATTTTATTTAGTAGCAGTTAGGTTATTGGGACCAAGGGATAAATGGGGTATTGATCTATGTTCTCATGTGGAGTAACTAGCAATAATTTATGAGAAAACAAAATTGAAAAACATTTTCCTAGTATGTAGATGAGATGTCACTACAAAATGAGTTACAGTAAAAAAAAAACTACATCTATCAACTTTGCTACAAAATAAAATAAAATGAGTTACAATGTAAGGCAACTACAGAAATAAACTTTGTTATAAAATACAATTAAATTAGTTGTAATACAAGGCAAATATAATGATCAACTTCACTGCAAAATATAATTAAATGGGTTGAAATACAAGAACAATTATAGTAAGCAAGTTCACTACAAAATACAGACAACTAAGTCACAATATAAGGAAACTACAAGTAAATTTACTACAAATACCATTAAATAAGTTATACTATAAGGCAACTACAATGATAAAATTTGTTCCAAAATATAAATAAATGAGTTTCATTATAATACAACTAAAATTAGAAACTTCATAACCAAATACAATTAAATGGGTTGTAATATAAGGAAACTACAAAAAGAAACTTAATTACAAAATACAAATAGATTAGTTGTAATATAAGGCAACTACGATGAACAATTTGGATACATCATACAAATAAATGCTTTACAATATAAGGCAGCTACATTAAGGAAATTCACTTCTACAATTAAATATAAGAGTTCATTTGTAAATTCTCAAAAATTAATCCCTGGAAGATTTCTCATTATCTACATCAAAAGGTGAATCACAAGCAACAAGGTGCATTACATAGAACATAAAAAATTGTTACCAAAGCTCAATTTGGAACATAATGTATTGATATCATGGAATTCCTATTCAAGGCACATGTTGACAAGGTGCATATTTACAAGGTATTCAAACCTACATCATGCATGAATCAGATGATCATATAAGATAACTTGGCAAGATCTTGTGAGAATGTCTCACATTCTCACATGGTTCATATTGTTAATAATAATACTACACATGACATTTCAAAACTAGGTTAAAAAAGATGGAAATGTTTTAATCCTAACCAAATAATTCAACACTCAACAATAACTATTCATCCATGTTTGCTAAAAATCCCAAGATATTATTTTCCTAAGCTCAAATCAATCATGGGTTACATATAACTATTCTATCTTAAGCCACATCAAATAATTATTTCAAGAATTCCTAGAAATAAGTTGTGGATTTGATTGGTTTCCATCTGTATACAAAACTACAAAGTAAGTTTGTTAATTATATACAAACCACCCACAAACTTTTAAAATACTTTATACGACTTCATAGCACAATCATTTAAGACAAGGTTTAATAAACCAAAACTTTGACTGAAACTTTGGAAATCATTTTTAACATTATTAAAGGGGACTAGTTTTAGAATAAGCATGATGGTTATTTAAAGTAGGACACAGCCCAACTCGGGCCAAAAAATAATGGAGGAAAAACCTTGTGTTTAAAAACCATCATACAAAGTCAAGGAAAATCAGTCCCTTATTTCTAAATCAAGACTAGACCTAACACAGTCATGATTTCAAATAAAATCATTTTCCATTTCTACTCTCATTATTTTAAAATATGGGTTTAATGTTAATTCCTTATGAAAGGATAGAAATAGGTAAAAACATGAACTCTAAAGAGCATAACGAATTGCAATGCAACCATTAACTCTCCAACTAAAACCTTACACCACCTTCCAATACCACATCAAAATAATAAAGGTGAAAACTAGATATCATAATTTTTCCATCCCTTTTCTATATCTAAATATTATTTTCAATTCATAAATAATTTTGGACAAACACTTTTCAAATAAATTTAAAAAAATAACTCCCAAAACTAGCTTGAAAAACAACTTTTATTCATTTTCAATAGACATGCATGGTGGCAGCCTCAAAACTATTAGTAAGGGGTTGCATTCAAGTTGTAATGAAATTACTTATATGTTCACATAATAAAATATTATATCATATAAATAAGTGTAGAATATGTAAATCTACATCAATAATTGAGAGAAGATTAGAATGTTTGATAAATATAGTTGAGCCACTTCGAGAGGCAACCTCCACAACAATGTAATAAGATAAAAACTCATAATATGATGATCAAATACTAACCACTACCTCTTATATTTACTCTACTTAGCCATGGTTATTTCATAGGTTAACCTTACTATGAATATAGACATATGTGATAAGATAATATAACAGGTATGTAAGTCACAAATTGACCACATATATCCCTAGACACCATAGATTAAGGTCATAGCATGACCCTCCCATTCAAAATAATGTCATCCTCAACATTGAATCAAACCAAGACGTTGCTGCAGGAATGCTTCATCCTCCTAGGTTACATCTTTAGAATGAAAATTCTTCCATTTGAGCAAATACTCCTAAATTGTTGGTTTTATTGGCTAAAAAGTGTAAAACACTTCAACGTGTGTGTAGTAGTTAATAATGTAATGGAACAAAGTCCCTCTTCTATTCATAGGCAAAACTATCTTTATTCATAAGAAAATAAAAGCACAAACCTAACATATTCACATATATACATACTAAATTTGTTTGGAGGTTTTCATGTATGCGAAAGGAAATATAAGGAGCGTAAATTCTAGAGAATAGAATGTATAAACTTTGAAAATAGAGAAGGAATCCAAATAAGTGAGCAAATGCATATTTCACTTATATATTACATTCTTTAACTTGAAATAAAATTACCATCAACTGAGATTGTTTTTAGGAAAGAGTGAAGAAAACAATATCATAAATAAATGAACATAAGAACATTCTTCTACAATTTAAGACAAGCTCAAAGTCTTGCAATACTTAGCTTTATTGATTTCTTTAAAAAAAAACAAAGTTCTTTTCTCCTTTCTCCTTCAAAAATTTATGTAAAAAGTTTTAAAAAAATTGACAACCATTTGAGAGGCATGCAAGCCTCATAATTATAGGAAATCATAATCCTAAATTCTAGGAAAAAAATTATAAAAATAGAATTTGGTTGCACGTTTCAAGGTGAATGTTGACTCGTTTAAAATGCATACAAAACTTCAAAAATCCTTGAACCAAAATGTAACTCTAAACCTATGAAGAATATTATGATAGAATGTAATCCCAAATTGTAAGTCAGGGAGTCTTCTCCGGTGCCTACTCTTTGTCTCCTTCCTCATCATCCATTGTGAAAATTTCTGATCGCAAGGCTTGTTTCCATTTCATTTCATATTCCTCAAACTTTTACAATATATTTTCCAACTTGTTATGATCTAGGCCTTCAGAATGTTGATAAGGAATCTCAACCTCTACTTGCAGATTTATTATTTATTGAGGAATTATTTTGAAATTATTCAAATCCTTGCCCAACCTATCAATTGAGTTTTATAAGTGCACAAATCTTAGAATCGATTCATAACTTAATGAATGAGTAACATTGGTTTCTCGATCAAGTAATTATTTGAAATCTCTTTGCATATCTTCTACATAAATTACATTCTCTCCTTCTCCAAAGAATGGGCATAAGAGTTTTTAAATTGCTTTGCTAATATCTTAAATGGAGTGAACTACTAAGATCCTTGATTTCTTAAAATTACGCAAGGATTCTTATATAATATTTATCTTGAATTATTTTAAACCTAGAAACCTAACTTTTTATCCTAAGTATTCTCCTGTCAAGACTCCTACACCAACCAAAATATCCTCATCTACCCTAGCTAGGGATTGTAGATGTGGTAGCTAATTATTCAATTTACTTAATTCTTCTTTGTATTCAACATCTTTCTTATAAGTGTATTATCTTTCTTGTTCCATCACGGAGTAGATTTAAATGGTTGAGGCTATCATTTGGTTTCCTTTTTCCAAAAACTTCTTGGACCATCTCTCAGTAGTTCTCCTCATGTTCCCTATTATCTCAATTTCTCAGAGATTCTTGGTATCTAGTGTATAATCTTAAAGTTGTGGTTTTTTTAGGCTGAGCATTATTTGTATTACTGAAGTCATTTCATCTACCTTGTCTTTCAACTAATCCTTTGTTGTTTTATCATGATCAAATCTTTTAATTAGTGAACCGATGGATGTCTATAAAAAAAAATCAATCCTTCATGAGTGGACTTACCAAGGTGGACCTATGATATCTAATAATCTACAGAGGTGTTCTCATCCTTTAACTTATCTGGAGGGGGAATAATAAATTTAGCATACCTTGAACCTTAATCATCCTTCACAATATGAGAAACCTTTTTGGGTTTCTTTGCAGCACAAGGATATGGAGGAATAATAGTGTTGAGGTCTATTTCTAAAGGCAGAATAGTCATCTTCCTCTTTTCACTATCTTGTTCATCCATTGGGATGCTCTGCTATCCATTTCTCCATGTAATGATGTTGATTCAATTTGTGCCTATTCTTGAGCAACAAGAGTCTAATCTATCACAAAATTCATTCTCTCTTCTATTTACAGAGGAAGTGTGACTTTTGCTTCTAAATCTTGTTGAGTGTCTAACTTTTCTTCTTCTTGAATAGCAAGTAAATGTTCCACCACCTTGGAAGAAGTTTTTGTCAATTCTAGAAGAGATTTACCTTATTCAGGAGTTGATTTAATGGTTTTTTTGGAAATAACTTAAGGAGGAATCTCTTGTGGTTTATCATAAGGGAGAGGCATTACTATTGTTGATGAGGTTTCTTTGGGATCCAAAATGGAGGATCTACAGTCATAAAATACAATGTAATGTTCTTAATCAACTCTTGTGAATGAACTACATTTTTAGGTGTGTCACTCAACATAGTTGATATCCTAGGGGTACCCTTCCCACTAGTTAAATTATTGAGTTTGAAGTTCAAGGGCATTTTTTCTAATTGAGGAGAGGGTTCCACCATCTCCTCTATCACAATAGTGTCCATTGTAGTACTAGAAGGTGTCTCTTGATCTTTTGCATCCTTTCTCTTTATCATCTTGAGGGGAGGTATATCCATAGCTTTTAAAGGTGAAGGAAGTCTATCATCTTGTACATCCACACCTTTATTTGAAATCCATGTCAAATTTATTCTAAAGACTCATTGATTTTGAGTCTCCATTGATTTTACGTCTCGTTGACCCCAATCAGCCCTAGGGATAGGTGCCTTTTTTATTCCATGTGAAAATTAGTTTTCATCCATCACTTCACCATCATCTTCAATATTTAAATCATCAAAAATATCCATAATATTGAACTTGTTTACTTGATCTAGTGTGGAGAGGATATAAGTAAGAAGTATAACTTCCCTTTCATCATCATAATCCTTCCAAAAG
The DNA here is from genome assembly GCA_037957365.1 of Torreya grandis. Taxonomy (NCBI): domain Eukaryota; kingdom Viridiplantae; phylum Streptophyta; class Pinopsida; order Cupressales; family Taxaceae; genus Torreya; species Torreya grandis. The sequence continues at coordinate 2,658,880 of JARHVA010000499.1, read as the reverse complement.
TCCTCATAATAAGGGATGTGTTTAAATGACCCACTCAAAGCATGCATTATTATAAATTTATACAAAATGAGGGACAACTATGAAATGATTATAGAGTAACATGTGCCATGTATGCTTCTACTAATTTAGCCTTCTGTAACATAGAATAAGTGTACCTCCCAATAGTCATTGGAAAATGAATGTCAGTAGATTTATGTTTAGAAACCAAAAACTTATGTGTCTCCATTAGTTCTTGCACTAGCTCCATATGCACCCACCTATCATATACAAACATTGGAAGCATATAATGGGTAGAATCACACTCGTATACCATGATTTAGGAAAAGGTAGGGAATTCTATGAATCAACCACCCATATCAAAATCTTTGTATAGGCACCAATGGATGAGTGTTGATTATAAGGCTCTACATCGAACATTTGAATGACAAATTAAATAAAAATTTCATTGAAACGTTGAAAATGTTTATCACTTTAACTTATTATCAATTGAGGATAATATTCACATATCCAAAAGGTAGACATTAGACCTATTATGGAAAAGTCATTTTAGAATCTCCTTTATGTAACAACATAGATGAGATATGACATCATATAAAACTTATGGGTAGTGATTACTTCACAGATTTGTTTTTGAATTGAATCACTAATCAATTTAATCCAATTGATGTATTGCTTATTGGCATGAATAATCTAAATATATTGAAACATTTATTCATTGTAATCTCTTGTTGTAGGATTGCCTACCACCTTTTTTAAAAGAGTAACAATGTCATTGATTTTGAGCTTGAAATCTTGTCAAGAAATCACCTTGAGAACCCTAGACACTGAGGCTTTTGTCTTAGTAAGCTAGAGTTTATTTAAGGATCGAATACAATCATCTTTATTATCATCATGAAATTATTGGGCTGATTTTGGAGTGATTCCCACAAAAACCTCATGGTCTAGTATCTTCAACATCTCTTCAATGTAATTAGTACTAAGTCTCAGGATAAATCCTTCTCAAGGAGTGTGAACCTCTCTTCTATCTTTTTCATAGACACTTTCAAGTCATGAAAAGTTATAGGTATTGTACAAAGACTAGAAGTGTCTTAGTTTGAGGAAGGTTGTTGTCATAAATGCTTTGTATCTAATCATTCTTAAAAGAATCATTTATTCTCCTCTAAAAATATCCCAAGTCTATGTCGATGACTTGTCCAATGTTATAATAAATATTGGAGAGGGAGTAACCCCTTGAAATTGGTACTTCATCTCGCTTAATTTTTCATTTCCTTTCTTATTGGGTGGTCTAGACATTTGTTGACTGTAATAGGGATGGGAGAACAGGGAGAAGATGAGAAAAGTGTGAATGGGAATGAGAAAATGGTAGAAGAGAAGTAGAGATATGGGAGCTAGAATCAAGAGACTAAAGTGTAGTCATGAGTTCTGATGTGGGGAAAGAAATAACTCTAATGTTAAGGTTCAAAGGGTGCACAGTTGTCGACAAACCCCAATGTGGGAGAAGATAGAAACTTTGACGTTAGGGGTTTGAGGTTGAACAACTATTTACAAACCCAAAAGTGGGGAAAGATATAAACTCTAACATTAGGGGTTTGAGGGTACACAACAATTGACAAACCCTAATGCAAAGGTTCATAACTTTTTGATGAGAAACCAATGAGGTAATAAAAATCAATGCCCATAACAAGTGAAAGTGGAAATACAAATGAAAAAATAAAAACCTGTAGGAAAAACATCCATAACACCTTTCTAAACCCTAAACAACTTGTCATGTAAAATCCTATAAAAATCCTAAATCAAACAACCTCCAATCAATAAGGGATGATGGAAAACCCTTTAGAGTGAAAAACACAGATCGTGGAGATGCAAAACGTTGGTGACTGAATGATAAAAATGATAAAAAATACTTTGTTAAATAGCATAAGGGGAAAATAACCCCACACATGCAAGACTCAACCTTCATTAATGAGGGTCAAATTGAGGGTTACCAGTTGTATTACAGTTAATGGGATCAAATGATTACATTATAGTCTAGGAACCCCAACATTGGAAAATAAGAAAATAATTATCTTTTAACAAAACACTCTGCTTCCCACCCTCTATGTTATTCATTTGATTTTCAAATAATTTTTAAATAAGGTACCCCAATTTCACAAGCTAGTGAAATTTGAAGGACAATAATTGACTTCGATTGGGGTCCTGTATTTGATGAATGTAAGAATGTACCCTAGAATTTTGAGGCTTACACAAGCTTGACTTGCATGATCATTGGCTTGGGCTGTGAAGTCATGATAAATGAAACACTTAACAAAAATGAGAAATAGAAAGAATAAAAAGAAAATAATAAAATCAAAGAACAAAAAAATAAACACAATCAAAAACCTAAAACTAAACCAAAACCTAGGAGAATCAATCTCTATTGCTTAAAAAGATTCAGATACTTCCCACAGTAGGGAAGCATGATATGAGTTTCATACATGTAGGAAAAATGGTATGTGTTGTCTCCAAATAAATGATAAATATTAAACATAACTTTCCATAAAGAATCAAACTTGCCATGACTACCCTTTGGTTCATGTCTTTTGTCCCACAGAAGAACAAAATCACCAATCTAAAAATCCCTCTGTCTGGATTTCTTATCAAAAAGTGCCTTCACCTTCTGTTGATGTTTTATAATCCACTCAATTACTATGAATCTTTCTTATTCTAACTTGTTTAGGTAAAAATTCATTTTATCCAACGAATCCCTAAAGCTTTGATTTCTTACTACCTTATCCAATTGAAGTGTTGGAAATTCTAATGTGATAGGCAAAGTAACATTAGTGTCATACATTAACTAAAATGGTGACATGTAAATATCCTACTTGGGAGTAATATGGTCAGCCCAAAGCACATCATATAAATTTTTATGCCAATTTTGTTGATTGTCATCCGCTAATTTACAAATAATAGTGACTATATTATTATTATTTGATTTTGCTTGACTATTACCCTGAGGTTAGTAATCTAAAGCACGAGATAATGAAATTCCATAGCCATAACAAAAAACCAATAATCTCAAAATAAGATAAATTGGACACATTATTAGTCATTATATTTTGAGGAACCCCATACCTAACCAAGATACTTTCTTTAATGAAATTACACACTACCTCATAATTAGTTTGTCTAACTGAGATAGCCTCAAACCACTTGGTGAATTAATCTATTGTGGTGAGGACATGAGTGTGACCTACACTCAAATGAGGATTTATCACACCTATAAAATCAAGGTCCCAGTATTGAAATGGTTCCTCAATTACCATTGACATTAGAGATAAGGCTACAAGATTTGGCTTTCCTTCAAATTGCTTACATGCTTCACATTTAGAAACCCATTCCTAAGCATCCTTAAAGAGGGTGGGCCAATAATAATTTTCTATGATAATTTTATTCACGATCATTGGAAATGAGAAGTGACCACCACATGTTTTCTATAAAAATATTCTAATAACCTCCTCTATTATTCCTTATCAACACATTATAGGAATATGCCATCGATTCCTCTTTTGAAAAGAGTATTATCCCATATGATATACTTAGAAGCTCTCAACTTTATTGTTATTTTTTCCTTGGCACTTAGTCCTTCAGGACATTCCCCATATGTAATAAAATAAGCTATGTTTTAGTACCATTCTTTTGTAGTGCTAACAAATAGAACTATAGGTGTTTCTTCTTATGAGTCGGGCTCTTGAGTTCCATTAATGGTATCATCTAGTTTATTCTCAATAATTAGTTGACATAAACCATGACTTTAGACTAGATCAATAGATTTGATGTCTAAATCAAACTCTTTGAATTTTTATATCCATCCTCCTAATTTTGAACCTAGTTCTTGTTGTGTTAAGTTAGATTTGATTGTTATATCCTATACCAAAATAATGGTGTATGAGTTCAGAATGTAATATTTGAACTATTTGATGCCTTTTACAATGGTGTAAGCATATTTCTCAATGGGAGAATATTTGAGCTCATGATTTTTCAATCCATGGTTCATAAAGGAAATGGGTGATTTAATGCCTTCATTACTATTTTGTACTAAACTTATTGAGTATGCTCAAATGCATAAAATAGTAGATGATGAAATCCTTGTTAAAATCAGGACATACCAAAGTTGATGCCCTAGAAATGAAAGTCTGAATTTCATCAAAGGATTCTTTCCCCTCGCTCTATTTAAAATTAACTTTTCCTTTCATCATACTAGCAATACGTTTAGTGAGTTCAACAAAGTTAGGGATGAACCTTCTTAATAACTTACCTTACCAAAAAAGGAATGAACACCTTGCTTACTTGTAGTAAGGGATAAATTTTGAATTGCTTGAACTCTCTCAGGATCAATTTTAGCTACTTATTTTGACACAAAATAGCCTAAAAGTTTTACCTCAATTACTCTGAATACATATTTCTTAGGATTCAATGAAATACCATGGGCCTGACATTAGTCAAAAACTTTCACCAAATGATCATAATGATCCTCACACTTTTTAGAAAAGATTTTGAGGTCATCTAAGTAAACAACTATGATTTTATTAATAAGATCATGGAAATCTAAATCATATCCCTCTGAAATGTGGTTCTAACATTGATAAGACCGAAGGGAATTCTCTTGAAGGTAAAAGTTCCCAAGGTGTCGTAAAGGTTGTTTTATGTTGATCTTTGATTGAAACCTCAACCTAATTGTATTCCAAAAAAACCATCAAGAATGAAAAGCATCTCTGACCCTATAACAGCTTGAAGTTTCTAATCCATAATTGGCAAGGGGTAATTGTCTTTTAGTGATGCTTGGTTCAAATTCCTAAAATCAACACAGATATGAATCTCACCATTCTTTTTATGAACCAACACAATATTGGCCACCCATGTAAAGTGTTGAATAGGGAAGATAATATATCAATCTAGCATATTTTGATTCTCAACATGAATGGTTGAATCAATCTTGGATTATAATTCCTCTACTTTTGATGATAAGGTGACATATTCAACTTCAGTGTACTGCTATGTTCATTTCTTTAGGCCTGAAAGGTTTTAGGTCATCATAGCTCCAAGAAAATACATATTTATATACCTTAAAGATATTAATGAATATATCTCTTTCTTCTTTGGAGCAACATTTGCCAAGGTTAACATACCTGAGCTCTTCATAAGTATCAATGTTGACCTGCTCATATCTAGAAGAGTCTAATATTTGATGTTGTGCTTTCCCTTTTATATATATATATATATATATACATATATATATATATATATATATATATATATATATATATATATCATGTTTGTCAAATAAATATTCAAGGAAAATTAATCCTTTTGATATTTTGTTACCTTTAAGCTAAATTACTCCTTTATTTCTTATAATATCTAAATTTTTAGATCCTCTCATGGTCTTGGTAAAAAAATTATCATCATCTTGACTCTCATTTTGTGGAGCATAGGATTCTTTGTAGGTAGATGTGCTTCTTTAAAAATATATATTCCTGAAATTATCTAATTTTTTTAAGAAATCAATTATTTGTTCATCACTGTTGAAAACTTATCAGTGTTCAATGTTATCAAGTACACTTGACCTAGACATGATTTCAATGGTGTATATCTCATGTTCAATTTTAGGGGGAAGAACCGTAAGTGATGTTGAAAAAGCATGCACATTAACCTTTGTATTATCTTCCCTTGGGACTAACATAATTGAAAAAGCATAAAAGCCTCAATACAATTCCAAACTCTACTACTATAATGACTCAAATGATCAATCTTTTCTTGATATTGATTTCTAACTTGTCTTATGATGAGTTCAACATCTCCCTTTGATTTAAGGTTTTGAATTCCTATTTCTTCAATTGTATGTAATCCATGAAATAAGACTTCATATTATACAGTGTTGTTGGTACATTCAAACTTAAATTTTTTTTAAAAAAAGGGAAATATTCCTTATTTGGTGAAATAAAGATAACACCTACCCTAGAACCTATTAATGAGAAGCTTCCATCAAACTCAAGCTTTCAAACATCATTAGAGTTGCTTCCCACTAGTTCTAGCATATATATCTCTACTTCAGACATCATCATGTAATTCTCCAAACATGCATCTTCATAGATAATATCAACCCTTGGGTCCTCAAACTTGCATATTAGAAGATTAGCTTTTGACTCAGATTCTAACTTATGCTTAATACTATTGATTTAAAATGTGGCGTATGATAGGTCTATCTAAATCTTGCCACTAACTCTTTATGAAAACTCCTTCCTAACAACATGCCATATATAGTTGGAATACCCACCACTAAAATTGTCATTTTAATCCTTTTATGTGGAAAGGAAGCTAGATCTACTTGTACATATTTGATCTAACAAACTAACGAGACTTGTTTTGTGTCCATGGAGAAACACTGATCAAGATTCTTCGTATAAGTAAGACCTAAAGCATGAGAAACCTTGGTAGGCATAACATTATCAGAAGATCTCGTATCAATAATGCAATTACTAAATTTGTAGCCTTTTAAGAAAAGAGATATGTAGAACAATTTATATTTATCAAAATGAGAAGTATCTAAAAGCATAATAGAGGTTGATGTTTTGGTGTTTGTGAGTGTAGCTAGAATCCCTTTAAAATTAGACTTTTTGTATTACCTATACCCCCTTCGATGAATAGGTACAAGCGATTCAGCCAATCTAAATTTGATCTCAAATATTTTACTTGAGACATTTGAATCTTAAACTTGTTGGCATGATCTAATATGTCAAATGAGGGAATGTGAGATGAAGATGTGGTGTCAAATCTCTCGACCATTGAAACCATCTTATTTTTCAAGTTTGTATTGGTCTTCTTACTTTATAAATTCTGAGTGTGAGATGAAATGGTTGCCTTAGCTTCTCGCTATGTTGTTTTCATTTGAAATGGAAGAGTGGAACCTCTATGGAGTATTGTATAGGTGAGTAACACCTTAGGATCATTATTACTTTTAATTTTCTCATTTTGGTTCACTTTATCAACATTTTGCTTCTTATTAGTATCTTCATTCTAAGATCTTGTAAACACAACATATGATTGACCATTCATATCTTCAACTATATCTTCATAGTCATCTCCATCACACTCATATTCTAATAAAATGTTACTAGAATAATCACCAGGCTCATCAATTTCATATTCCTAAAATCTTGGATCTTTTGTTTCAAGCTCATCTTCATCATAAACATAAATTTTATTTATTTCCAAAATAGCATTGACAAAGGGAGCCTCAATGGATAACCTTGGTTATAGAGTGGGTAACCTTGGCCAATAATTATTTGGTACATAACCTATCCTATGGATTTATTTTTGTGATGATGTCAACTATCTCTGAGGTAACTGCTTCTTTAAAGCAACAATATCATTTGCTAGTTTTTGAATCAACTGCTCAGTGGACCCATGACTTGAAGCTTAACCTCTTGATTTTTAAGAATCACTTTATAATTTTCTAATCATAACCATATCATTTTCAAATTTAACATCAAATATTTGTGTTTTCTCTAAGTCATGTAGTATATTTATTCTCAAGAAGAAACCAACATCTAGGAGTTGGGAATTGATGAAGAAATATTTTTGATTTTTTGTTGTAGGCTTAATTGCTTGTGGGATTTTATTCAATAACCTATTGAATTTATCCATGAAATGACACATGGGTTTATGAGCCTCATTTTTCATTTGAGTTAATTAAGCGAGTAAATATGTGCATCTTTAACTGGTTTTAAGTGACCTACAAATTTTAATTTCATAGTGTTCTAGTTGTTAATGGAAATTGCATCCAGATGATATAACCATGCAATAACTCCATCCATAAGAGTTTCATGAACAATCTTACCATGACATCTTCATGTTCAACCCCTAAAATCCCACATGTAGCAAAGAATGCAGCAATGTGTACATCTAGGTGTTATTTCCCATCACCAAAAAACTTAGGAAAGTTTTTACGTGAACCTCTTGGCAATTCATGCAACTACCCAAGAGCTAGTGGGTCAATGGCATTTCCCCATGGTACTGTCAGGATCTTGCTCCCCAATAAGAGCACATATGATTACTTCTTGTATTAGCAACTAAACATAGAATTTAACCAGAATGATAAGTAACTAGAAATATGAAACAACACAGGAATATGAGAGACAATACACAATTGTATTAATAATCACTCAGAAGAAAATATAATAAAGAAGATGCCACTTCTTCTTCCACCTCAAAGGCTCGCCACACCTCAAGACCTTCTTCCCTCTCTCTCTCGGTCCCAACAATCAACTCCAATATAAAATTGATGTTCACCTCCACCAGTCAGTAACAACGCTGCCAGTACACCAAGTACACATCCGTACTCCAAGTAGATATCCTGCTCTTTGCTGCTACCTACAAATCACTAGACCTTACTCACCATTGTAGATCTCCAAACGAATCCATGCTCACCTACTGACCAAGATCATACAAATACGAAGAACCCTTCTGATTCTCCAAACCAGCACCCACACTTGGTACTGCAGCACTAAGAGGAACACACCATTGCTCTCTTCTCTCAGAAGGAGCTTATTTAGCTCTCTTACTCTCTAGCACTCATTTACAATACAGCCCATGAGTCTATATATAGATCTCATGCTTACAATAATTAGACTATCCTAATTACAATAATTAGACACGCAACTCAAGACTATAATTAGCCTTTACATGCAAACTCTCAGTTTAACAAACTAACTGTCTGTGCAACGAATAGTTCTGGAACTGCCACAGGTGACCGACATCGGTCCCTATCTGCTTGGAGGTGACCGACGTCGGCCGACCTCCTACCGATGTCGGTTGTCTTCAGCTCACACCTGTCGATGTCGGTTGCCTTCTGCACTGCACTCCGCTGACGCCGGTCTCCTTGGAACTCAGCAACCTCCTCCATGTTTGCACCAATTGAAGCTTTTAGCTCCACATCCTAATAGGTACATCCATCCTTTAAAAAAAATTGAGTGACAATGGTTTCTAGAATAACAAGAACCTGACTCACCAAGGTACCTCCATGTTTTAGTTTTGACACTTTTGGACTTGTAGGCAAACTTACAAACTCTCTAACTTTTATTTTCTTCTTAGGATCAGTTGGAAACTAAGACATTATTTTAAATCAAAGAAAGTGTTAGAGATTCATTTAGCTTTGCCAGCCCTAGTGAAACATCTTTCTACCAGAATGGTAGAACAAATTCACTTCCTATATATATTTTTGATTTGCATGAGTTAACACAAAATACACCCCACAATGGATGCCAAAACCGTTGGCTAAAAAAAGTGTGAAGCACTTCAAAGTATGTGTCATAGTCAATAGTGTAACAAAATAGAGTCCCTCTTCTATTCATAGGGGAAGCTACCTTTGTTCAAAATAAAATAAAATAACAAACCTAACATATTCACAAATGTACATACTAAATTTGTTTGGATGTTTCATGTATGAGAAAGGAAATATAAGAAAGAAATTGAATTCTAGAGAATAGAAGGTATAGACTATGAAAGAGAGAATGAATGCAAATAAGTGAGCAAATACAAATTCCACTTATATATTAAGTTTGTTAACTTGAAATAAAATTACCATCAATTGAGAAATTTGTTAGAAATGAGTAAGAAAAACAATACTATGAATAAATGAACATAAGAACATTCATATACAACTAAATACAAGCTCAAAGTCCTGCAACACTTAGTTTTATTGATTTCTTTGAAAAAAACACAAAAAAAAATTCTCCTTTCTCCTATAAAAATTTCTCTTGAAAAAATTTATAAAAATTTGAAAACCATTTAAGAGGTATGCAAGCCTCCTACTTTTTAGGAATTCTTAACCCTAGATTGTAGGAAATAAACTCTAAATATAGAATTTGGTTGCACGTTTCAAGGTGCATGTTGACTCATTCAAAATGCATACAAAACTATAAAACCCCTTGAATCAAAATTCAACTCTCAACCTACAAAGAAGATTATGATAGAACATAGTCCCAAATTACAAGTCAGGGAGTCTTCTCTAATACATGTTCTTCATGTCCTTCTTCATCATCCACTATGAAAATTTATGATCACAAGGCTTGTTGTCATTTCTCTTCATATTCCTCAAACTTATGTAATATATTTTCCAACTTGTTATGATCTGGGCCTTTAGCATGTTGATAAGGAATCTTGGCCTCTTCTTGCATATTTATCATTTATTGAGGAATTCTTTTGAAATTCTTTAAATCCTTGCCTAACCTGTCAAATGAGTTTTTAAAGTGCACAACTCTCTGAATCAATTCATAACTGAATGTAGCAATAAGGATGGATTTTTGATTGAGAAATTGTTTGAAATATCTTTGCATACCTTCTACAGAAATTATTTTCCCTCCTTTGAATAATGGGTATGGTATTTTTTCAATTACTTTACTGATATCAAAAATGGGGTCAACTGCTAACATCCTTTATTCTTGAAATTTACACAAGGATTCTTATATAATCTTTACCCTGAATCTTGTTAACCCTAAAAAATCAAATTGTTCTAAGTCTTCTTTTATCAAGACTCCTTCACCAACCAAAATATCTTCATCTACTCTGGTTAGGGATTGCAACCATGGTATCCAATTCTTTAGTTTACCCAATTCTTCTCTATAGTCAGCATCTTTCTTATAAGTGTATTAACTTTTTTGTTCCATCACAAAGTAGAATTTGATGGTTGAGGTTATCATTTTGTTTCTTTGTTCCAACAACTTCTCAGACCATTCCTCAGTATCTCTCCCCATGTTCCCTATTCTCTCAACTACTCGAAGAGTCTTAGTATCCAGAGTATAATCTTGAAGTTGTGGTTACATTGAGATGATCATTCTTTGTATCACTGAAGTAAGTTGGTATACCTTGTATTTTAATTGATCCTTCAATGTTTTATCATGATCAACTCTTTCAATCAATGAACCAATGGTCATCTACACATCTTCCTTCAATCCTTCGTGAGTGGACTATTAAGTTGAAATTGTGAAATAAGATAATCTGTAGAGATGATCTCATCCTTTGAATTCTCTGGAAGGGGAACAATAACTTCAACATACCTCTCCCCTTGAATTCTATTTTTAAAATTGGAACAAACTTCTTCCTCTTTTTCACTATCTTTCTCAACTATTGGGATGCTCTGATATCTATTTATCCATACATGATATTGATTCAATCTACACCTATTCTTGAACAATAAGAGTTTGATCTATCACAAGCTCCATTCTCTCTTTTGTATGTAGAGGAGGTTTGAATTCTATTTCTAACGCTTATTGAGTGTATAACTACTCTTCTTCTTGAATAACAAGTAAATGTTCCACCATATTGGAAGAAGTTTATAATACCTCTGGGGCAGATATGCCTTCTTCAAGAATTGATTCAATGGTATCTTTTTAAATAACCTAAGGAGGAGTCTCTTGTATTTTATCAGAAGGGAGAGGCACTACTACTGCTAAGGGGGTTTCTTTGCGATCCAAAAATGGAGGATCTACATTCACAAACTACAACATAGTATTTGTAATCAACCCTTATGAATGAACTACCTTTCAGGTGTGTCATTGAACATGTTTGATATCCCAAGGGTACCCTTCCCACTAATTAACTTCTTGAGTTTGAAATTCAATGGCCTTTTTTATGGTTGAGGAGAGGTTCCTTTATCATAATAATGTATATTGCAGTACCTGAAGGTGTTGTTTGATCTTCTACATCCTTTTGCTTTATCAACTCAGGGGCAGGTATATCTATGGCTTTCAAAGGTGGAGGAAATATGGCATCTTTTACATCCATGCCTTTTCTCATGATCCATGAAAAATTTATTCTAAATTCTCCTTGAGTTTGAGTCTCTAATGATTTTACCTTCCGTTGACTTAAATCAACCCTAGGGATAGGTGACTTTTTGATGCCCTATGAAAATTATTTATTGTCTATCACTTCACCATTATCTTCAATATATATAATCATCAAGAATATCCACAATATTGAACTTTTTTTCTTGATCTAGCATGAAGTGGATATAGTCAAGAAGTTCAACTTCCCTTTGATCATCATAATCCATTCAAAATTCTTGATAATAGGGGATGTGTTTAAATGACCCACTCAAAGTGTGCTATGTAATTCCCCTTATATAAAATGAGGTAAATATATGAAGTGATTGGAGAGTGGCCCATACCATGTCTACTTCTACTGATTTAACCTTATATAGCATAGCACAAGTGTACCTGCTAATAGTCATTGGAAAATGAATGTTGATAGATTTATGTTTAAAAACCAAAGTTTTATGTGTCTTCATTAGTTATCTCAATAAATTCATGAGTGTCAATCTATCATCTATAAAAAACTTAGAAACATATAAGGGGTAGAATCATACTTGCATAACCTGATGTAGGAAAAGGTAGGGAACTCTATGAACCAACCACCCCATCTCGAGTTCTTTATAGAAGCACAACAAAGAAGCATTGATTATAATGCTCTACCTCAATAATTTGAATGAAAAAGTGAAGAAGATCATCATTGACATGACAAAAATGTTTAGCACTTTCAATTATTATCAATTAAGGATAATATTTGTATATCTGAAAGTCAGACATTAGACCTACTATGGATAAATAGTCTTAGAATATCCTCTGTGCAATAGTATATATGAGATATGACATCATATAGAAATTATGGTTGATGATTAATTCACACAACTATTTATTAATTTAATCACTAATTAATTTGACCCAATTGATATAATACTTGTTGGCATGAATAATTAGGATATATTAAAACTTCCACTCATTGTAATCACTTTTCGTAAGAATGCCCAGCACCTTATTTAGAAGAGTAAGAATGTAATTAATTTTGACCTTTAAACCTTGTAAATAAATCACCTTGGGAACCTTAAGACACTGAGGTTTCTAACTTAGCAATCCAATGTTTATTTAAGGATCAAAGACAATCATCTTTATCATTATCATGAAATTGTTGGGCTGATTTCAGAGTGATTTCCACAAAAACCTCATGGTTTGGTATCTTAAACATCTCTTCAATGTAATTAGGACCAAGTCTCAAGATAACTACTTCCTGAGGAGTGTGAAACTCTCCTATGTCTTTGTCATAGTGACTTTTCAGGTTTGTGACAATTTTTGGGCACTAGACAGAGACTATAAATGCCACGAATTGAGGGAGGTCATTGTCATAAATACTCTGTATCCAATCATTCTTGAAAGAGGCATTTATTCTCCTCCAAAAACCTTCCATGTTGATGTGTCCTAAGTTTATGTTAGTGACTTGGTCAATGTTATAATCAATGTTGGATGGGGAGAAACCCTTTAAAATTGGCACTTTATCTCGCTTGCTTTTTGCTTTCCTTTTTTCTTAGGTGTTCTAGACATTTGTCAACTACAATAGGGATGGGAGAATGGAGAATAAGTGGGCGGAGTGTGAATGGGAATGATAAAATGGTAAAAGAGAGACAGAGGGAAGGGAGATAGAAGTAGGATATTGTAGTGTAATCGTGAAGTTTTGATGCTGGGAAAGCAAGAAACTCTGATGTTGAAGTTATAAGGGTACATAATAGTCGACAAACCCTGATGAGGGGGAAGCTGGAAGCTCTGAAATCACAGGTTTGAGGGTGCATATTAGTTGATAAACCCCAATGTAGGGGAAGTTAAATACTCTAATGTTAGGGGTTTTAGGGTGCACAACATTTGATAAACCCTGATGCAAAGGTTCACAAGTTTTAGATGAAAAACTAGTGAGGAAAGAAAAATCAACAACCATGACAAGTGAAAGTGAAAACATAAATTGAGAACATAGTACCTACAGGGAAAAACATCAAAAACCCCACTTAAAAACCTAGATGCCTTGCCATGGAAAATCCTAAAAAAATCTTGAAGCAAACAACCTCCAATTACCAAAAGATGATGGAAATCCCTTCAGAGTGAAAAACATAGATCATGGAGATAAAAAAATCTGGTGATTGAATGATAAAAATGATAAAGAAGACTTTATTAAATAATACAAGGGAAAAAGACCCAAGACTCGACCCTCATTAATGAGGGTCGAGTTGGGAGTTTTTAGTTATTAAGCACGAGATATACTGAGAGGGGGGTGAATTAGTATATCATATATCTTATAAAACTTGCCTCTAACCAAATTTCACTTAATCAAACATTCAAGATATGAAATAAAACTCAAATAATAAACACCACACAAGATAGAGAGAGACACCAGATATAACGTGGAAACTCAATGTGGGAAAAACCACGGAGAACAATCTCAAGTATATGAATGAGCACAAACCCAAACAATATTCGTAAGCCAAGCTTGCAGGAGCACCATACCCCTTTGCCGAGCATGACTCCAGCTACTATTCGTGAGCACCAACCCACAGAAGCACCACACCCCTTTGTGTATACCACACACCTATCTCTCAATGTTGTTATCTCAACAAATGATAGATCAATACAACATCTCTTTCTTCTTTCTCACCTTTTCTCTTCTAAGCTAGATATATCAAATACAAATCATATTCATCGCTCTTCTAAGCTAGATATTACAATATCAAATCAACCTCTATCTCTCATGTTTACAAATGGCTTCTCAAGCCTTTATTTATAGCTTTCCAAATGACCTTTGGCCTTCTCCCTTTGTGACCCTTCAATCCTCATGGAAAATGGCACCAATCTTGGATGACCCTTCATATTCAAGCCTTTGAAAAGTCATGTGGTGACCCTTCATGACCAAAAACGTCCTTCCCACTTTTGTCCTTATCTTTGGTGACTTTTCGTATTCCTCAAAGTGTCCTTTCATGAGAAATTGCACCCTTACTCTTTTGTCTTCACTTGGTGACTCTTGGTATTCCCCAAGATGACTCTTCATGGAAAAATGCATTCCATCCTTCTTTTGTCTTTACCCCATGGCTCTTTGAGTTCTCCATGGGCCCTTCTTTTGTCTCATATGCAACCAAATATATATATTCATTAATATTAAATAAATATTAACTCATATTAGCCAAGATATATTTATTACAAACAACATTAAATGCAATGGGGCTTTTATCACCAATAATGTTAGACCTTTGACATCAATGACAATATTTCCAACACTAGCTGCATTATATTCATTGAAGCCTAACGACTGCATTGCAGTCTAGGAACCTCGATGTTGGAAAACAAGAAAATAACTAAGTCTTTTAACAAAATAATGTTTCCCGCCCTC
Organism: Torreya grandis; assembly: GCA_037957365.1. NCBI lineage: Eukaryota > Viridiplantae > Streptophyta > Pinopsida > Cupressales > Taxaceae > Torreya > Torreya grandis. Next base: position 2,643,643 of record JARHVA010000499.1, on the reverse strand, counting down.
TATGATTTTCATTTAATTTTCATGTAATTTTAAATGGGTTACCCCAAATTTCACAAGTTGGTGAAATTTGGGGGACAACAAGGTTGCAGTTGCTTAGTGCATGTGTGAAGGATTTCTTCAGGCTTCAGGCTTCATAATGACTTGGTCTTTTTCATCCAAATTAGGTAACTTAGTATGAGTAGAATCTATGTTCAATTTCATTCTTTAGGAAATAGACTTGGAATATCAAATTTATGTGAGTAAACAGGAAAAATTCTAGCTTATAGGCCACACTACCAATTTTTTTGCAAGATCTGATAAGGGCCATAATCCTTACATGATAGTTTGTTATCCTTTTTTTGTTGTGTTAGAGATATCTGCTTATATGGTTACAAACCCAAAGACCCAATCACCTATGTCAAATTGTCACTCACTACAGTGTTGATCTACTTGTTTCACTTTATTATGTGCCACTAATAAATTCTCTTGCAAATTAGCAAGTACCTCTTATTGATGGTGAATGTGTTCCTCAACATCTCTAACCTTGGGATGCACCTTCAAGGCTGAATTGATGGATGGGGGTTGATATTCATGTAATTCCACAAAGGGAGACATTTTTGAAGAAGTGTGAAAATAAGTGGTATACCACCATTCGGCAAGTGGCAACCAAAGAACCGATTTGTCTTATTTGTTGGAAATGAAACAAAAAAGATACCCTTCTAGACATTTGTTGACTACCTTTGTTTATCTATCAGACTGGGGATGATAGGATGAGTTATGAGCCAACTGGATGCCCAAACATGCAAATAATTTAGTCTAAAAATTACTAGTAAATATGGGATCTTGATCATGTACAATGATCTTTAGAATACCATGCAATTTTTGAACTGTATTGAGAAAAATAAAAGTTATTATACTAGCAATAAATGGATGTAATAAGGAACAAAAATAAGCATACTTGGTGAGTCAATCCATAATTACTATGATAACATTTTTACTCTCAGACCATGGTAACCCAATAATGAAATCCATGGAAACCTCCTCTCACCTGTGGCTATGGATGGATAAAGACTACAAAAGACCTAGGGTCTTAATGGTTTCACCTTTGTTCTATTGAAATACCATGCATTCAGCGACATATTTATGGACATCCCCCTTGAGTCCTTCCAAAAATAAATCTTTATTGATTCTATGATATGTTTTTAAAAACCTGAATGACCTACTAGAAATGCCTAAAGTTCCTAATGGATTTTATGTTTGAGGAGAGAATGCTTACAGAAGTATAATCGATCTTTATACCATAATGTGTTCCCGTTTCATGCAAATTTTCTAGACCCCCCAGAACCAAGCTAAAGATTTTGAATCAAATATTGGGTATCCTTGTCATTTTCGTATTCTAATCTTGTTTCTTCTAGTCAATCTGTCTGCCAAATGGACATTGTGCATAACAATGTCTCAATTGATTCATCCTATTTGGATAGTATATATGCCATGACATTCTCTCTTCCTTTCTTATATATTATTTCAAAATCTTATCCTAACATTTTAGTCACCCATTTTTTTGTTCTTCTAATGACAATCGTTGTTCCAAAAAATATTTGAGGCTATCATGATCAGTGTTTACCTTAAAGTGTCAACCCATTAGATAAGGTCTTCATTGTTTAATTACATGCAGAATAGCCATCATCTCTTTCTCATATATTGACTTGAGTTTTCTTTCCTTTCAATTGACAACTCTCAAATGCAAGTGGTATGTCTTATTGTATGAGTACATCCCCTATGTCATAACCTAATGCATCACATTCAACAACAAAAGTTTCAAAAAAAATATCGATGGCTAAAACTAGAACACCTTGGTAATTGTTTTATTCCATTGGAATGAGCCTTTCTTCAACAAAGATGTGGGTGGTGTTCTGATGCTACCATAATTTTTGACAAACATGCAATAGTAACATGTTATCTCTAGAAATCCCCAAAGGTTCTTGAAGGGCCTGGACACTTTTCACTTCATCATCACTTAGATCTTTTTAGGATCAACTTTCACACCTTCACGTGAAACAATATGACCCAAGTACTCCACCTATCTAACATAAAAATCATATTTAGAAGGTTTGTCACACATATGATGTTCTAAAACTAAAATTACATATTTCATATGCTTCAAATGGTCTTCCCAATTTTTATTGTAAATAAGGATGTCATCAATAAACACCAACATAAACTTTATTTGAAATTGCTTAAAAATAGTATTCATTAAAATCTGAAATGTAGATATTGCATTTATGAGACCAAAAGGCACGGCCATAGACTCATTATGACCATGAGTTCTGAAAGTTGCTTTTGGTATGTCATCTTCGTAGATTCGAATATGATGATACATAGAGTGAAGATCTAATTTGGTAAAATAAATAACACCATGCAATTCATCTAGAAAATCATCAATTATTAGGATAGAAAACTTATCTTTAATGGTGTACTTGTTGAGTTTTTTATAATTTGAGCACATCCTACAAGTGTCATCCTTCTTATGCACCATGACTACTAAGGAAGAATATTCACTTTGGATGTGTCTTATAGTTCCTACCTATGGCATCTTATATACCATATTTTCAATTTTACTCTTATAGGCATAGGGATAAATGTAAGTTCTAATGTTGGGTGGTGTACTACTTGGAAGTATTTTGATGGCATGACCATGCATTATACTTGGTGGAAGTCCTTTTGGCATGGAACCAAAAATAACAAAATGATCATTTAACACTATTTATTAATCAAGATGGGTAGACTCCTTGGTTGAACTTCTATGGAAAATAATCATGCAGCAAATCCTTCAGAACCTTTTATGAGCTTCTTTGTCATCTAGTGAGAAATAACCAATTGTTGAGATTTACCCTATAAACCACGTAATTCAAATGTCTCACATTCTAAATGAAAGTGCATGACCAGTTACTGAAAATTCATCTAAATTGTGCCCAAAGTGGTGAGCCATTGTACTCTCAAAACAATGTCAGCCTCGCTCATGGGAATAGCAAACATAAGAGAATATAAAAGGTAGTTTCCCATAGCAAGTTTAATACTATGGTATTTGTTAAAATAGTGGATGGTTCCACTATTTGCAATCATGACCTAAAATTATAGAGATTAGTAAATGAAACAGTTCAAATGAGTAGTCAACTTATTATTGGTGAAGTTGTTCTTCATCATCTAATGAGGATTAACTAATTATGGAGATTTAACCTATAAATTATATAGTTCAAATGTTCCACCTTCTGAATGAAAGCACATGAATAGTTCCTAAAAATTCATCTAAATTATGCCCAAAATGGTGAGCCATGCACTCTCAAAACAATGTTAGCATAACCCATGGGAATAACAAGCATAGGAAAATATAATAGGTAGTTTCCATAACAAGCTTAATACGATATCATTTTCCAGAATAGTGGAGTGTACCACCATCTACAATCATGATATAAAATTATAGAGTTGAGTAAATAAAATAGTTCAAACAAGTACTCAACTTACTATTGATGAAGTTATGTGTACTCCCAGAGTCAATCAACACAATCACATTCTATTTCTTGAGGAAGCACACCACCTTAAGAGTTTGAGGTGTATTAATACGTAAAAGTGTATGATATAAATAGTAGGTTGAGAATCTTCAGATTTATCCTTGAGTTCTTCCAGACCTGCATATGAGGCCTCATCATCTTCTTCATCCTCATTGGCACCTTCAATGTAAAATAACTTGTTTTCAACACATATATGTCCTTCGCTCTATTTTTTATCACAACCAAAACATAACCCTTTTGCACACTTCTCTACAATTTGCTAAGAGGCCAATCTTGTAGGCTGAGGAAATGATGGGGCCAAGAAATTATGTTCGTAAACATCAGTGAAAGGTCTCCATTTGACTAGATATTTTTCCTCCACCATGCGTAACATTAGTATGGCTTCAAATATTGATCTGAAACTAAACATACAAACCTTACTTTGGATGATATCTTTGAGGCCACCCAAGAACATATCAATCAAATTTGTCTCAATGATGTCATCCAAACATAAGGAGAGATTTTGGAATCGATGAATATAATATTTCACAGTCCCTATTTGACGTAATTTGACTTGTTGATTGAAATAGTTTTCTGCGACATTATTGCGATAGTGGAGCCGTAACTCATAAAATACATACCAAGTAAGTTGAAGACCCTTATTTTTCTTTTGAGCACACAACATCTATACCAAATGAATTGCTCAAGGTCTAAATACAAAGAGGCCATGACCATGTTTTTCTCACATGGAGTCTGATGTAGATCAAATAAATTTTTGATGTGATTAATCCAAGTGAGTGGATCCTTACGATCAAACTAGCGTAACTCCACTTATGGAAATAACTACTTCAGACCAAGATTGGAGGTGTGATTTGTAGACACCTAAATCTGGCCACCAATAACCTCTAATCAAGATTTTGGCCAATTTCCACCTTAAATGCACAATTTGGCCTAAAAACACTAAAACATACTAAATGATGTGAAACTGACATATTCAAGTGCCTATTTTGGCTAGGGTATCACTAAATGGGGTAATGCAATTTATGGGCCAGCTAACTTTGAATAGATCATTTCGAGTCAAAATGTTAATTATACACTTAGGTGCTCTAGATTGCTCTTTCCTATCAAATCTCTTGCACAACACGCGTGCCTTCATTATTTGTTGTTGGTAACATCTTAAATGGAAATAGGGATCCAACACATCTGACATCACCTTCCAATTCCAATCCAATTGAATTTTAGACTAATAACAAGGCATTCTAATCAATTCAAGTAATTTTTGCACAAAGTGCTTAATCATGCTTAAGAGCTAATTAATCCAAATCAAGGCCTAATTAAGAATTTCCTGAAAACTTATTAAAACTTATTTTTAGAAATGAATATTGAATATCTACATCATCAGGTGGCCTCATTTCTTGGAAAGAATCCCTAGGCCATAATGCCACAAATATCAAGATTCATGCCTCACCAAAGCCCTCCATGCCTCTTAATTTCTCCTTTATACCAAATATTCATGAGCTTATTTATCAATTTTAATTTTAAAATTGAATTAATCCTCAACCACACATTTCAATCTCAGGATGGATGGTTCAGGTTGATTCTAGACATTCCCAAAAATCTATAAATACAGAGGCTATAAACATCATTTCTAAGACTTGATCATGCAAAGTTATAATGCACAAATGGTTCCAAACACTTCAAAAAACTAGTGTTACCATGCCAAATTGATTCCAAGCCAAGCCAAGCCACAAGCCAAAGGTGTCAAAGAGAGATGGAGGTAGCCAAGCTTCCATTGCCAAGGACTTCATGAGCACAAGCCGAGAAAACCACTACAACAAATATTTTGGAGCATCTAAGGAAGTTAAAAGAAAGTTTCTTTTGCATTTTAGTTTTATATTTTATTCATGTTTTTAAATTAAGCTCTCCCTAGTGTCTAGGCCTAGAGATGTTATGCTAGTTAGTGTGTTCCTTTCATGTTGTTTTTATTTTAGAACTAACACCATACTAACCATCATCTCTTGAATCAATTTTTTAGATCACATAATGGCACGCTCGGTGGGACTAGACACATCTCACATATGAAGAAGATCAAATTTCAGCTTTAAAATTTTTATTTAGACCCTTAAAACTCTTGCAAATTGATTTTCTAACTTTATTTTACCATTTTTGTTTGCCACAATTTTACATAGTAATCGACGTCAGTTAGTAAGACTGACATCAATTGTATAGATTAAACAATGTTGGTTAGCAAAACTAACATCGGTTGTATACATGTCATCAGTCACATTGATATAATTGATGTCAATTAAATAACTGACATCAATTAGAAAATGTAACCATCGTCAATATATAAACCGACATCGGTCACTATGTTTTTCTTAAAACACAAATCCAAGAGCTCTTTTTCTAAAGTTCATTGTTTCAAACCAAAAAGAGCTTCAAATCTAAAAGACGTGCAAACATTTTAGTTGTAGGACCAAGCTTGACATTTGCTAAAAACATGTTTAGATCACATTTTGCATACTTAAAAATCAATTAGGAACTTTGTTTTGGTGTTTAATGAAAAATTTAGATGCATAAATGAATGTTTTTAAAGTTCACAATTTTAAAACCAAAGGTTCAAATGAAGACCACCAAATCTTTCACTTGAGCTTAAAATTGAACATACTTATCAATTCATGTTTTCAAAGGTTGTTTAATTAGATTTTGTTTTGCAAAAAGATGAATGTTACATGTATGCTCTTCCATTTTTCCCCTTTAGGGAACCCTTGAAATCAAAAGTGGAATTCCTATTGCAAATAGATTAGTCTAAGGCTTAGAAAGAATGTCATTTAAAGCACTCCTTAAAAACTCGTCAAAGTTTGGGTGACCTTGAAAAAAATCCTAAAGTCTTTCTATTTCATGTTTTCTTTATGTTTTATACAAAATTGGCTTGTGAGGGGGACTTTATCACCTCCCATGAGTTCTTTAGGGAAGCTTTGACCCAGGGTTTCATCTCTCAGCATTGACTTCATTTGGCTCCTAATTGGAGTTGCACATGGAACGTAGTGGCACTTTGGACATCGCATTACACTGAGCGAACAGTAGGATGTAGTGGTTACAAAAATAACTAGACCTTTTTGCAACAAGCCAAGTGATACGAACCCAAAATCCATGCTTTTATTTTACATTGTTTAGCATGAAAGTCATTGTGTAATTTATTCCTCTAGATTATTCGAAAACTTGTTAGATCTTAGACAAATCCCCACTTGTCGCAGAAATATTGTTGGTGCAAGGTGCACCTCAAGGTCCATGTCGTAGTATTGTCATTTGAAAGAAGGGGGTGTAAAAAGTCTACTATATAATGCATATTTACTTTTAGATGAACACTTAAAATCCTTTTAAATAATGTATATTGACTGATTCTAACAATACCAAGCAACCTTGTCAATTTAGGATCTAAGAGCAATTAATTAGTTAGTCGTGTCCTAGATTAAAGTCTTGTTTGAAGTCAAAACTTGGTGTAAATAAATGATCCAAACCAAACACATGGTCCTCATTTTCCTTTGAACAAAGAGGCATTATGTTGCCCGCGTGAGATTATCAATTTGCCTTATTTAAATTTCATCAAAAGCTTCAGAGTCATATCATCCATTTTGACACAGTTATGATGCCCAATTGAGTCTAGACCTTTACCAAAGTTGTTTTAAGTCCTTCACTTATAATCTAAATTTGGAATTGCACCTTTACAAGTAGGGTTGATGTGTTAAGTGGGTTCGCCATTTGCACTAAACTTGAAGGAACTTATGTTTACTTTCCAATTTGGGTTGAAGGTTATTTAAGACTCATAATCATTGTCATCACTTGATAGATTTAAGCCATTTTGTGCTAAACACTTGCACTTTGAGTCTATGCACCACAACATTTTGAGTCAAAAAAAGTAGTGTTATGCTGTCAAAATTGTGAGAAATTATCTTTGCCTTAGAGAGTTTTTGAAACAAACTTTTTTATCACACTTGTTAGGTAGGATAGCATCATTATGTTGCCCAAAACATTTCAAATATTGTTTCATAGACCCTTGTGCATAGAGTTCAAATTTGTTACTACATTTTCAGACAATTTGAGTGTACTTTTGTGATCTTTTATCTAAAGCACAGTTATACCATTCAGTTTTGTCTAAAAGCTTGTTTGTCAAAGAAACCAAGTTTTATACCATTTTTTGTGAGAAAATAAACTATTTCTAAAGTGCCTTTTGTTTCATACCTTATACCTAGTTGATCAAGTTCATGTCCAAAAATAAAATTTCTAGTGTTAGTTAGAAGTGTTTCAAATTTGTTAGATTAAAAATTTTATCTATTTCAAAGTCTAGCTTTTGACATTGTTTGGCCAAGAGTCCTAGTGCATACCTTGTTTGAGCCTAGCTTTTGATGCCACATTTGACCAAAAGACCTAACAACTTTTAAATTCTTAGATTAGACTGATTTGAAACACTTCGACCTTAGATTTTGGCATTCGATTTTTGATCCATTTACTTAATTATCTTTGTGTGAACAGTGAAATGTTAGATACTTCATGTTATCTTGTTTCCTCACAAATCTTTGCATAAACCTTTTGATCTTTTTGACGAATCTAGACCTAGTTGAAACATCATTTGTTTTAGATTATGTCATTTTTAGAGTTTATATAACTCTTTGACCTTTTATCACAAAGCATTGACTATGGATCCCAACATATATTCCTACACTCGTAATGGACTCATGTACAATCAAGGGATTAGTAATGTGGTGATACAAGAATAAATGGTGCAAGACCTCTATGCGGATAATATTGCTTATGAGATGTATTTTTATCCCTCTTATAATACTCAATCAGGGGCACAAAGCCAAGATCTATTAGCTAATATATGGTTAACACCCCACCTTATTCAGAATAGGACCAAGAACAAACCATACAATACCTGGCTACAATACCTACAGTAGACAAGCCAGTTCTTCAATAGCCATATTCTACTAATACGGCTTCCACATATGATCCATTTTGTTTGAGAAACATTTGTTAGAGAAAAAATATGAGATTTCGGTTAGAGCCATAGAAGTAGGGGCCAAGTCTCTAGCAGACTTCTCCCATGAAAATTTACCAAGTCTAGTAAGAGTGCCCCACAATATCATTTACGATCAACAAGATTCTTCTAGCAATCCTATGGCTTTATTCCAAACAACATACCAATACCCTAATATATCTAATCATGGAAAAAGCATCATGGAAGATCACTTTAACCAAATATAGATAGCATATCAAACCTACCTGAATCTAGCACATGATTTCAATCAGATGAACATGGTGAGTAAGCTTCTTATTGACCTAGTCCCTTCAATAGGAGTGTTGATAGAGTTAAGTGGACAAGATAATTCGAGTTTTGACCCATTCGTATAAATTAATTTGATAGATAACTTCATGCATATGCTCGTTATTGAAGAAGTATCTTCGGTCTCTACATAGAATAGTGAGCCAAACGTAGTGGACAATGTGTAAACAACATCCAATCTCGATCAAAGTGGTACTAATGTATAAAAAAATATCCAACATGTGCCTATAGTTAATCCCATGAGTAGGTCATCATACCAAGGAATAGGGGTTTTTACACCCCAACCTCAACTGACTATTTCCTCAAGTGTACAACCTACAAGATTAGATAATCAAACAATGGCCAATGTCACACCTTAATGACAGAATGTGATGAACCCTACTCCTCAACAAGTAACAAGTAGTATTCCACAATAGTAGACACAATCTAGTGTATCAATGTAATAGAGGATAAATATATTACCACCTCAATCAGGGGCAAATTATGTTTCACCTTGTCAGGTAATGATGAACATATCTCTTCAATCGCAAACTAATATTCCAATTCAAAACCAAGCAATGACTAGTCAATAACATGCAAATATTGGCCAATGACAGATGCCAAATCTGCAACCTACTTTTACTTCTTCACAGGGATTAATGCAACAAGGACATCCCCATGTTTCTCAAGTACATACTAGACAATTGTTTGTTCAAAATGTGCCACAAATTCAGAGGCAGGGTCTTGGTCTATAAGTTCCCACTCCACATCAAGGTTTGATTAGTCGGTAGCATGTCCCTTTTCAACCACAACAGGGACAGTCTAGTTATATCCTTCCATCCCAACAACAAAATCCTTCAAGTCAAACCTTTATCACCAACCCAAACCAGAATATCACGTAACCAAATATGCAATTTCATGCACATCCTAATCCAAGTATGTGTATTCCTGGTCCATTTCCAAACCAAACCAATGTACCCCAACAGGTATCTCCATCATACCTTGATCAATTTGTCCCACTTGTGACCTCTCAACCATCTACCCAAGCCAATATTTTCTCTCAGATCAATATTCCTTTTAGTTTTCTATCCCAATAATTACAATAGATGAAGGATGCAATTGTTGCTATTCAGGTTGAGAAACAGACTAAAAAGTTTAAATTGGATGACATGTGTTCCTACCCATTCAACATAGAGTATTTACAGATACCATTCCCTTCAAGATATAAACCACCAAAATTCAATAAATACAAAAGGAAAGGTGACCCTAAGGTCTATTTGATCAAATTCTTTGTCGCATGTCAACCAGTGGCATATAGTGACATATACCTTTTTTTTTTGTTTCCAAGGAGTTTGGCTAGACAAGCCTTAGAGTGGTTTTTGAAGTTGTCCAAAAATTCAGTAACAGATTTTGATGATCTTTTTGATAAGTTTGTGCAACACTTTTTCTATAAGCTCGAGCATGAGATTTTATTAGTGGACTTAACGCAAGCAAAGAAAAAAGTTGGTAAGATTTTTGCCAGTTATTTATAGTGATGGAGAGCTCTTATAAGTCATTTCACTCATAGTTTACTAGATAAACAATTAGCCATTGTATTTACTAAAAATTTGCATAGTGAGATAGCTTATCATTTAGAACTACAATGTGCACATACATTCAAAGAGATCATTGATAAAGGTTTGTTGATCGAGTGGGCGCTCATTAATAAAGGAGTTATCAACTTTAATTCAATTAATAAAAAATAAAAATATCAATCAGTAAAATGGCCAATATCAACATCTTATTCAAGCGTAAGTATCATAACCGACAAAGGCCAATAACCAAGAAAGACTGAAGAAATTCAACTATAATAAAAATATTGTGGGAAATAAAGTAACTAAATCCCATCATGTCCAAATGGTGTAAACATCATCTATACCACCTTTTTAACTTAATCCTACCCAACAACCTCTCCAACCAATACCAAAAGCACAACAAACAAGACCTGCACAACAAATATAGCATAATGCCTTTACCATTACAAACCTCTCCTCTTAGGAGAACCGTGCTTGCATGTCATGTCTTTAGTGACCTAGGAGAACCTATTAAGTCTATATTTCACAAGCTTGTTGCCACTAATCTGATTAGTTGGCCTATACCAAAGCATTATCCGTAAGGCATTCCTTATCCTGATTGGTATCATGAAAATGAATTATGTGACTATCACCGGGTCAACAAACATAATCTATGAACATGTGTCTAAATCAAGCATTTAATTGAGAATATGTTGGAGAATGGGGAGATAACATTGGATAATGGTGCTTCCACTTCCAATCAAACTTTTGAGATTTATCAAAACTCAAATTTTTGACATAACAATCAATAATAATAAAATAATCAGTAACAACAACAATGGCCAGTGCAATAGCAAAATCAATAGTATCAAAATCATAGGCCAAACCAGTAGAATCAACATCAAAACTGACAACAATAGAATAATGGATAAAACTAAGGTCAAAATGGTAACAACCAATAAATCTACCATGTAGTCACGCATGACTACAATAGAGTTGTAGGTCATATTACAGGGGGTAGCATTAATACCATCTTCATTAATCCTAGACCAAGCACTAATCAGTCTAGACCATTGCTAAACAACAACATCTAATCAAATTACATGGATAATCCTTCTTTGATCTGGGAGTTCATACAGGTAAACTAGAAAACTAGGACTTCCCTTTTTAGACCTTATATCAACAACTCATCATTCCCACATGACCACATGTGAGTGCACCAGTAACTGAGACTTATCATATCTGGTCCCACACGATTCTCAATATTTGTTAGCAATAATGGTCCAGTACTTAATCTCGATTATGCAATCACAACTCAGAGGTTGAATATTACTATCCCAGGCCCACAACTATCTGCCACTTTGCCTATCATCCAACCAATTGTTCAGCCTCGAAATAAACCATTCACTCCTGACCAAGACAAAGTTTGATATTGTGAAATAATTATAAAAGACACTAGCACAAATTTCTATTTATAATTTGCTATGAATGTCAATAATCCACAAGAGCATCTTGAATGAGTTTTTGAGCCAATCCACTATTGCTAGTGACATATCCCCTAATAAATTTCAAGTTTTGGTTGGACACCTAGCTCTAGCCCAACAAGTCACATTCAACCAAAGCGATATCTCTTCCCTTGGCCCGCTCTAGAATAATCCATTATACATAGAAGTTTATATAAGACAGCATAAAGTGAAATATGTCCTTAAAGACAATGGATCCAGCCTCAACATAGTGTCTCTAAAGCTCATCAAGCTTCTTGGGTACACAATGGCAGATCTCCAATTAAAAACAATAACTATCAAAGCCTATGATAATTAGGAAAGAGAATCATAAGGCACCATTAGTTTGTTAGTTATCATTGAGCCTTTGACCCATGATACACTTTACCATGTGCTTGATCTTGAGTTATCATACAATATACTTCTCAGCAAGCCTTGGTTACATGAGATTCATGCAGTCCCATCAACGCTGCACCAATGTATCAAGTTTTTCCACTCAGGGATGGAAGTGAATATTCCAAGATATTTACACCCATATGAACATTACAAGTATCTTTAGGTCAAATTTCAAAGCTATAATTATTAGTATGATATGAATCCAAGTTCCAAGCAAGATAAAAGAAAGCTTATACTTATTGATCCTTCACCAGATAATTACATAGATCCTAATACCTTGGATTCCATCTCTTGAAGCTTCTAATCATTTCACTATTTCAGATAATGGATAGGGAGAGTATGTGACCCATTATACATTTCATATTGCCAATCTTCCTCAAAATCCGAAAACCTTTAGACAACCTAAAGTCACCCCACATATGCATTAACAACAAAAGAACAAAGATAAGAGACCTGTCACATTTGTACCAACATCTAGCCTAGAACCTGACCCTCTTGAAAGGGACAAATCATGGTTATACAATGACAACCAAACTAATTATTATAAAAGTGCAAAGTATCATATTCCCAATAGGATCATGAAGCATCACAATTATGAAGGAAGAGGCCTCAGATCGAATCAACAAGGAACCATCGAGCCAATTTATATGACTAAGTATGAAAGACTTTATGAACTAAGATTTAAATTGCCTAGGGTCGACCCCACATATCTTATTCAAACTTTATCACCAGCGACTAGTGATGATGATGCCGACAATGAAGTAGAGTCTGATCATAACCTCACCTTCGATGACCTAGTTGAAACCAACTTGTTTGATAACAATGTCATTTTTACCCTTACCCTGACCATTCATCGCAATCCATACCATTATATTATCCCAAACTGATAGATTGGGACCAACAAGAATACAGTCTGTCGATTGATGAGTTCTAAAATGATAAGACATTATGTGACTTTTTAGGCCTTAGAGACAACGTTCTGTTGGGAGATCACAAATCAAGATTCTCAATCACATTGAATCTTGTAGTCTATTTTGGAGAGCGAGTGAACACCTTTATCCAAAAATAAATAAGTAAAACATTGAGGTCCCAAAGTGAAAACCTCTTTGAGGTGCTTTCTGACCAAGGAAAAAGTAAAGATAAAGGCCAGTCTAGTGGTGAAAATTTATTTCAGATGCCATTAGATGGGGATGTTTATTCTTCTTCGAATTTAGACCAGGAGACCACCAACAATGAACTTGTCTAAGATCTAAGTTCAGCTTTGAGAAATAACAAGTATTTGATCAAATTCTTCGAGAATATTTAACTATTTTTGTCACATGGCCAGATCTCTCATTAAGAGACTCATATTCATCATGCCTAGGAGAAGTTGAAAAGAAAGTCTTAACAGAAGATCCTGACATAATTCAAAAATTCAAGTCATTTCCTACTATCCTAAAAGATGGTTTGATCCTTCGAGTCGAAGATACAACAAAGGTAAATATCAGGACTCCATCAAACCTGAAATGGATAAAATTAGGTGCATCCCTCACTGAGGAGGAACATGACGTCTTTACATCTCTATTGAGAGAATTTGTAGATATCTTTGCATGGGCCTATTTTAACATGCCAGGTTTAGACCCTGCCTTGGTTTTGTACCACCTCATGGTTAATCCTGACGCTAAATTGATAAAACAAAAATTACATAAGATGCATCCTCGCATTGTTGTATTGATAAAAAAAGAGTTGGAAAAAATCTTAGTAGTAAGATGTATCTGATTCATTGACTACTTAGAATGGATCTCTAATGTGATCCCTGTTAGTAAAAAGCTTGAAAAGATCAAAATTTGTACTAATTTTTGAGACATCAACAAAGCTTGTCCTAAAGATGATTTTTCCTTACCTAATATCGATATGATCGTCGAATCCACGGTAGGCTACGAAATGCTTTCACTCATGGATGGCTTTTCAGGATACAACCAGATCAAAATAGCACCAGAAGACCAACATAAAACAACATTCACCACTCCATGGGGAACATTTTGTTATCAGGTAATACCATTTGGCCTTAAGATGTTGGAGCTACATATCAAAGGGCCATGATTGTCATATTTCATGATTTGATGCATGATATTATGGAAGACTATGTCGATGACATATTAAGAAAATCAAAAACTCGGGCCAACCATCCAACAATGTTGCATAAGATATTTGAAAGATTACGGGAGTACAAAGTCAGAATCAATCCAAAGAAATGTGTGTTCAGTGTAACTTCAGATAAATTACTTGGCTTTATCGTGTCTCATAGAGGTATTGAAGTCAATCTGACTAAATACCATGCTATAACCGAGATGCCGTCACCAACCATTTTAAACCAACTCTGTAGTTTGCAGGGTAAGATCTAGTCAATCTAATGCTTCGTCTCTCAGTTAGTAGACAAGTGCCATCAATTTGCACACCTTTTAAAGAAAGGAGTTACATTTCACTAAGATGATTACTACCAAACAACTCTTCAACAACTCAAAGATTAATCTTGTTACTGTACTTGTTTTATTACCTCTTATGTTAGGAAAGCCATTCTTGTTATATCTATCAGCTATCGACCATGCTTTGGGGGCACTCTTAGCTCAACATGATGATAATGGAAAAGAACATGCCATATACTACTTAAGTCGTACCTTGGTTATATATGAACATAACTATGCACCTATTGAAAAAACTTGTCTAACCATGGTTTTCACAGCTCAAAAATTGTATCATTGCATGTTGAATAATAATAACATGGTCATTTTCAAAGTATATTTGTTCAAGTATCTACTATCTAAAATAGCTTTGCAAGTTAGAATGGCTAAATAGATCATGCTTCTTAGTGTGTTTGACATAGAGTATGTCAATCAGAAGGCAATCAAGGGACAAATTCTTGTAGATCAACTTACTAAAGCACCTCTCATAGATGCACAGTGACTCACATTTCAATTTTTTGATGAATCCATAATGATCGTCATTGACACACCCCTTGAGGAGCAGCCTTGGAAGCTATATTTTGATGGTTCATTACTACACATGGATCGGAGGCAGGCCTATTGTTTATTACACCACAGGGGGATCTAATCCTTAAATCATTCAGAATCAATTTTCTTTGTACAAACAACATGACTGAGTATGAAGCACTTGTTGCAAGACTTCGACAAGCAATGCATTGAAATATATCTCATCTCCAAGTTTATGGTGATTCTCAGTTAATCATCAATCAGGTCACATATCATTTTCAGACCAAAGATGACAAGTTGGTTCCATATAAAGCCATGGTTGACACTCTTAAACAACAAATTTCTAACATTAAATTTGAGCACATAACAAGGGCTAGTAACAAAACTGCAGATGTCATGGTTACTATTGGCTCTCTGATTCGATAAATAGATAAAGCTAGAGAGTATCAATTTTTCATCAAAAATTTGTCAGCACCAGCTCATGAACCTTCAACCGTTGCCAAAAAATATGATATTGTTGGTCCTAATTCTATCTGGTACTCAGACCTTTACAATTACCTTTTTGACCAAGTTCTACCACCTAATTTATCTTAAAAATAAACCAAAGCCTTTATTGATCATTCCACTCGTTATACTCTACTTGGATCCACCCTTTACCATCGTAGTTTTGATGAAACTCTATTTCATTGTTTAACTTCGACAGAGTCTACACTAGCATTAAGAGAAGTTCACGAAGGAGTATGTGGCACTCATTCTAACAGGCTAGTCCTATCCAAAAAGTTCTTGCATACTGGGTATTATTGGTCCACAATGGACGTAGATACCATTGTATATGTAAAAAAGTGTGACAAATGTCAATGGCATGTTAATTTGATTCATGTCCCAACAAAAACTCTGAAACTAATGTTGACACCATGGCCATTTTCTACATGGGAACTTGACCTTATTGGGAAGATCAACCCCACTTCATCTGACAGCCATAAACATATACTTACTACCATTGAATATTTTATTAAGTGGGTTGAAGCTATAGCCCTCACTTACATAACTAAAAAGAAAATTTCCAAATCCATCTTCAACCATCTCATTTGTCGCTATGGTATCTCCTCTGACATTATATCTGATAATGGAGGATCATTCAAGAAAAAAGATGTAGACCAGTTATGTACTGAATATAACATCACACAACATTTTTTTACAACATATTACTCTCAAAGTAATGGCCAAGCTAAGGCATCCAACAAAACCATTATCAATATTCTCAAAAAGATTGTCAATGATGTCGTTCGTGATTGGCACTTGCAGATATTCTTTGTCCTTTGGGCATACCGTACCAATCATCGTACTCCCATAGGAGCCACTTCATACTCACTTATTTATGGTACTGAAGCCATCCTTCCCATTGAGATTGAATTGCCTTCATTGTGCATCTCCTTCAAGCATGTCCTGGATGATCATGACTATCGAGTAGCTCACCTGTAAGAGCTAGACTTACTTGATGAGAAATGCATAACCGTGCTCAACAATCTTTAAGTATATCAGAACCAACTCAAAGGCCATTATAATCGGCATGTTAAGTATAAAATATTTGAACTTGTTGATATTATTCTTAAAGAAAACTAAAAGAATACCACAACTGAGAAGCATAAAGGAAAATTCAAACCAAACTAGATAGGGTCTTTCATCATTATTGCAAATTATGGATCAGGAGCATAAGACTTACCACACCAGATGGAGATGAACTTCCTGAACCAATGAATATTATACATCTCAAGCAATACTATGCTTGAGCGCTAAGGTGTATTGTATGTAAGGACCGTTTTAGTTATGCCATTTTATTACTATACCATCCTTATCTGTCCTCTTCGTCGTATCCACTTTCTGATTCTGACCTATCAACCCAATGTGTTCTAAAGCTTAGCCTATTTGACCTTGGTTTTTAACCATTCATTACGCATTTTCAGCATCAAGGTATATGATCAGTTTCATCAGTTGATTCAAGAACTTCAAACAAAGATCATATTTTGGGACAGTGTGACAGAAGTTTTGGTAGTTGCATCATTCGTTTGTTATTCCTTTCTTACCGCCGGTCTTGCTCTAATTATAACTGTCTTTAGGCAAATTAGTACCTTTGATCTAATCGTTGTGTCTTGGTTATAACTGCCTATGGGCAAACTAAGAGCAACATTAAGCCTTGACGTACCAATTTGCCACTTCTTCTGTCGTACTATGTTTTTTTATCAATTGTGCCTGTTTTATTTGAATTAACTGCTACACTAGTCGAATTCCTCCTCTGTAAGGGTGGAACTACAATGACTTGAGGTCCTACTCTGAGACTATGTAGGCAACGCTCAATACTTGTTGAAGTCAGCTCAGTCACCCTAAGCCATGCTCTCATCATTTTGTGAGCAACCTTAGTTTAAACGTTCTCATCATTTTGTGAGCTTGAACCATTTAGTGTCTTGTCATTCTCGATTGAGTTGAGACACTCCAAAATAATTCCAAAAACATTTAAAAAATCGTTAGAAAAGAACAAAAACATTGATCACTTCTTTGCCTTAAGGATTCTGGAAACCCTTACTAAGTTACAAGCAAATCACTTGTCATTTAGTTTATTCATCTTTTTTTAGCCTTTTTCTCTCACACACTTGCCATTTTGAAATACCATTCTTCTTCTCTCACATCCATTCTGTTTGTTTTTCTCAGTTATCACATTCTTTCCATTCCCTAGGAGAACTACATTTGACCTGAAGTTTTTTATTAGATATTACATTCCTGAAATTATGTAGGCAGCGTCCACTTGTCTAGTACATATGGAGACAGTGCAGCCACCCCCTCCTTTTTCTTCTATTCCCCCATTTTATTCGTTTATTAAGTTGTGACCTATTTTCTAGAGGCAATGTTTGTATGGTTTCTATTGTGTTGTTTGTTTGTTTCTGCTTCTTTTGTTTGTTTGTCTACCTGTTTATTTGCTTTCAAGCACTGTTGCCTTGATTCAATTTATATGTGTTCATTGGGTGATTCTTTGTCTACACTTACACTTGAATCCATCCATATTCATATGTTTACATTGTCATCATGGTTTCTATCATTGATGCATTGTTTTCTATTGAATATTAGATTACAGGAGTCAGTCCTCATGCATATTTTGACCAAGTCCTCATGATGTTATATCACGATGCCTACCAACATGTGCTACAATAAACCTCAGCTTCAAGAAGTCTATTTAGCAATGATGGTATCTCTTCGACACCGACATCCCAATTCCATTCTAATCATATCCCAAACAAAGTAATTAAACATGAAAGAATGTCAACCTTTATTAGTTCGAAAGAGCATCTCCCTTCTAGTAGGTTGTTCCAATTTATCATTACCCTCTATGTTAAGTTGTCATCATCCTCGGCTAAGTTTATCATGTTTGCCATAATTAGGGTCTAATGATTATAACTGTCTAGGGCAAATCATTGCACATCATCCCACTGGCATTTTTCAATGATTATAACCATCTTTGGGCAAATCATTGTGTTGTCACCACTTTACTTTCTCTATCTATACATGGGCATGTTATTCTCTTGTTTATCTGTCCTAACTGGGGCAACTTCATCTTCATCTTCTCAATGATTATAACCATCTTTGGGCAAATCATTATGTTATCATACCATGTTGCCACTATCGGGGTACAATGCTTATAATCGCCTTTGGGCAAACCATTGTGCACCGTCTCACTTGCATTCTCAATGATTTTGACTACTTTTTCAGTATCATTGTGTTTTCACCCCATCATCTTTCTTTTCTTTGGTCCCCTCATTTTGCTTCTTTCTTTTCGAGGGATCGTTTCTCAACTTATGCCAACTGTTCCCTTGAGGGGCATCATATAGTTAGTTTATCATCATTTTAATTGTATGCATACAAGACCTTTTCATTCTTTGAGAAGACGTTACTATGCTTATAGCTTGCAACGCCTTCTTGAATATGTGCAAACTGTAAACACCTAAATTGACCACCAATAACCTCCAATCAAGCTTTTGGCCAATTTCTACTTAAAATGCACAATTTGGCCTAAAAACACTAAAACACACTAAATGATGTGAAACTAACATATTCAAATGTCTATTTTGGCCAGGTTATCACTAAATAGGGCAATGCAATTTATGAACCAACTAACTTTAATCAGGTTATTCTGAGTCAAAATGCCAATTTTACACCTAGGTGCTCTTGATTGCTCTTTCCTATCAAATCTCTTGCACGAGATGCATACCTTCGTTATTTCTTATTGGTAACATCATAAATGGGAATACGGATCAAATGCATTTGACATCACCTTCTAATTTTAATTCAATTTAATTTTGGACTAATAACAAGACATTCTGATCAATTTGAGTAATTTGTGTACAAAGTGCTTAATCATGTTGAAGAACTAATTAATCCAAATCAAGGCCTGATTAAGAATTCCATGGAAACTTGTTGAAACTTATTTTTGAAAATGAATATTGAATATCTGCATCATCAGGTGACCTCATTTTTTTAGAAGACATCCATAAGCCATAAATACCACAAATATTAGGATTTATACCTCCCATGCCTCATCAAAGCCCTCCATGCCTCTTAATTGCTCCTCTATCCCAAATATTGATGAGCCTATTTATCAATTTTAATTATAAAATTGAATTAATCCTCAACCACACATCTCAATCTCAAAATGGTCGATTCAAGTTGATTCTAGACATTCTCAAAAAAATTATAAATAGAGAGGCCATAAACATCATTTCTAAGACTTGATAATCACAAATAGTTCCAAAAGCTTCAATAAACTAGTGTTACCATGTCAAATTGATTCCAAGCCAAGCCATAAGCCAAAGGTGCCAAAGAGAGATGGAAATAGCCAAGTTTTAATTGTCAAGGACTTCATGAACACACGCTGAGCAAGCCACTACAACAAGTATTTTGGAGTATCCAAAGAAGGTAAAAAAAAAAAAAAATTGCATTTTAGTTGTGTATTTTATTCATGTTTGTTAATTAAGCTATCCCTAATGTCCAGGCCTAGAGATGTTATGTTAGTGTGTTCTTTTTATTTTGTTTTCATTTTGGAACTTACACCATACTAACCATCTTCTCTTGAGTCAAATTCTTAGATCACATGATTATTTGAATGGGGAGAACCGAACTAGAGTGGTGGAGGATTACTTTGCAAACGTTAAATTGTAAGATTGAAAAATTGCCTAGTTATAAGTGTCAATTGATCCTTCAAAACATTCAGGGCTCCTCTTACCCCAATGACGTCCCCTTTGACTACATTGAGATCATCTTTTTGCATCATGTTTGATAAATCTGATTGAATTTGGTAAACCACCCTAGAAACAAAAAGATCAGAAGTGTTAGACTTCATGTCGTCCTTGTGATGAGTTTTCAGAGTTTCTTATCTTTTCTCACGTCGATGAGTGTTAGGACCAACCACCCACAAACTAGAGGGTTTCAACCCCCCAAAAAAGTGTCGACAAATTATACCATTGCAATCGTCTCATCGAGACAAATTCAACCACTATTAATGTGTATAAGGATGACATTTTTTGTCTTGAAAAGTGTATCGGTAAATTATATCATTATGATCATTTAATTGAGACGAATCCAATGATTGCTAATTTGCACAAGGGTGAAATTTTTCTAAATTTTTTACTATTTTTTTCAAAAGGCCCTTCGAACAATATTGTAATGACGGAAAAATTAATTTCTTCCTTGATCGCAAGTTATGTTTTTTAAAATTCTTTTGCTCGCAAAAGACCCGCAACCCCAGATCCGAAGAAAGCAACACCACAAAAACTTGCCCAAATCAAAACTCTGATACTATTTGTAATGAAATTACTTAGATGTTTGCACAATAGAATATTATATCGTAAAAATAAGAGCAAAATATATAAATCCACAACAATAATTAACAGAAGAACATAATGCCTGATAAATATAACAGAGTTATTTCGAGGGGGCAACCTCCACAACAATGCAATAAGAGCAAAATTTGTAATATGATGATCAAACACAAACCACTACCTCCTATAAATAGTCAACCATGGTTATTCGATAAGCCGGCCTTACTAAGAACATAGAGAAATGCAATACGATAATAAAGAGGTATGTAAGCCACAAGTCGACTGCAAATATTCCTAAACATACCATAGGTTAAGGGCATAGGACAAGATGACCTAGACGTGGCCATATGAATCTACCAACCTCTTTCCCTATTAGCGAAGGGATACAATGCAAAGTTTAACTTAAAAGTTTTCCATTCATTGTGGCCAAAGAGATAAAAACAATAACCACCCCTTCAAGAAAATTAAATCTCATATCCCCTCTCTTTCGTACTCATGTCACATTTTAGGGTTAGTGATTAGATTGACCCGAGTGGGGGGATTCTACCTTACCATGGTTTTAAATTAAGACCCTAATGGTGTATAAATCAGCGTCGAACGACAAGAAGTGAAAAATGTGAGACAAAGGGAATGGGGCACTCTAACTTAACAAGGACCAAAAAAAGGACCAGAAGCATTGATGTTTTTTTATAGAGGTCACATTTTAGGGTTAGTGATTAGATTAACCCAAGTGGGCTTTTACCTTATTGTGGTTTTGAATTAGGGCCCTATCGGCACATGAATCAATATCAAATGACTGGAAGCGAAAAATGTGAGACAAAGGGGACAAGGGCACTCTAAATTACCAAAGACCAAAAAAGAGGGAGCAAAAGCATTAATACTTTTGATAGGGGTCAAGAGCATCAATGCTCTTGGCACAAAACCCAAGAAATGCAAGGGAGATAAGAGTCCACAATTATGCCAATAAAGTTTAATTTGGATTAAAATTTTGACAAATTAACAAGTATGCTAAAAACATATGAATTAACACTTAATAAATGCCATTGGGCCATTTTTAAGTGTGTACACCAACACATCTATCAAATTGTGTAACAATTTTCACCACTCTTCTTTGTTATAATTATAAAATTAAGAGTAAAATTGTATTAAAATTCATGACTAAAATTTTGAAGTCTTAAATGTGTCAAACTCTTAATGTTGTGATGAATTCTGTACATAAGATTCTAGCATTTTCATTGGTTATTAAACACTGAATTTATTAAATAATTTCCAAGTTCTCATAATAAGATGCATTGTCGCCATAACAAATACTTTGGCAATATTAAATTGATTTTGCAACAATTATCTTAAAATATTTTAAAAATTAAGTATATACTAAAAGTAGAATCCTTTCAAATCTTTGTTTTCGATATTTATTGGTAATGAAAAAACAATTATAACGAAAAATATAACCCATAATGTCAATCCTTTCAAATCCTTGTTTGCAATTTTTATCCTACAACATATCTACTTAAAACTATGGTTTTTGGAAGCCTAATATCTCTAAAGCTCAATATTATATGTTTCAATATTGTTGTAATACCAATATTTAAGAGCTCCTAACACATCAAAGCATGCCTAAAATGGTTCAAACCCATCCTACTAAAGGGTTAAAAATCTCCACATAAAGGCATAGATGGGTCAGTTACAGCAGCTGGAAACACCAAAATTCGAGTCATGGGGCACCTAAAGATGTGTTATTGAGCTTCAGCCCAGGGAAGATCCTCCCTCCTACATTGCAAAGGAGTATCTATGTATCCAAAAAGTAATGGTTTGAGAATTTGGAAAAGTTCCCCATGAAAAGTTATCTACATACCTACACAAAAATTCAAAAGGTGAAAATTGAGGGTTGGGACGATTGTTTAAAATATGTATCATGTGGCTAATTGTGCATTTCTTATCAGATTTCCTCTAAGCCCAATATCATATGTTAGAATATTGTTTTAATATCAATATTTAAGAGCTCCAAACACATCAAAGCATGCCAAAAATGGTTCAAACCCATCTTAATAATGGTTTAAAAATCTCCACATAAGGCATAGATGAGTCGGTTAAAGCAGCTAGAAACATCACGCTTCGAGTCAGGAGGCCCCTACCTTATTGAGCTTCGGCCCAGGGAGGATCCCCCCTCCTACGTTGCAAAGGAATATCTATGTATCCGAAAAATATTGGTGTGAGAATATGGGAAAGTTCCCCATGAAAAGTTATCTACTTACCTACACAAAAAATTCAAAAGGTTAAAATTGAGGGTTGGGACGATTGTTTAAAATATGTATCATGTGGCTAAGTGTACATTTATAATTAGATTTCCTCTAAGCTCAATATATATGTTTCAATATTGTCGCAATTCCAATATTTGGGAGCTCCTAACACATCCAAGCATGCTCAAAATGGTTGACACCCATCTTAATAAAGATTTAAAAATCTCCACATAAGGCGTAGATGAGTCAATTAAAGCAACTAGAAACATCACGCTTCAAGTCATGGGGCATCTACAGATGTGTTATTGAGCTTCTGCCTAGGTAGGGTCCTCCCTCCTACGTTGCACAAGAATATCTATTTATCCAAAAAATAATGGTTTGAGAATATAGGAAAGTCTCCATAAAAAGTCATCTACATACCAACACAAGAATTCAAAAGGTCAAAATTGAAGGTTGGGACGATTGTTTAAAATTTGTAACATCATGTGGCTAATTGCGCATTTCTAATTTGATTTCCAACGAAATGCTTTTGCCCTCAAATAAGAAATAAAGTAGGAGAAAAAAAATGCCTTCAACGATATCATTGCATAATGGTCCCCAAAAGAAAACAAATGTGAAGAGTTATACTAGACCCTTGACTTCACTTTATTACAAGTCCAATACCTTAAAGCCATAATAACACTGATATGTGTAAGCCTTGAAAATTGTGAACCACTTAATGTTCTCAAAAAAATTTAAAACTACTGCAAATATTAAGATTATATATGCCATATTTGAAGTGGAAATGCATATGGTAATTTTTATAATAGATTTTCTCAGAGTACACAGTTTTAACATAAATACAATAGAAATACAAAATCGCTAATTAAAAATAATATTTTCATGTGCATTACCCTGTTTCCCTGTAAATATTGCTAATGTAAAAAAAATTGCGTGAACAGGTATTTTTTGAAAACATCATCCAATTAAACATGTAGGTAAAAGAATTGCCACCATTAGTTATCCCAATATTTGTTGTTTCATGCAGATCCACATTCAAAACATTGTAGTTTATAACCTGAGTTTACATGTCATTGTGCCACCCTAATGAGGAAGTTTTGGGAATAGAACCATGCAAAGAAAGAAAGAGTAGTAAAATAGTTTAATATAAAGATTTTAAGACTGCAAAAGAAAGCGTTTTGCATACTTCCACGTTTTAGACAATGTTTCTTTGAAAAATCTTTTGAAATTTGAGAAATTAGGTCTGGTTGTAATAGCCTGCCTAACTTCTCTTATTGAAACCAGATCCATCGTTATCTCATGGTTTAGGCTCTTTCTCCTCAATGTTTCGATTGCACCAATTGGATGCATCTATCTATTTGAAGCTTGCATCAATATACTGTTGTCAAGCAGTAGAAATTAATGTCGAACCTTGACAAATAGTCTTCCCTACTCAAAATCTCTGGTTTTTTTTATCAAAGTAAAAATATATATTAAATATCAAAGTAAAAATATATATTAAATATCAATCATTTCCAAATTACATCCTGCTTTTACACCAAGATTCTAGCTTTTCTATTTAAAAAAAAACCTAGACCCATAATCTGTGTCTTGGATATGTAGTCTTTGAGTTACTATTTTCATAGCTCCAGGTTCTTGATTGCACTATGAAGGAAAAGCACTTATCAAACCACAACCATCTCTCTAAAAATCTGAAGTATCTGGGACCTTCAATTAGCTGTCAAACATAAGATCAGTGAGGCAATATAGAACAAAATGTTTATAAAAAATACCTAAGACATATCCGAGACCCTGTAAGTTTGATTAGGGATTATAAAAATGTGGGAATCACTACAATACAAAAATAATTCTCTGGGGGAAACAATAATGTATACTATGAATACGTACATGTAAATTTAAATATCATATCAAATTTAGTATAGAATGTCCTTGCAGAAATATTCTCTTTCAGGATTTAGGTTCAAAGAAATCCTGATAAATAGACACTCGCCTTATGGTGCTCGACTGTTTCAAGTCTGACATAAATCTTTCACACATTTTCAGAAAGTCATTCATGTGAGCATCTTTCCAGCCCTGAAAAGCAAACAATATATGTAAATTTCGTTGAAGACAATGATATAGATTCGATTGTCATTGATATAGAGATGAGAAATAACATCCATGTACATTTGAAACAAGTACATAGAAACATAAAAAACTAGTCAAGCATTGGGTGTAACTGAAGCATTTATAATTTGCTACTAGATTTGTTTTTTAAATAGTGTCAAGGGAAAAAAAGATCAATTTAATCCTCTCATGTTTTGCATTATTTTTTGAACACTCGTTCTTATCTATTTCCTAATTTCCTTATTACTTCCCTTTTCCACTAGTGTTTTTACGTGAAATCTTTACAATACACTATTTCGATTCTTTTCCATAATACCTCTCTGAGAATCACTAAATTACATAAAATACTTCATGCAATCGACAAGAGAAAACTATTGTTTGTACCTTGTGTGTTTTGAAGCTCATTTCATGTCTCTTTTGTCTAAATCAAAATTTCAATTCGTCCTATTGTTTGTTTTCATCAATTACATGATATTCGTTCCATGTTATTTGATCCTGAATATTGCTTTTTGTTAGGTGATTTGTAGTATATCTTTATCCTCTGAAATGTTATGGAGCATGCAACCAGATACCTAAATACCTCAAAATAGAAGGCCACAAACTTAAATACCTACACACACATCGTACAGTTTGGTAACCAAAATACCATGGGTCTGCAGTGAAAGGAGACCAACACCAAACCTTGTCCTAGGGACAAGCATTTCACAACGTTCATCACATATGACATCACTAGTTTGGAACTCCAACCAGCTCCATCTTAATAACTCAACCTAATTCAAAAACACATTAAATGTAAATTAATATTATCCTAATTAAAAATAATATTTATTATTATTTCCTATTAGATTCAATACTGTTTCTAAATCTGCTAACATCCCTTACAACAATGTTAGCTCAGTGTTGGGCACCATTCCTTATGGGACTGCTAGCTAAGAGTTCTACAAGGGATGGTGGCAGATTATTATTGTTAGCTAATAATCTGCCATCATTACTTGTAGAAATGTTGGCTAATACTCGGCCATCGTCACTTGTAGAAATATTGGATAATGGTGTACCACCACCACTTATAGGACTAGTGGCTATAAGCCTTGATCATTGTTGCCACCATCCCCTTATGGGATTGTTGGCAAGTATCTCGTCATCATGAGATCGCCGATGAGCATATCGCACAATGTGTGTATGCAAATAGATTTTCATTCAATGTGGTCGTATCACCATATTGGCAAGAAATGGTACGAACAATCATCAAGGCCCCAAAAGGTTACAAAGTGCCAGGTTTTGAGAAACTTCACACCACCCTATTGACAGAGGAGAAAAAACATGTTGAAGATTCTTTGATGCCAATTAAGGATTCATGGGCTGAAACAAAGGTCTCCAACATTTCCGATGGATGGAAAGATGCAAAAAATAGACCTCTAATCAGTGTGGTTGTAGTGTGCCCTAAAGGGGCAATGCTTTTAGAGGTCGTTGATTGTAAGGGGTGTGTGATGGATGTCAAGTTCATCTCCAACAATATTTTTGAATCCATTGACGCAGTGGAACTTAAAAATGTTATCCAAGTTACAACGGATAATACAGAAATATTCAAGGCCACAAGGATGCTAGTGGAGGCGAGGTATGGGCACATTTTTTGGACACCTTGTGTTTTCCACTCCCCCAACCTCATGCTGCGAAAAATCGGGAGCAAATTTGAGTGGATCAAACAAGTGTATGCTAAGACTTAGAAGATTCAAATGGTTGTCACCAACCATAACCTCTTTCAAGCCATCTTCAAATCCTTCTCAACTTTGGAGCTACTGAAGGTACTTGTAAATTTTAATTTTCATTTTATTTTTGTTTAAAAATTTTAATTTTTTTAATCTAGTACTTGTATTTTTTCATAAGTTATTTTTTTTTAATAGGTTGTTGAGACTAAATTCGCCTCTCACACAATCGTCTTGAGACTTGTGAAGGTGCGAAAGGCACTTAGTAGTATGGTCATCAACAATATGAGTGTATGGAGAGAGTCGAGCAAAGAGTGAGCCCAAAGAGTGAAAAATATGATCTTAGATGATAATTGGTGGACCTGTGTATATTATTTGTTGAGTTTTATAGAGCCCATTATGAGTATGATCTATTTCACTAACATGGATCAGCCATGCTTGAGAGAAATATATGATGGCATTGACTCAACGATTGAGAAGATGAAGGCCATCATTAATGCAAAAGAACAAAATCTCGAGGAGAGATTTTTCCAAGTGCATTCAATCTTTGTTAAGCAGTGGAACAAAATGGCCACTCAACTACATCTCCTTGCCTAAGCATTTACTCCATGGTTCTATAGCACATAGATCCTTTCTTTGTTGAGGAGGGTGCCACCATACAAAGATGTCAAAGTCGCTGAAGAGTATAAGTTGGCATTCTCTAGGATCTTCCTTGATCTCCATTACCTCCCATGGTCACAGTCTTGGTGCTCTTCGAGACATGTACAAGAAGGATGCTCATATGTGATGGTACATCCATGGCCAAAGATCACCAAACCTATAGCCTCTTGCAATCAAAGTCTCGCCATAGATCAGTTTTTTATTTTTTAAGTTTTTAACTATTCCTTTTTTGTTTTAAAATTTATGTTTAAGACTTCAATTTTAGCTTTTTATTTTTATAAATTTGAATATAGGTTGCGAGTTCATCTTCTTGTGAGCGGAAATGGAGCACATACAACTTCATCCACTCACAAAAGTGCAACAAGCTCGCAGCAAAAAAGACCGACGAGTTGGTCTAGACTCTACATACACTCCAATTTGTGTCTTCTATTGCACAAGAACACAAAGTACAAGGAGAGGAAACCAAAGCATTGGGATATAAATGCAGAGAACGTCGACTTGGATGTTTCCATTTCCCACCACTCATTAATTGACATTGACATTCATTTGGCGACACATAGTTTAGCTAGAGGGAGTGGCGGTAGTGCTAGTCCTTATGGTTCTAATGAACCACATCATGATGTTGATGCTCTCAATGAAGAGCAAGATGACTATGAATATTAATTTTAATGTAATTAATTATTATTTATATTTATGATCATCAAGACAATTGGCATTTGATTAGTATTTTGTGGTTATTTTCATATTTTACTTTTTATATGCATACTATGTGCTTAATGTCACTAATTTCCTATTTGTTAGGTTTGAATTTCTACATTTTTTAATTTTTATATATTTTGTGTACGGCCAAAACCAAGCTGTACCCAAGGCCAAAAAAAATTGCGATACCGGCAAACATAGTTCTTTGAACCCGAACCCAAATCGGTAACTTAGGATATTAGTATTGATCATCATTGCCACTATTCTTTAGGGATTTTCGGTTGAGTATCTAGTCATCATGACCTCCATCCCTCCAAGGCTGCTTGAATGTAACGAATTTCTCCACCATCTCTTCTAATTCGTAGGCTTTAAATTTGACGTTCATTTATGAATGTTAAGATTTTTTTTTTTTTTTTTTTTTTTTTTTTTTTTTTTTTTTTTTTTTTTGTGGTCATTGCTTTTAAAATTTATAAATTTTTATATATTTTGTGTACGGCCGAACCCAAGCTGTACCCAAGGCAAAAAAAAATTGCGATACCGGCAAAACATAGTTCTTTGAACCTGAACCCAAATCGGTAACTTAGGATATTAGTATTGATCATCATTGCCACCATTCTTTAGGGATTTTCGGTTGAGTATCTAGTCATCATGACCTCCATCCCTACAGGGCTGCTTGCATGTAACGAATTTCTTCACCATCTTTTCTGATTTGTAGGCTTTAAATTTGACGTTCATTTATGAATGTTAAGATTTTTTTTTTTTTTGGGGGTCATTGCTTTTAAAATTTATAAATTTTTATATATTTTGTGTACGGCCGAACCCAAGCTGTACCCAAGGCCAAAAAAAATTGCGATACCGACAAACATAGTTCTTTGAACCCAAACCCAAATCGGTAACTTAGGATATTAGTATTGATCATCATTGCCACCATTCTTTAGGGATTTTCGGTTGAGTATCTAGTCATCATGACCTCCATCCCTACAGGGCTGCTTGCATGTAACGAATTTCTCCACCATCTCTTCTGATTCGTAGGCTTTAAATTTGACGTCCATTTATGAATGTTAAGGTTTTTTTTTTTTTTTGTGGTCATTGCTTTTAAAATTTATATTGAACTTTTTAATTCTAATTAATCAAAGAAGAAATAGAGAATTTCACATTACAACAGTTTAAGAAAGTAAATTTCAGTTTTAGATCTATGAAACTAATGCATAAGAATAGTGGGATAAAAACAATAAGTTTATATATTTTATATATAACATGAGACTTAATGATCAAAAGTTAGTAACACAAGTTATCATAGATGGGTAAATTTCAATAATATGAGTATATTACAATTATAAAGGTTCTAAAACATGCAAGCAAACGTCAATTTTAAAGCGTTCTTGTGAGAGTGTTGGCTATTAGTCTACCTTTTAGAATAATTGGCTAATAGTGATCCATAAACTAGGTGGGTGGATATTCCACTCTAAACTTACTCAATACGGATCTTGTAACTCCTGGCTTAACAATGATCGGAAGATCACTGTTCTACGCTATTAAACATGCTTTAAATAGGAATAAATAAGTGTTGGAAATGAAATGTACAGTCAATTGCACAAGAACATGAAGCATAAAAATGAACAAAGCTCACAATAAACATAAGTTATCCTGGAGAAGCCCAATGTGAGAAAAACTCTAGTGGATGAGGCAATTGCACTCCTCTTCCACTAAATAATGCAAATAAAGTACAAGGTACTGCCAAAGTTGGTCTTCATGGACGTAATTCTCACTACCACTTTATCCAAAACTTGTACACAAGAATGCTCTACACTTATCCGACACTTCTTTGTACTGCAACTCAACTGATGCTCTACACTTATCCGACACTTCTTTGTACTGCAACTCAACTGAACCAATCATTTACAACTAGGAAACAATGAGACAACAAGAACAAAGACTCAAACTTGCAACTTGCAATGTAAATCCAACTTCAAGACTTCTCACTATGTTTTATGATATGCCTTTTTGCCTTGCCAAGACCTGTATTTATGCTCTTTCAACCTTGGAGTCTGTAAAGAAGCTTAAACAAATTTCCATTGAGAAGAATAAACATTTGCAACCATTCAACCTTGGGCATTTGTATACTTCGGACGTTCTCTATGGTGGTGAAACCGCCAGTGTACGCAGAGCAGTGATTTCAAAACCGTTAGAGTGGTTGCATAACCGCCACTCACACACCAACAGTTACAAGGGTTGTGCAACCGCCACCCTGCAAATAGTGGTGGTTCCACTATGTATGAAAACCCCCTCCATTTCAAGAGATGAAACTTACTGACTCATCCCCATGAAGATGTCTCGATCGCCCCCATACTGATTGTTGATATTTTGTGCCAAAAACCTCAAAACACCTTGTGCCTTAAAGGAGACCTATAAAAAATTGAGAAAAAGCTTTAAAATTGCCTAAATACCCTTTTCCAAGACTCAAGTGGGAAACCGGAGATTTTTGTGCATTTTACAACTTTGCAAAGTTGCAAAGTGCACCCAAACCTCCGCTTTCCTGCTTACCTAAAAACCAGCGGGAATCGAAACTCGCATTACAAATTGCAACTTTGCAAAGTTGCAAACTGTAATATGGACTCTGCTTTCTGCTCTTTATTAAGACCTAGTAGGAATCGGAACTTGCCTTACAAATTGCAACTTTGCAAAGTGCAACGCAAACTCCGCTTACTGCTTTTCATCAAGACCTAGCAAAGACCGGAACTCTCGCTACACTTTACAACTTTGGAAAGTTGCAAAGTGTAATCGAGATTCCGCTACCCGCCTCCTAGACAATTTCTGCATCCAAAACCCCCCTCAGCGGAAAGCGGAGAATGGAAAACAAATTACAAAATTGCAAACTTGCAAAATTTCAAAGTGACTCCGTGAACCCGCTTTCCCACCTATTCATCCATCTACTATCGTTGATTGACATGCTTGGCATTAATTACATTTTTTAGTATATAATTAGGTTTTTTGCATCATTATCAATATTGCAAACCAAAACCAAAGCTCTTCCAAGCGCTATTGTGAACAAGAGCTCGAAGCCAAGTGACGCCACTTCCAAGACAACCTCCATTGCCAACTTGCACGCATCCACAATATTCTCCTAGGTCACCTACTTTTCCTTTCATTTGGCTCCATTGTTTTGTTTCTGCAAGTTTTAGTTTTCCTTTGTTGTACCTAGGGTTTTGTGTTTGGAAAGTTTTAAAAATATCATTGTTGACCTTGTTACTCGTATTTTCCCTATTTTTTTCATTCAAGTGCTAAACATCTTACAACCAGTCTAGATTGTTGTAATTCGTTTAGGTTTTTTCCAAAATCTAGGGTTTTTGTCGAGTTGGTTAAAACTCAGGAATACTCCCGACCTCAAACCTCTGTCAAAAATTTCAACTGAGTATTACACCTAAAAGTCTCCATTCAAATCTAGGCATAGATCCCCCTCTGGTTTTATCAGCCTGGGTACCTGTCGGACACCCAACTTGTAAATACAAACCAAAACCCCGTCGGCCTTTGCAAGTGCAATTGCAAATTAAAACCCCGCCAGACCATTTGGTCAGACTTCACAGCTGCTATTTCACACCATTTTCCCGTCGGAAAAATACCCCTACAAAATCATAACGAAACCCCGTCAGGTTCAAAGTGGAAAAATAACCTATAATTGCAAGCCCAAATCCCACCCAGATTTGTAGTTGGTTTCCCGCACCTATTTCCCTAGTGCATATGTCTGAAAAAGAGATGAAGTTCAAGTCAAAGGGCCCTGGTGTCCCTTCCAGCTTAGATTCCAACATCAATGAGATAACTAATACAGACCTAGGTCACACAGACCTAGTAAACTTTTGGACTAGAGTCAATGCAAAATTTAAGAATGATTGGCTTCAAAGCATTTATGACAGTGGTTTATCCCAAGCTGCAGCTTTCCCACTCTCAGTGCAAAGCCCCAAGCTTGTGCTTTCTAATGTCCCCATTTTCGAGTTTCACTTGCAACACAGTTAGAGTTGACTTTCTGAGTTGGTGACAACATAATCAAAGTATTTCGATATCACCAAGGTGTTCGGATGATCCAGTGGAGTTGTATGACACTTTCCGGAGAGATTTCAGACTTGTTCGTACTTACTATTTATAGTAAGTGCTTGCATGGCGATAATCTTTTTGGGTTCTTGTGGGTCTTTTCTCTTTGGTCCTCGAAGAACACTGCTATTTATAGTAAGTGTTAGTCTAGCATTGTTTTGGTGACTTGGCAATCAGCGGTTGGCTATTCCAAATGTTGCATTGAGCTCAATGATATCAGAGGGTTTGCAGTGATGTCTTTCCAGGTGATTTCGGACCTTGGGCTCGGACTTGCTATTTTTGGCAAATTAGGGTTTCTGTCCGTTTGGGTTTTTTAGTGTTGGAGATGGAGCGTCTCGTTGAGACGTTTCCAACGAGTTATAGATCACTGAATTTCGAGTTCATTTGGGCCTCTGTTTTAAAGTCTGTAAATTAATATTTTTATTTATATATTGGACTTTGGGATTTAATAATTAAAGTCACTTAAATAAAAAGTAAAGTGGAAAATATATCTTTTATCCCACATTGGCAAAAAAAGTGTGTGAGCTCCTCCAAG
Organism: Torreya grandis; assembly: GCA_037957365.1. Taxonomy (NCBI): domain Eukaryota; kingdom Viridiplantae; phylum Streptophyta; class Pinopsida; order Cupressales; family Taxaceae; genus Torreya; species Torreya grandis. The sequence continues at coordinate 2,610,480 of JARHVA010000499.1, read as the reverse complement.
AAAGAATAAAAGGATTTTAAAGGCCCATTGTTGAGCATCCAAGTATTTGATATAGGCATTTGATTGAGTTTATTGTGGAGCCTAGGGCTTTTACAAATTCTACATTCGATCATTGAGACCGAAAGCTCTCTTTGGTTGGCAATTTTGAGGCTGTGAAACTATCAGCTGATATTGTTGCAAAGTGGGAGGTGATATTTCAGTCATCTCATTGGAGCAAATTTAGTGATCAAGGGCCAAATTTGAGGAGTTTGTTTAGGAGATCATTGCACATCTTCTTGGCATCGATTGGTGATCATTATTTGGCATTTTGCATTGTGGAGGTGGTCTGATTTTAATTAGCAGCAATTTGGAAATTACCAATCAGTGAAGGGCACCATTGGAAGGGACAAATTTGTTTGTGGAGGTCCAAGAAGGCAGCGATTTCACTTCTCACCTAGGGCGCACCTCTGCTAGGGTCGTGGCAACAATGTTTGGCACTTGAGGGTGTTGGACAAATGTTGGCATTTATTTTATTTTTAAATTGCTGGGTAAAACAAGGGCGACTTGCATAGGAGGTCGATGTCAACTTAGCTTGAGTATTGATTGTTTGACATCTCTATTGTGGTTTCCATCATCTACTATCAAGAGCGCATCATTTTAAATCAGGTTCCTCTATGTTTTGTTCATCATATCATTGCATATAGGTTGGTTTTGAGTTGCAGTTGTAGGTGCACTTCATATCAGCGTTAGAATATTTGACATCATTGTAAATGCCAAGAGCCTTGGCCATGTTGTAATGTCTTTGTATTGAACATCATAATACAAGATTGGAGTATTAAGTTCCTGGCTATTTGCCTTTGTAGTTAAGCATATTCTTAGATTGTATTTTCTCATATGAGTACGTTTGCCAAATGTTTGTGAAAATGCCTACTGGCTGAAGGTGGTTGTTTATATAGTGATTTGCATATTTCGTCAAGAGCCTTTGCTTGCCAAGTGTTTGCATAAATGCCTAGTGGATGTGGGTGTATATTGGTTATATTGGGATGCATGGAAAGTGTTTGTCTTAATGTCAACTAGCTATACTAGTTGAATACAGTCACTTATATGTATGCCAAAGGACTGAAACAGCGAATATATCATTTCTATAACAACCTTGCATTGTTAAAAGCATTCAATAACATCATTAGTAGCCTCTGAACTCAAAGAAGACAAGTCAGAAAATTCATATCAGTGATAGACAGTTGCAAGACAAGTGTTTGAAGAAATACCTGAGCGGTCAAAACTGAAAATTAAAGGCCAAAATTGCAAGGGTCTTTACATGCTCACCAAGGCTAAACACTATGATGCGGAGAAGAGAGTAATAGTAAATGATAAAGGAGAGAAGGTTTTAAGACTAGATCCTGATTTTATTGATACTATGTTCTTGATCCCGTAATTTGAAAGCTATATAGACATTACCCTTGATTCCTCCAAGAAGTTCTATCAAGATAATACCTCACCCTGTTTACGGATTATAAACAAACAGTGGTTGAACACCCCTAAGTAATTCAGCCACAAGAATGCCTAAGACCCTGGCTAGGATAGACTTCAAAAACGAGGTAGGAGATATCATTATACTCTTACATAGAGTTATAGGCAGCCCTAACACAAAGAACTACCAAGATTGGATGTACCAGTATATCTGGGTAATTCAACAAAACAAGCAATACATTCATTGGGCCCAATTGATAAGTGATTCTATTCATAGACAGTGGATAGAGGTTCAAACCACTAGAAAATTCTACATGACCTCCTACTTCGTCTATGTTTTAGCAAAGATGGAGGGCATTCTTGGGATTAAATAAGGTGCAAGATCAGATCAACAAAGTTTATAACTACTATCATGATCTCACTTTTAAGGGGAGTAAACAACAATTCAGAAGGGTTAATGATGCCTTCATCTACTACATCATAACCATGTTTGAACAAAATCTAAGAAGAACAAGGTTCTCTGATGCTGCAACTACAGAAATTGCAAATTGGGAGTCATACTTTATTCAATTTCCCACATATTCATACATCAGAGTTGGTGGTTTCAGTGGGTGTCCTTAACCCTTCCTAGATATGTAAGTGACAAATGGGACTTAATAGAACTGGTAAGACTAGTGGAAACCCACAATTTCTTATCAAGCAAGCACAAGACAGGGATACACTTCACTATCAGCGTAGGGTGATATCCCTGCCCTTCTCTATCCAAGGCCAAATGTGCAGATGCAGAGATGACTCAGATGACCTTAAGAGCTCTCGACGCTAGGCCCTTCTATGATGTGTTGGTTATGTTACTAGTTTATTGGATGCCTCATACTCCCACATTCCCTTTTATGAAGATTATTGGGCAGATATGCAGGGTGAAGAAGAGGTTAGGTTGAGAGATTATTCTAAAATGAACTTGGAACAAATCAAGACTTATAATATGGCACCAGTTCTAGAAGATTTGAGAGATGAGGAACAGCCAGTAGATAGGGTGTATTATGATAATTAAATCTACCTCCAACCTCTTTCTCAACTCAAGTGGTCTACACCTGATCCTTCTCCTTATTAGACAGAACCACCCCAGTTATAAACAGAACTATGAACTGGTTAAGAAGCAAGGGGGTTAAAATAACCAAAGAGATCCTAAATATAACAAACAGAGTCAAAAACGTAAGGGTGTAGAAGCAACACCAACAGAAGGTTCCAGCAACGGGATTCAAACAGATCAAGTCGTGGGGTTAGTTGTCTCAAACAAAGGGAAACAAAAGCAAAAGTCAAGAAGGTTTCTTCCAACACCCAAGTACCAACAACCTAGCCAATGGACCAAGCATTGCCAGGTTCCACATGGGACACAACTACAGTAACCCCTCTTCCTATTTCTACCAACTCACAAGTGCAAGCAATTACTCTCCCTGTTTCTACCAGCCCACCAGTGCAAGAAATTGCTCCTTCATCTGTTCAACCAGTGCAAGTGATTCCTCCGGCAATAAGCCAATCAACACAATTGGTTATTCCACCTTCACCTTCCTCTTATGCAATCTTTCACCTCATCCCCTATATCCACTACCACCCCATTAATCACCAACACCACCCAACAGTACATGGCTGTAGACTTAGTCATTCTGACTGCAGTCCCACTAGCCATCACAACCATTGGGACGGATACAGCTTCATCTTCATCTTCCATCACACTACCCATTTCTTCCACTCTAACCATTTCCATTATGTTGATTGATTATTTTGTTGCCTTGGACTCCACCCTTCCACAGGTTCCCTTGATCCAACCACACATGCCTACCTCTCCACCTGTGTCACTTCCAACTTCCACACCCCTTGTAAGCACATCCACTTCACCTATCCAAATATCCTTGCCTTTTTCCACTCTCACATTAACCCAAGCCCCCACAAACGAGGTGGAAACAGAAATGCCCACTGACACAACTATGGCTACTCAACCCACCAATGGGGAAGAGACAACCACATCATCAGCCAAGAACTCAATGGCAATACCAATAGCAGATATGGCACTTGTTACGGTAACTACCAGTGTAACAATTTTAGTTGCAAACACACAAGTAACAGTGTCCATTGGAACAACACAGGATTCATTGGTAGGCACTCCAAGTTCGTTGGCACAATTAGTGTCCAAAAAGAGGAAATAGATATCTCCCAGCACTCTAAATTTTGGTCTATTGGAAGCATCCAAACGACCAAAGAGAGGTCCCAAGACCATCTCCAAAATCTCATATGATGCAGCAAAGGAAAAATATGTCGAGATAGCAGTTCCCCCACTTGACAAACAAAAAAAAGATTTAGCAGTAAGGGATTATCAGCTATCTAAAGTACACCTTGGTCATCCAACAAGAGAGGGATTGAAATATGATGTTCAGACAAGCATAAGCTCTCTTTAAAAAATGAACAGTGACAAAGTCACTAAGGATGAGTTGAAGAATAAGGTTGAGCAGTTGACGGTTGCCTTAAGAAAGATTATAGACCCAACAAATTAATTTGAATCAACTCAGCCAACTCAATCTCTCTCTTAGTTCCCCGATAAAGAAACGTTTGATGTAATGATAGAAATTGGTACCATGGGAAGAGCTACAAAAGACTGAGCTAAGGAACTAATCACAAAAGGGAACTGTTGGCCATTTTTTGGCCCACATATCAAAGTTTGCCAAGTATGCAAAAGGGAGCTTTCAGGGAAGAAAATGGTAGTCTTTGGGAGGACTTCCGAGTTTCCAGCAGTGACAACTTCGAGTTTCTGAAGGCACAATGCAAATCGAGTTTCCAACAGTGCTTAGCTTCTAAATGTTTTATAAGTATAAGTAATTCGGGTTTACAAACTCGAACTACTCACGGACAAAGTATTTCGGGTTCTCCAAGGAACACTACTTGATTACTTCATAAGTTGTGAGCAGTCAGAAACCCGAAATAAGTAAAAGGGCTTGACAAATCCGATTTGGTATTAAAAAATAGTGCTTCTCGGGTTCTTCAAGGGACAAGTCTTTTTCAAAAAGGCCCAAAGGTACACTTCAACTTCCGAAGGGCTTTTTCTTCTCCAAGTGGACAGTTGCAATTTTCCAGAACGGTATGTTACCTTTCGGAAAGCCCATTTCAAAATTCCTAAAGGGTATCTTTCCCTTCGGGAGGATGATTCGCGGGAGTCCGAAGGGACAAATAGAAAACCCGACGGGGCTCTTACCCTTCGGGAAAGTCCATTGCAAAAAGCCCGAAAGATAGTTCTCGAAAACAGACGCGGACAAAAAGTCCGAAGGAATTCCTTGGGACAAATTGGCCGAAGAAATTCCTTTGGGAGATTTGCCCGAAAGAAATAATCCGAGAAGAAGCCTGAGACCAAGTGTCCAAAGGAAATGACAGGGCAATGGACGTCAAAATCAAGATAAGTAACTAGCTGTTGGAAGTAATTGGGTTTGAAAAACCCTAAGTCTTAAGGCTTGGAAAACAACAAAGTAAAAAGACTTCAAGATGGACAAGCCTGAAGTAAGTAGGCTTAGAGAACCCAAATTACTCTGCATAGAGTAAATTGAGTTTCTCCAAGTACTCTACTTCAAAGCCTTTATAAGTGAAGGATTTGGGAAAGTTCGAAGTTGAGGAGTTCAAAGAATCCAAATTACGCTGCATAGAGTAAATCGGGATTCTCCAAGGGCCTGACTTAAGCTTGGTCCAGCAACGCGAGAATCATGATGCAACGAATGAAACGCTGCCACATGGCGTAACTGGAGCAATAAAGGCCAATCAGTAAAGGACAAGTGGCACAAGGATGTTCAATAAATACGGGAGTCTGAGCGGCTGGTAGCTGAAAGTTATGAAGGGTCTCATCCGCCATGGTTCACTGCCCGCAATCGCCGTTTGATGCTTAAATGTGTCATGCCAAGAATAAACATTCCAACTACTCACAACAGACTTTTTAGATGCGCCAAAGAAAGTCTTAAAGACGAGAGGGGCTTGAGAGGATGGTCGAGTGATCCTGAGCGACGCATTTAGGGAGAACAAGAAAGTGCAACGTCAGAGTTCCCACCATCGACGACTTCTCTCTTCCCCTTCTCTCTTCCCCCTTTTCTATATATATATATAGAAGCCTTGGAGCCAAGCAAATCATCCCCGGATTGGCAATAAAATCACTCTGCAAAAATCGCTTTGTAAAAGACTCTTTTGAAGCAATAGAAGGAAGACTATTTTGTTTCTAGTTAAAACAAGTGTGCACATTTGGTTTCATTTTGCAAAATGTATGATTGTTATTCATCCCCTGCGATTTCTTCCAACACCTTGCTTTTAGTCCTCTCGGTTTTGTGCAGGATTGCATGAAGTGTCTGTGTGTCGAGCTCCTTTTAAGTGTTACCAATTCATAGTATCTTTCTTAGACCTATTTTGTTATCTTTCAAAGTGTAAGGCTTCTCTCCAACCTCCACGCAAAAGCCCCATGCCTATGGCCTTGAGACAGAACCAGAATAGCCTATGTCCTGTTTGGATTCATCAGTAGTTGGCTCTTTTCCCAGACCAAGTGGATCATTTCTTTCGGTGCATCACCTCTCTTAGCTTAGATTTCCTTTTCAGTCATCCTCCTACCCCTTTTTTTAGAAAACAGTGGATTTTAGTGTGAGATCAAGAGTTGAAGTGAAGCACCTGAGGAACTAGCCTCATAAAAAAGCCTAGAGGTTCAACCTTACCATAGGATACCCACATCCTAAGGTTGTCCCCATGCTTATCGCTGGAAGTGAAGGAGGTTGAAGAACTCTCTCACAAGGGTGCAATTCCAAGCTATAACAATTCTAACATGCCCGGTGGGACTACCATTTCATTTTTATTTTCATGAAAGATTGGTCAAATTTGATGTTTTGATCATTTCGTAGCAGTGGTAGCATTCATCCTTCAGCATCTGGCGACTCCAAAGAACACCCAGCTATCTGGTGGCAGGGCAGTCACTGTCTTTCATGCCAAAAGTGACTACAAGATCGACTTCTCCAGGTATTCCTTTTGATTTTGTTGAATTACCTTTAAACTCAACAAGAATGTTAAGGTTCGCCCATACTCACCCTTATGTAAGAAGCTATCCTCCTAAACCAGTCATAAAGTATACCTACGCAAGATCTTTATCAGCCCCTCTTGCTGCTATGATTCCCCAAAGAACTTTTGTGGGCTTTAGCGACCAAAGCCCTTTGAACTTACCACAGTATAATCCTATGCCAATAGCAACCCTCAAAAGTGTTCCTTATTACACAAACGACCAAGTTGTAACTCCTACTGAGCACATAACAGACAGCCAACTTTTGCAACATTCACAATATCACAGTGGAGAACGTGGTTGTTAGGATATTGGTTGTACTTTCAAAGGAAAGGCATTGGACTGGTATAGGGGCCTAGCTCCTAATTCTATCTGTTCATGGGATGAGCTGGGTACAGCGCTATGTAAAAGGTTTGTAGAAAGAGTGATCATCTGTCACTTGTAGAGCAGCTGACCACAATTAAGAGAACTCATGAAGTCATGCAAAACTTCAATATGAGATTTTAGAAGGCATGGGATAGAATTCCAGCAGCTGTTAGACCATCTCCAAACTTTGCTTTCTTGTATTACTTGAAGGCTCTCCACAACAACATACCTGTAATGATTCAGTCTATGGGAGAAGACATACTGTCAAATGCATACGAAGTGGCCATCAAAGCAAAAAATTGCCTAGTTCAGGTTGGCAAGCTTACTCCCAGACCCCTGATGCCTCTTTTTCCAGAAATCAGACCACCTCATGCAATCATTCCTCCACTTGATGTTATACTTCCAACGCCAACAATTGTTGTGCCTTTACCTAAGCAAGAGAAGACCTCTACTAATGGATCCAACAACTCCCAAAAGCAAAAGAATTACTTGGAATTGAAAAGCATGCTCCAATCTTTGGGGAATGATGTGGTCAATGTCAAGAGGCAGTAGGCTTACAGCAAGCCTTATCAACCTCAACAACAGCCTTATCAAGCTAATAAGCCACCCTACAAAGGAGGTTTTCAAGGACAGGGGCAGCCTAACCATGCTAGGCAGCATTATTATAGTCCGAACGCTGTAGGCCTTTTCAACTCCTTGGTCCCAGTTCATAACAATGTGGCTCAGGGGGCTGAAGGGACAATGCCTTGGAATCATTCTTTTGGACAATCCATTGTCCCAACTAATGGCTCCAACCAAACGTTCAATGATCAATGACAACAAACTGTTGTTTATGGATATAACCAAGCTCTTATGGCCCAAAGCACAGAGTGCCCAAGTTGACAAAGCAAAAGCAATCTCCACAAGAACAAGGCTCGGATTAGGGATCAAACCATCCGGAAGCCTCAATGGTCATTAGTGAGCAAGAGTGCTATGCGTCCAATCAACAGGGCACCCCCAGTCTGGCTCACGTCCCAGTCTCAGCAAACACAAGGTTCAAGAGAAGGAATATGGGTGACAATCAAGAAGCTTTCAAAGAACCAATTGTCACGGCTCTTTCA